>JAJJWX010003807.1:0-600000 GCA_023529315.1 Papaver bracteatum | reverse complement strand
TTTTTTGAACGGCAAATGAAATTCCTAGTTCATGGTTTTGATTTTCTGGATTTTTTGGGTTGATAGACAAGTGTTACCTATGAGGGTTTTGGATTATTATTCTGGATGAACTGTTTTAGGATGATGTCGTTTTTGGTTATGATTGGTTATGAATGTTGCGTGTTCGTAGATGACATGGGATGAAACATAACATGGCTATCGGTTTCATCATTCCCGTGAAAACTTGAAATAGTAAACCAATGTATTTTTTCTAGGCAAGACTTACTCGGCTTTTGAATATGCTAAAGAAAAAAAAGTCAGGTCCAAGCCCGACTTTCGTGGGAAACACCGCCGATTGTGGAAAGTCCCCAGTCATCCCTTGATATGTCAAGACTGATATTCGGGTCGTCTGGTAACTGAGTCGTCGATCCCCGAGCGAATCGTCTGCTTCTATCATCTTGATGTCTGGGTCGAAGCATGATATCTATGGTCAAAAATTGACATTGTAACTGAAAGATCAATCTCCCACTGTGGTCGCCAATTGTTTGCGGGTGAAAATGGTTTCTGCTGATTTCGGTAATTTCGGGTGTACGGGTGAGAAACAAATTTAAACCATAAACAATGTACTACAAGGGAGTACTTTAGATTCGAGAGATCAATCTGTACAAGTCCGACCCAAACCAAGAAATTGTCGTTCCATACTTGCTTCGGTCACAAAGTGAAGGATAATGGGTTGGTTTTGGGGAGGGAAGCAAGGAAAGTTATGAGACCAGAATAGTTGATTCTGAAAGAGTAATAGTGTTACTACTTGTATCAGAAAGTGGGAAGCTAACAAACGTTTTATGAGTGGTGTATGTTCCGGGGGCTGAACTTGTTGTTCGGTGGAAATAGGTAAGACCTATTTATACAAGTCGAAGTGAAACGTACTCTGGTCTCATTAAGGAATGGAAAAATGGGTGAGTAAATAGGAGGAGGTGGTAAAAGTTAACGCATGGAATTGATGTTCCATAAAACCGTCAACGTATGGAATTGATATTCCATAAAACCGTGAACACATGGAATTGATGTTCCATAAAAAGATTGTTTCACCATTAACTCCCAGTATTTACTAACCGCCTCATTCTTATGACACTTCCTTATGACGGGCGTAGTGTACGCTGCACGTTATCAACCGCCATACCAATACCCAAAGAGGATCCCCCGGTTTGTGATATGTATTGATGTCTCGAATGTTTTTGTGGAAAACATGTAGCACGTTTGTTGTTTTCTGGCAAGTTGAGCTTGGGAGACTTGCTAGCTTGGTGACCTCCGACGGTCGATATTTTGCATCTTAAGATGAAAGGTAGTCGTCGATCGTCGCACGCTTTCACCTTTGGTGGCCGTATAGGGAAGGCCAGCATGGTGGCGCGGCTAGGTCGGCATGCAATTGGCATGGCATGCCTTGGCGCGGTTTGGCATGACCAAACTAGGGTTTTGGGTCAAAGGTTACCATGTGTTGTCTGGTAACCTTGGATGGCTAGGATTTGTTCCTGGGATTGAAGGGCGACCGTAGATTGTCGCACGCCTTCATTTTGCTATCTGCGTAGGGAAGGCCAGCATGGTGTCTCGGCTAGGTTAGCATGTCATTGTCATGGCATGGTTTGGCGTGCCGAAACTTAGGTTTTCACGCCAAAGGTTACCATACGTTGTCTGGTAACCTTGGATGGCTAGGATTTTCTCCTGGAATTGAAGGGGGCCGTTGATTTTCGTATTCCTTCGTTTTGGTAGCCATGTAGGGAAGGCCAGCATGGTGGCATGGCTAGGTTGTCATGGCATGGTTTGGCGTGGCGAAACTTAGGTTTTCTGGCCAAAGGTTACCATGCGTTGTCTGGTAACCTTGGATGGCTAGGATTTGCTCCTGGGATTGAAGGGGGGCCATTGATTATCGCACGCCTTCGTTTTGGTAGCCACGTAGGGAAGGCCAGCATGGTGGCGTGGATAGGTGTGTTTGGCATGGTGGGGCCAAGGGCTTGGCACGTAGTTTGGCACATGGTGCGACTAACATGTCTAGAGACAAGGCAAGGTACCGTTTGGCTTGGCATGGTGGGGCCAAGGGCTTGGCATGCCGTTTGGCACATGGTGTGGCTAGCATGGATAGGGATAAGGCAAGGTGCGGTTTGGCTTGGCATGGTGGGTCCAAGGGTTTGGCATGCCGTTGGCATATGGTGCGTCTAGCATGGTTAGCATGCCTTGGCGCGGTAGGTGTGGATGGCACGATTTTCCATTGGCACAGGGGTGCGGCTAGCATGGTTGGCATGCCTTGGCATGGTAGGTGTGGCTGACATGATTTTCCATTGGCACAAGGGTGTGGCTAGCACGGTTGGCATGCCTTAGCGCGATAGGTGTGGCTAGCATGATTTTCCATTGGCACATGTGGCGTGGGAACTAGGGTTATGGCCCTTCGAAACCCTAATTAGTAATTAATTAAAAAAAAGGTACCCTGGTAATTTTTCTCGCAGACATATTAAAGGTTTCAATAAATGCGTTTAATTCATGTAAATTCACTGTCTGACTAGGGTTTTACGACTTTACCCCTAAGTTAAAAACCACAATCAACAATTATATCATTCAATTTAAGGATAAGTTAAGAAGAAAACCAATTCATTATCCAATCTCGCATGCTATTAAAAGAGGTAAGCACAGAAAGCACCTGTGAGCAGAGAGCATAACCAACTGCTCAAGCAAAATCACATTGATGCAAGATGTGATTTAAATTTTCATCATCTAAGTCATATAGATGACACCATGTTAGAGACAATTCTAAATCTATATAAATAAGATTCTAAAGGCAATATATTTTGAAGACACTTCCAAATGAAAAGTTTAAATTTAGGAAGAACATCCATAAGCCAGAACTTAAGCCATTTTCTTTGCTCTTGCTGTGAAGAATTATATTTATTTTATGTAAAGCTGAATAAGTGTATTTAGTTGTAAAATACCCAGAAATGGTTAGAGACCATTTAACTGCATCAGTACCTACAACAGGAATTTCAATCTTATAAATGATATTTGTTTGATCTTGACTAAACAGTTTAGCTAAAGTTAAATCATCATATTTAACATTATAGTGGTTAATCAGTTGAGAAACATGGTTATTATCTTGTAAATGGTAATCAGTAGGCTTTTGAAGAAGCTGGGATTCAGTCTCAGTCCATCTATCTTGCAAAATGTTGATATCTTCTCCTGAAACAACCTCTTATATGTGACATTTCTTGACAATATTCAGACCTTTACATAGTTTGTTCCATATCCAAGTACCTTTCATCCTAAGATAAGTATGCAAAAGGTTTATATTCCGGGAAATACTTAGATTTAAGAACTCTAGGCAACAAAATATCAGGTTGAGTAACTAATCTCGAACCCACTTTGGTTAAAAGAGCCAAATTGAACTTTTCCAAATTTTGAAACCTTAAACCTCCCAATTTTTTTAGATAGACCAAGTTTTTACCAAGTTTAAGGGTTCAAACCTTTCTGTTTTGACTGATGTCCTCACCAGTGGCGATGTTGTAGAGACTCAATTGTCTAATAGTAGTATTTGATATGGAGAAAAACGATATTCGATATAAAGATACAACGTTTGAAAATCCTGGATCTGAATAGCTCTACCTCCTTTTAGCTTATGATGCATTTGATCTATGAATGGTTGGAATGTAGTAATTTTAAATCCATTGAGAAAACGTGGTACACATAAGTATCTATCAAAAAGTTTCATAGATTTTATTTGAATTACATCAGCTACATCTTTTTGTTGACACCTAGTTATATTTTTACTAAAAGTAATGCCACTTTTTAGAGGATTTATAATTTAACCAGATGCACGACCAAATCTCAACAGAGTAAATTGAGCATATTTGATTTCATATTTATTAGCCCTGAAAAACCAGTTAAAAAATAAATGTCAAGTTGAACAGTTTCTAGGTGGCTTATTTCCATGAATATGTTTCTTCATGTCAGCATTACTATGAAGACAGGATAAAGTATAATAACAATGTAAGGTGATAAACTATCCCTTTTCCTAGTCCTCTAGTAGGATTAAATGGTTTACATGGAGTTTCTCTTAGAATAATAGAAGTAAATGTTGTGCTAATACAATGATAAATCATAAAATACCAATTCTCAGCAAAACATAAACGACTGAAAATATCTCTAACAAATGACCATTTCATACGGTCAAATGCTTTAAACATATCTATCTTAACAACCACATCCCTTATTCAATCCCTTTTTTCATAGTATCAAGTAACTCATGTGCAATGATTATGTTATCTTGTATTCATATACTATTTTACTGGAACAAAATCCACCTGGAAAGGAAAATGATTTTAGCAATGATTGGTTTCATACGATTAACCATGATCTCCGAGATTATCTTATAAATATAATTACATAAACTGATAAGACGAAAATCCGAAGGAGTGGGAGGACATTCTAACTCAGGAATCAAAGTCTGAAAAGTAAAATTTAAATTATGATCAAAATATTATATTATAACAAACTTTTGTGTCACATCGACTACTCATGATTCAACAATATCCCAGCTAAATTTATAAAAACCAGTTTGGAACCCGTCGGGTCCTGGACCCTTTCAAGATGGAAGTTGTAGGATTTATTTCTTTAAAATTGGGTATCTTTAAAAGTTGTTCATTATTTAAAGTAGTAATGCATGGAGAAATGAGTTCAAGCAAATCAAAGTCTTTAAGAGGATGAGATGAAGCTGTAATATGATGAAAATGACTATTTATGAGAGTCTCTTTTCTTGCACCATATGACTAAGGAACATTTTAGTGAAGCAATATGATTTCTGCTCATACGAAAAATTTCCTCTAGCATGAAAATATTTGGTATTTCGATCCCCATAAGCAAAATAGTTATCTTTAGGGATTTGCCTAAGATGCTAATTATGCACATCATACCAATGAGAAAGTTCAAGCTTCATTTGTTAATACTGAGAATTTATCTCAGCTTGAGGATTATGCTTAACTAGACAATGTATCTTATTCTTTATAAAATTAATTTTACCCTGAATACTACCAAAAGTACTCATACTTCAAACTAGTAAAGCATTATGAGTATTTTCTAGTTTACATCAAATTCCACCTAAATTTTGAAGTGAATCATTAGCATTTCATGCACCAGATATAATATTTTTAAAGTCTATATGAGCTAACCAGCAGGGTTGTCAGAATGACATGATGCAAAGTCTATGGACAAAACAAATAGAGCATGATCAGATCCAACAGTGAGTAAAGGAGATTAATGAGCATTCAAAAAATAGTTGTGCCAATCATTATTCCCCAAATCTCTATCAAGTCGAACACGAATAAGTTGTCCACCACTTCATTGGTTCGACCAAGTATAAAAGGATCACCACTATACACAACATCCGTGAAACCTAAATTTCTAATTATCTGAGAAGCATAAACATGTTTTTTATTATAAGAATTAGATCAACCCTATTTTTCAGAAGCATCTAAATTAATATTTAAGTTACCTGAGAGAAGCCGCCACAAGTTATACTCCTGAGCAAGATTCTAAACAAACGGTCATTAAATGGTCTTATCATGATCATAAATAGCTCCATAAATACAAGTTAATATCCATTTCCCAACAGACACATCAGAGAAAAAAAATTAATTCCTCAATCGGTCTGTAAGTTTTTTTCCTCTTTAATTACTTCAATATGAAAACCATTTCTCCATAATACAAATTCCTCCCGATAAGCCTACAAAAAGTTTAAATCCAGAATTTGATTAAGCAAAAGACTTTTGAATGTATTGTATTTTCTTATAATATGCTTAAATGAGGCTGGATGTCTAGTTGATTTTATTAAAATTATATCAGAGTTAGTCCATACAGATTGCTAATAGAAACATTGGGTGAGGTTGTTATACCCCCGCTTTTTCAATTGGTATAAGAACAGGCAAACACGTTAAAGACCTTATCAGTCTGTGTTTGTAGCGAACTGACTCTATGGACAAAGGTATTGTCTCTGATAAATGTGTCACTAGAAATAAAGACTGTTTCTAATAGGTTTACTAAAGAGAAAGATCCCTCAATCTTTGTTATAGAAGAACCAAGTGTTCAAATGAAACAGTCTAACACTGACATGTGTTATCCTGATGAATCTGACTCTGTTGTTCAAGAGGAAAAATCTAGCGAGAGTAAACTAATTCTAAATCTTGTTAGAATTCAAGATGATATATTCAAATAGTTGAAAAAACATGTCAATGTCCTTCTTGGTGTAGTAAAAGATTGTGGCTCCAGTGAAAAGGCTCCTTATAAGGAAAATCCTGAAGTTCGATCATCTCGTATCTTACTTGAGGCAAAACTTAAAAAGGATGCTTTAGATGTTGAACGTCTCTTGAGTAAACTCTCCATTCAAGGATGTTCAGAAAAGTCTATTATACCATCTACTTTTATTCAAACTGAAAGAGCTCCAGTTTTAGAAGTAATCTCAGATTATCTTCCCACCCAAACCAATGTGCAGAGGATTCACACATCAGTTGGAAGAAAGAAATCTCAAGCGATAATGTTATGTCTGAAACCTTTAATCACTCTCGTGATCAGAAATTGTGTCTTTTTTGTGATTCAAAAGGGCATATAGTGCAAAAGAGAAAACCCAAGTTGAAACACAAATCTTTGGTTCAACTTTAACACACCTTAGAATTTATTATTAAAGGTGTGACTGACATTCGTATGTCTAAACCAATTGGTTTTAGTACGCATCTTGTGTTTCTTACCAGGAAGGTTAGTTCAATGAGTTCCTCAAATGCACAAAATCATAATAGACCTTTTGACAAATATCGTCCAAGAAGAACTCATGTTCTCTCTCCTGTTAAAAATGGAGATAATGATGTAAATCATGTATCAAGTGAAGAATTGTCAGGACCCTAGTTAATTGAGTTTAAATTATCTTAATTGCTTTTACTATTAGGAAGTATGTTAAGGGATAAACTCTTGGGATGACCCTTGTAATGGGATGACTTGCAGTTAGTGGCGCCCAGTTATGTTTTGAATTGTACGGACCATTGTGGTCCTGTGCTACTCACACGAGTGGGGTGAGGAGAGGTACTTATCCTGAACTTGTGGTTGAGCTGTTTATGAAAAAGTAAATCTAAGTTTTCTTCTCTGAGTTCTTCCCTTCCCTTCTAACCCTTATTCCCAAGTTGTTTAGCTAGTTTGTAAGGTAAATCCTTACAATTGGTATCAGCAGCTGTCGATCTGTGTTGCATGTGAACCATGGTTAATCAGAAAGACCTTGATGATCTTCATAAGAAATTTAACACTCTGATGAAGAGCCATGAAGAGATTGTGAAGAAATTTGATGAAGCCCAAGGTAGTATTTCCGCTTCATTAACTGAGATGCGATCTATGGAAGATCGGATCGTTAGCAAGCTCAAAACGGGTGACGGAGTACTGGAAACTCCTAAAGATGCTCACTCTCGAAACAAGCAAGGAGAGAACAGTGAACCTCAAGGTAATCGTCAAGTTTTTTCTCAGCTTAATAATCACCACAAGCCTAAAATTGAATTTCCTAGGTTTGATGGACATAATCCTAGATCTTGGATTCGTAAGTGTAAGAAATTTTTCCAACTACATCTTATGGATGAGGAGAAAAAAGTCATGTTAGCCTCACTATATTTGGATGGAAGAGCGGATGTATGGTTCCAAGATTACCAAGAAGGGAAGGACATCATATTATGGGAGGAATTTGTTGTTGATATTAATTTTCGATTTCAAGAGTTAGGTCACGATGACATCGTTGGAGAGTTCAATAAGCTAAGTCAAGAGGGTGTTGTGTTAGAGTATCAAGAGTTATTTAAAGAATTAAAGGCTCTTATGCTGGCCAAGAACAAACACCTGACGGAAGACTACTTCACTTCGAGTTTTGTGAGTGGTTTGAAGGAAGAGTTGAGGCTTGCAGTCCAAATGTTCTCTCCAACTAGCCTTAAGCAAGCTATGTACCTGGCTAGAATGCAGGAAGCTATTCTTGAGAAGACTATCAGAAAGGCAAAGGCAGCTTCTAGGCCTCCTCCCATCTCTATTCCAAGTAGAAGTAGCAGCAAGAGCTTTGTGACATCTCCAAAACTAACTTCCCCCTCTCCAAGGAGTATGGCCAGCTCAAGTCTACCACCCATTAGGAAGCTTACTTATGCTGAAATGAAGTCCAGGCATGACAAGGGACTTTGTTACAATTGCGATGAAGTCTACACTACAGGGCACAAATGTGTTAGACAACAGCTGTATATGCTAGTAGGAGAAGATGAAGATCGGGTACTTCTTGAAGAAGCTTCTCAGTCCAGCTCTCCAGTCATACAAGAAAGTGAGAAAGAAGTGGAGATATCTCTACATGCTCTGTCAGGTATTAAACCTCAAAACACTATTAGAATTCAAGGTGTATCTAGAAATAACAAGCCCATTACCATATTGGTGGATAGTGGTAGTACACACACCTTTGTAGACCCTGAAATTGCTAAATACAGTGGTGCCTTCATAGAACCCACATCAACTTTCAATGTAGCTGTAGTTGATGGAAATAAACTCATTAGTGAAGCCAAATGCCCTAAGTTTTCATGGAGTATGCAAAGGCATAAGTTTGAATGTGAAGCCAGAGTTTTGGCATTGGGGGGATGTGACATGGTGTTGGGAGTAGATTGGATGAAGGGTATTAGCCCAGTCAAATTTGATTTCAAACATCTAACTGTAACCTTCAATAGAGGAACTGAAGAGATTGTCCTTAAGGGAAGTTCTGAAGATCCAAAGGTGACAATGATGACAGAAAAAGCATGCCAAAAATACCTCAAGAAGAGTCAGCATGGGGTAATGGGACATCTATTTTCTATCACAGATGGAGAGGTACCCACTTATACTCCAGAGTTATTACAACCTGTTCTAAATACTTACAATTCAGTTTTCAGTGAACCCAAGAGCCTCCCTCCTAAAAGAATGCATGATCATCACATACCCTTAAAACCACTTTCTACCCCCCAAAATCAGAGGCCATATAGAATTCCTTATGTGCACAAAGAGGTGGTGGAGCAGCTGGTACAAGAAATGCTCAAATCAGGTGTTATAATGCCCATCCACAGTCCTTTTTCATCTCCCATATTGTTAGTCAGAAAGAAAGATGGAAGTTGGAGGTTCTGTGTTGATTACAGGAAGCTAAATGAGCTCACCATCAAGAATAAATATCCAATTCCAGTGATTGATGAGCTACTAGATGAGTTACAGGGGTCACATATTTTCTCCAAGATTGATCTGAGAGCTGGTTATCACCAGATCAGAGTTTCTCCTCAAGACACTCACAAAACATCCTTTAAGACCCATCAAGGGCATTATGAATTTTTGGTCATGCGTTTTGGATTAACCAATGCACCAGCAAGATTCCAGGCCTTAATGAATGATGTCTTTGGACCATATTTGAGGAAGTTCATTTTGGTTTTCTTTGATGATATCTTAATCTACAGCCCTAACATGGAGACTCATGCCAAGCATCTGGAGATGACTATGGAATTACTTAATAAGCACATCTTGTTTGCTAAAATGAGCAAATGCTCCTTTGGTCAAAAGTCCTTAGAATACCTGAGGCACATTATCAGTGGAGAAGGAGTTGCTGCTGATCCTACTAAGGTGGAGTGTATGAAGAATTGGCCCATTCCAAAGACCCTTAAGGAGCTGAGGGGATTCTTGGGATTGACTGGATATTACAGAAAATTTGTGTAGAATTATGGATTGATATCCAGGCCATTAACTGAATTGTTAAAGAAGAACAAGTTCCAATGGAGCTCTGAAGCCACCAGTGCATTTGAGCTACTCAAAGAGGCTATGACATGCACTCCAGTTCTGATCCTTCCTGATTTCAATAAGATATTTGACATAGCCACAGATGCTAGTGATTTGGGAGTAGGATCTGTAATGATGCAAGAGAAAAGACCAATTGCCTTCTTTAGCAAAGGAATGGGTACTAGGTTTTTAGCCATGTCTACTTATGAGAAGGAGATGATGTCCATAGTCATGGACGTTGGGAAATGGAAGCACTATTTGATGGGAAACAAATTCACCATCTACACTGACCATCAAAGCATAAAATATTTTCTGGAGCAAAGAGTTAATTCACTTCTGCATCAAAAGTGGCTAGCTAAATTATTGGGCTATAACTATGAATTGAAATATAAGAAGGGTTGTGACAACAAGGTAGTTGATGCATTGTCAAGGGTACAGCTTCCAGAAGATGCATCTTGCAATTCCATTTCTCAAGTACAACCAGTTTGGATGAAGGAAGTACAAGAGAGTTACCTTGATGACTCTCTATCTAATGAGTTGCAGCCAATACTTATAGTGGAGGGCCACCAATCTGGAGAGTATTCACTGGAGCAAGGAATCATTAGATATAAGGGGAGGATTTACATTGGCAACTCAGGAGAACTGAGGAACAAGATTACAATAGCAATACATTCATCCTCTATATGGGGACATTCAGGTGCCAGGGCCAGTTATCAGAAGGCTAAGTCTTATTTCTATTGGAAGGGAATGAAGAAAGATATAACCCAGATGGTGCAAGAGTGTGACATATGCCAACAACACAAGGGGTTCACTACCCTTCCAGCAGGACTCTTGCAACCACTGCCAATTCCTGATCAAGCATGGGCAGATATCAGCATGGATTTTATCTCTGGCCTACCAAAATCTGAAGGAAGAGAGGTGATCTTAGTGGTGGTGGACAGATACACCAAGTACAACCACTTCTTGGCACTGAGTCATCCTTACATAGAAGCAACAGTGGCAAAGGTAATGCTTGACTCAGACATTTAACTTCATGGGCTTCCAAAAACAATAGTGTCAGATAGAGACAATATCTTTTTAAGCAATTTCTGGCAGTTTCTACTGACAAGAATGGGCACCTCTCTACACTTGAGCACCTCATACCACCCCCAAACAGATGGGCATACTGAGAGAGTAAATACCTGCCTTGAGTCTTACTTAAGATGTATGACCAGTTATAAACCTAGCAAGTGGGTATCATGGTTATCCTTGGCAGAGTGGTGGTATAACACCAGTTATCATACCAGTCTGAAACTCACTCCATTTGAAGCTTTGTATGGTTATGACCCTCCACAATTTGGTGTTAGCTCAACCCTTGATGGAATCAGTTTAAGTGCAGATGACTAGGTGCAACAGAGACAAGCTATGGGACAGTTGTTAAAAGGAGTGCTTCAAGAGGCTCAACACAGAATCAAGCAACAGGCTGACAAGAAGAGACTGGAGAGAGAGTTCAAGGAAGGTGACTGGGTGTATTTGAGGCTACAACCTTATAGGCAGACCTCAGTACAGCTAAGGAAGAATTTAAAGTTGGTTGATAAGTTCTTTGGGCCCTATAAGATATTGGAAAAGATTGGAAAGGTGGATTACAAGCTGCAACTCCCACCTGAGTCCAAAATTCACCCAACATTTCATGTTTCTCAGCTGAAGGCCAAGCTAGGAGCAGGGAAACTTCCTCAAATTACATTGCCCAGGTTGAACAAGGACCAAGAAATGAAGGTATCTCCTCTGCAAATTCTGGACTGTAGGCAAGTAAAGAAGGGTAAACACATTATTCCTCAAGTGCTGGTGCAGTGGGAGAACTCGGACACTCAAGATGCTACCTAGGAGGACAAGGAGTTCATGGAAAACCAATTTCCAAAGCTAATCCTTGAGGTCAAGGATTTGTAAAAGTAGAGGGTATTGTCAGGACCCTAGTTAATTGAGTTTAAATTATCTTAATTGATTTTACTATTAGGAAGTATGTTAAGGGCTAAACTCTTGGGATGCCCCTTGTAATGGGCTGACTTGCAGTTAGTGGCGCCCAGTTATGTTTTGAATTATACGGACCGTTGTGGTCCTGTGCTACTCACACGAGTGGGGTGAGGAGAGGTACTTATCCTAAACTTGTGGTTGAGATGTTTATGAAAAAGTAAATCTAAGTTTTCTTTTCTGAGTTCTTCCCTTCCCTTCTAACCCTTATTCCCAAGTTGTTTAGCTAGTTTGTAAGGTAAATCCTTACAAGAATGCATATATGAGCAGATGGATGACAACCTAAAGTTGATTATTTAGGGATACAAGTAAATCATCAACAAACTGTGTAGTTCATCCAGACAACATTCTTCAGGTAAAAATCCTTAATATGCGTCGTATTATGATGATAGTAAATTCTATGATGACTTTTCACATCATAACATTCTTCCTCCAAAGTATATAAGGAAGAGGTTTAACCAAAAAAAATATTCATTTGATGAGATAAAAGATCATACTTGTGCTACTTAATCACAAGGTTTAAATCTCTCACACAAAAAATCCTGGTTGAGAGATATGTTCAGGTATACTTGTTAGAATGGTATTTTCAGATTCTCAAGCTATTTTCTTATCGTCTTTAGCCTGAGTATCCTTGTAAAAATACTTGCACAAGTGTTTTGTTTTGCTGTTGTTAAAAAAAATGTTTTGGTTAAACAAGGTGCTACTCATGTACTCTAAAAATTGCTTCTCTTATGAGACATAGATTTTTGGAGTCATCATGATGTTTCTCGTTTTGCAAGAGTTTTCAGCAAAGTCGTGTGCGTACGACTCTTTCTCTGCTCTTGGGTCGAAATTGAAATCGTATAAGTTGCCCGTGTGACTGACATGAATCAATTAAAAAAACCCTAAAAACTTCCTTTTCTAAGAAACCTATAAGTAGCCGACCTATCGAGTTACGTAAGTCACGTACACATACTCTAGGTTATTATCTGGGTTATCAAGAATGTCCTCTTCTTTATCTCTCCGTGGTGATTTTGCAAAGGGATTTCTTGAGAAAGGTTTTGGTTTTGAATCAAAAGGAAGAAAAAAGAAAAAAAACTCTTGTAGAAGAAGGTGCACCTAATGCCTCATGTTATTATGCCTACTTACACCAAGATGTTGAGAATGAGGATATGGTTTCTGCTGAAGTGGTTCATGACTTTCTTAAATACTTTGAGAAAGCAAAACTGTAACTTGTTGATACAATGAAGGATCTTGATGTGGTTAGAAGTGAGTTGAAAAAGGTTACTACTGACCTTGGTCTCATGAAGTCACATGTTAAAGAACTTCTCAATGAGGATATCTTCTCCGAAGACGCGGTTGATAATATGAATCACAAGCTAAAAAGTCTCGAAACTCGTGAAGCCACCGAACGTGAACTGAATCTCGTGATCGGTTTCTAGTAGATTTGTTATTTTGTCTAGGAAGTCTTCTTATAAGAATTTAATTCTTGTGTTTTAGGAAGAATAACTAGAGTTTGGAATAGCCATTACTATGATTACACATAGCTATGTCCAATATTTTCATATTTTTTTTTTAGATTTATTTATTTAAACTCTAAATTTGTTTGGAAGATGTTTTTTGCAGTATTAATCTTTATAGTTTTATATATTGCAATATGTTATGGGATATGTGTGTTTGCGTCTGTGAACTATTATTGTCCCATATGATGTCAAAAGTTATCTCTTTTATATGTCGATATGCAAGTATTGATACAAGATCGATGAACTTTTGACAAACAAAAGTTAAACCTATTATGTCATTTCATTGATGGAAGATAGGTTAAAATCTTTTGTTTACGAGGATTATGTCTATTGTATGTCATTGTGCAAATAATGATGGAAAATAGGATGAATCTTTTTCTATGCCGCAGTATTGATCTTCCATGATCCATATTTTATGTGTGAGCATTCCCTACTAGAGTAATCATAGATTCGTTTGTGGTTATTTTGGTTGTGTATTCCGATTAAATTAATCATGGGTTTTCTTGTGGTTAGTTTAATTGAGAATTTTGGATAAAAAATCATTTTTGTGGTTTTCTGATGTCCAATGAAATCCTTCTTTTCTTGTGAAAGTAAGGTTGCTCTTGTTGTTCTTTCGGGAATGACATTTCATGGGGGAGAGTTCTTAATTGAACTTGTGCTTAATTTCCAAATCTTTGTGGGGAGTGCAGCTGTGGAATATTATAGGGGTTATCTTGTATCTTTATAAACTCCTTGATGAATGCATTTAGTTTCGGCTATAAGTAAAACTTATTTATCTTTACCATAACTAGTTCAATTCAGTGCAATCTTATTCATTTTTACCATAATTAGTTTCTATTAATGACATTTCATCAAGGAGGTTTCGGCTATACGTAAATTTTCAGTGCAATTCACGAAATGCCATTAATAGAATATATCAGCTATTTTTGTTAATTAATTTGATATGATATTCCTATACTTTACATGGTAAATATTATGTGATTATTATAGTTATACGTCGCGGCTCGGGATGTTACCCATGATGCCTCACCGCGCCTTACGCCTTGAACAACATAGGTTCATGGTGTTGTGGTTCTATTTACATACTATACATTAGTAGATATGCTCATCCATAAAAAGTTGACTTTTCTAGCAATGTAGTTATACTCTAAATTTGTTTGGAAGATGATTTTTGCAGTATTAATCTTTATGGTTTTATATATTGCAATATGTTATGGGATAAGCGTGTTTGCATCCGTGAACTATTATTGTCCCATATGATATCAAAAGTTATCTCTTTTATATGTCGATATGCAAGTATTGATACAAGATCGATGAACTTTTGACAAACAAAAGTTAAACCTATTATGTCCTTTCATTGATGGAAGATAGGTTAAAATCTTTTGTTTATGAGGATTATGTCTATTGAATGTCATTGTGCAAATAATGATGGAAAATAGGATGAATCTGTGTCTATGCCGCAGTATTGATCTTCCATGATCCATATTTTATGTGTGAGCATTCCCAATTAGAGTAATCATAGATTCGTTTGTGGTTATTTTGGTTGTGTATTCCGATTAAATTAATCATGGGTTTTCTTGTGGTTAGTTTAATTGAGAATTTTGGATACAAAATCATTTTTGTGATTTTTGGTGTCTAATGAAATCCTTCTTTTCTTGTGAAAGTAAGGTCGCTCTTGTTGTTCTTTCGGGAATGACATTTTATGAGGGAGAGTTCTTAATTGAACTTGTGCTTAATTGCCAAATATTTGTGGGATGGGGTGGGGGTGGGATACGGCTATGGAATATTATAAGGGTTATCTTGTATCTTTATAAACTCCTTGATGAATGCATTTAGTTTCGGTTATACGTAAATCTTATTCATCTTTACCATAACTAGTTAAATTCAGTGCAATTGAAATACAACTCTTTGATATACTTTGAGAAATTGAGATATAACTCTTTGATATACTTTTCTTAAGATTGAGTTTAACTGTCTAGTTGATTCTATTGAAAGTATATTGGAGTTGGTCCATACAGATTTCTAAGAAAAATATTGGGTGAGGTTGTTAGACCCCCGCTTTTTCAATTGGTATCAGAGCAGGCAAACACATTTAAGACCTCATAAGTCTATGTTTATAGCGATCTGACTATATGGATAGAAATTCTATCTCCATAAACGTACCACTAGTCTTCGATGGCTCAAACTGTTAGAGCATAGCTCGGTTGAACCCACCAAGCGTTGGTATGTCAAGTTTGGTTGTCAAATTTTAGTGAATCAAAACTCATTTAAAGAGTCGTTTGATTATATATTAGAGTCAACTTCATATAGGTTAGCTTGAAAGTGTTAGGATATGAAACTTACAAGTATTACATGAAGACTTGAAGAATTTGAAAAAGTATGGAGCTACAACGACAACATCATCCTTCCTCTTTAGTTAGTAATATTTAACTTGAACTGTTTCATTCCCTAACGTATCTTTCAAGTCATGCATATTGAAAACATAACTGTGAAGCTGTATATGATACTCTAGTTAGACATAGTATTAAGGAATACAATACGAGGTTTATTGCTTAACCATTAAACTTTATATATAAGTGTTTGTGGGTGAAAATGGTTTCTGCTGATTTCGGTAATTTCGGGTGTGTGGGTGAGAAACGAATTTAAACCCTAAACAATTTACTACAAGGGAGTACTTTTAGATTCGAGAGATCAATCTATACAAGTCCGGCCTAACCCAAGAAATGGTCGTTCCAGACTTTATTCGGTCACAAAGTGAAGGAGAATGGGTTAGTTTTGGGGGGAAGCAAGGAAAGTGATGAGACCGGAATAGTTGATTCTGGAAGAGTAGTTGTGTTACGACTTGTATCAGAAAGTAGGAAGCTAACAGATGGAAAGCTAGCAAACGTTTTCTGAGTGGTATATGTTCCTGACTGAACTTGTTGTTCGGTGAAAATAGGTAAGAGCTATTTATACAAGTCAAACTGAAACGTACTCTGGTCTCATCAAGGAATGAAAAAATGGGTGAGTAAATAGGAGGAGGTGAAAACCGTTAACGCATGGAATTGATGTTCCATAAAAATGAGTGTTTCACCATTAACTCCATGTATTTACTAACCGCCTCATCCTTATGAAGGGCGTAGTATACGCTGCACGCTGTAAACCGCCAAACCAATACCCAAAATAGGATCCCCCAGTTTGTGATATGTGTTGATGTCTCGAATGTTTTCGTGGAAAACATGTAGCACGTTTGTTGTTGTCGCACACCTTCGTTTTGGTAGCCGCATAGGGAAGGCCAGCATGGTGGCGCGGGTGGGTTGGCATGGGGCCATTGGCAAGGCGTGTTTGGCTTGGCATGGACGGTTTGGCTTGGCATAGTGAGGCCAAGGGCTTAGCATGCCATAAGCGCATGGTGCGGCTAGCATGGCTAGGACAGTTTGGCTTGGCATGGTGGGGCCAAGGGTTTGGCGTGCCATGAACGCATGGTGCGGCTATCATGGCTAGGACGGTTTGGCTTGGCATGGCGGGGCCAAGGGATTGGCATGCCATGAGCGCATGGTGCGGATAGCATGGATAGGACGGTTTGGCTTGGCATGGTGGGGCCAAGGGTTTGGCGTGACCAAGCTAGGGTTTTGGGTTAAAGGTTACCATGCGTTGTCTGGTAACCTTGGACGGCTAAGATTTGCGTCTTAGATGGAAAGATGGTCGTTGATTATTGCAGGCCTTTGTTTTGGCAACAAGCGTTGTGTATGGCGTATTGGAACGGCAAGCATGGTTGGCATGCTTTAGTGAGAATATGTGGCTGGCATGATTTTCCATTGGCACAGTGGTACGGCTAGCATGGTTGGCATGCCTTGGCGCGGTAGGTGTGGTTGGCACGGTTTTCCATTGGCACAGGGGTGCGGCTAGTATGGTTGGCATGCCTTGGCACGCGCGGTAGGTGTGGCTGGCACGGTTTTCCATTGGCACATGGGTGCGGCTAGCATGGTTGGCATGCCTTGGCGCGGTAGGTGTGGCTGGCACGGGGGTGCGGCTAGCATGGTTGGCATGCCTTGGCGCGGTGGGTGTGGATGGCATGGTTTGCCATTGGCACATGTGGCACGGGAATTAGGGTTTTGTCCTACCTAAACCCTAATTAGTAATTAATTAATTAAAAAAAGGTACCCTGGTAATTTTCTCGCAGACATATTAAAGGGTTCAATAAATGCGTTTAATTTGACGTCACTGTCTGACTAGGGTTTTATGACTTTACCCATAAGTTAAAAACCACCATCAACATTAAGTCCACTGCTTAGCTCGGAACAGGGGCGTTGTTGCGAGGTAAGCATAAGATGGTGACAGACAAGGACAGAATCGAAACGTAAATCATGCAAAATGGTGAGGAAGATCCGTCTAACCTTTTTCTAGAAGCAGGGAGAATCTGTGATCCTTGTGTTTGGTAGCTTTGCATAGATTCTGCTCGCGGTACTGCAGGTTAGGTTGCGGAGTGGTAAAGGCCGGTTGAGATGCAAGTTGTTGGCCTCGATCTGGAACTGTTGCGCGCCTTCCGGGCTAGTCTTTGGAATGTGTGGCGGAGCTGCTAGCATATACTTGGCATGAAGGGAAGTCGCTGGCATTGGATATGCTTGGGATTAGCCGTCAGCAATGGTCGACCTGGACTTAGAGGCGTTAGCACTTGGTTTGATTGGAATGGGAGCCGTAAGCACTTGATTGGCTTGGAATGGGAGCCGTCAGCATTGGTCGTCTTTGAATTGGAGATGCTTGCGTTGCTCGGCTTGGAGTGGAGCTAACTTGGGTTCCTTGGAAGGATGACAACTGGCTTCAGTTCCGTGGGATTATGGCAACTTGCCTTAGTTACGTGGGAAGATGATGACTTGCTTTAGGAAGATACAAAACTTGCTTCAGTTCCCCGGTGATGACTGGCTTCGAGAAGGTAACAACTTTGCTTCATATTTTAGCATGTTGCAACCCTAATTAGCGCCCCTTACTAGAATCGCTGTATAATTCTCATATGAACTCGGATTTTGACGGTCCGCCCCTCCATTCTGGACGGAAAAGAATTTCTTATCTTCTCACTCATTTAGGAGGTGAAAACAGCTCGACAACAAAATTCAGGAGGGATGTTGCGGACCCGAGGTAGCATAGTCACGCCCAGTCATCTATTTCATGGAGCAGGAAGGAATATTTATTTTGTTCAGCCTCTAGAAACTCTGTCTGCATGAAAAGAGATATGGACCTTATTATGTTATATGTTGTCCGTCCGGACCCGCGCCTTTGTCTGTAGTGTCTCTCCAATGGATTCCAAAATTTTCCGAACTCCGTCCCATTCTTGGGACGGATGGATGAAATATGCACTCGGCAACGGCTATGTTAGGTCTAATATTGGAGATTGTGGTTACGTTATTGGTCAATCCTCAGCTTTAGGCTGTTCAGTGCCTGGACTTTCTGATCGTGATGATGGTGTATTGTGAATGCTTGCATGGTCGAAATATTCTGACGCCACTGGATAAAATATATGAGTTGGGAGACGTTCCATTGCCGATGTATTGTTATCAAAGTCTTCAAGGACTTTATTCCAAGCGACATCCTTCGAGCCATCTTCTGAGTCTTAGATTATCCTGGTTGAGGGGAGTGAAAGCGTCTCATGCTGGTAGTATCCATGTGTAGCCTACTTTCACCGCATTTCCTTGAATCCATGTCCATGGGATTTGATACAAGTTTATTGTACTCTTCTAGATGTGAAGCTGGGATGCACATTGACGAAATATTTTGGATAACGAAGTGGCAGGAATGAGTGAGTTATGTTGTTTACCGTGGCTCTCTCTGTTTCTTCAAGAAAATGTTTCAGCCGTGTCTCTGGATTTTTCTCGTGAGTATTTGATGGTCGTCGAGATGAACTGCGATGATCAGTCCCTAGTCGCATTTTTCTTTAGTTTTTGAAGTTGTATTCCTTTGAGAAGGCTTGGGATCCTCCGCGGCCTCGTAAAGTGTTGAAGGCATCTTCTAGACAGAGAGGTGATAATATTCTTGCGCTGCACCCTTGAAGAGCAAGTGGTCTTGTTGTGACTATGGACTTTTGGTTGATTGTGTCTTCTGAGATTTGACAGTGAAGGGATTCTGTGTATACCCTCAGTACCCAAGTATGGTTTACATGTTTCCTGTCGTAGTATAGAATGTATGGGCTACCAGGATGTGTGCCATTAGTAGTTATTTAGGAGTTCCCATATAGTATTAGTGTCTGTATTTAGTTCAGTGTAATGATTGGTTTAGATTATCCCACATGGAATGTTAGTGACCATAGGATATTAGATGAGTAACTTGGACTTATAAGGTCTGAGTCGGTCTGTTTTGTAAATCAGTCTATTATCATTTATCAATTAAGAACTTTGTTCTTCATGGCTGTGTTCTCTGAACTCATATTTGGCCTGAATCTATTGATTTGGGAGGTGTTTATCACCAATTCTATCCATCTGTTTGTCTAACTGTTGTAGTAATACAACAATTGGCATCAGAGCCGTTCTATCCATTCAAAATCAATTCAAAAAAAATTCTATCATGAATCAAAAACTTCAAGCAGTGTTATCAACATATCTCACTACTAAGCTTAATTCATCTGCAACTATTTTCGACATCTTTTAAGAATATAATCGCAACTTCAGTAACATCATGGAGAAATACTTTTCTCCATCTATTGGTGATGAAAAAACCTCTCCAAAGTCAGAAGTGGTCGATTCAATTCCTTCCACTGACATTGAAATAAGTGATTCTCCCGATTTAGAGTTGCTTTCTTCTGATGTCGGTGAAGAAGAAAAAGAATCCGCAGATGAATCTCTTGATTGCAAGTTGCTTCCGTCGTTTTTCAGTGAAGAAGATGTAGCTCCACTTAATGAAACCCTTGAAAATATTGGACGTTTGAACGATTTGTTCTTTTTCCGCAGCAAAATTATAGGTATGGCTTATTTTCACATCAAATTTGATGATTCTCGTTTGTTATTCGATCGAGGTAAATGTGCTTCTAAATTGGTTCTTCGGTTGCTTTACATCTTTGGGTATAAATCATATTTTTCATTTGTGCAATCATTTCAATTTTTGTGTGTTAATGATTCCAAATTTTATGATGAGAGGAAATTGTTTGTTCATATTGCTAAGAGAAACAGAATTTTGATACTCATCTGGATTAGGGTATATGAACTTGAATGGTACATGAATTCTTGGGTAAACTGCCTTATAGTGTTTTGTGGAGTTTTACTGATGATGGTGTTTACTTATCCTACTGGCTTAATGAATTTTTTTTGAACTCTACCTGGAGAGGTTAATATTATTTGTGTAATGCTAGAACTGAACCTTATGGTTGTATGGGATGGTGGAGTTTGAATGAGCAAAAACACAATATCCTTTTATCTATTTTTGCAAATATTTTTCATGTGAAATTACTCATAGTTATAGTTGATAGACAAGCCGGTGATGTGCTCCAGATTTTACATTCCACTTGGATTTATTTGCACACATTTTACTAGGATATACATCTTACTTCATGATGTCATCAATTGTGAGAGGTATACACATGCAATTTAACCCAATATCCTCATTGGTGTTACACGTATTTGGGGGAATTTGCTTGTCATGTTCTAATTAATGCTGCACAAGTTCCCTATGGTGAATGGTTCAAAGATAGTGTTGGTATACATAAACTGGAAGAGGTCTTACTCCTTGTTGTTCAAATTCTAAATATCTTATTGAGAATTGAGTTCTTGCGGTGGAAATACAGGTTGTTCTCAACCGATTGGTGGTGTAATAGGTTCTGTGACGCTAGGATTCGTAATCAAATAGTTGCGAATTGTGTCGCCAAGATCATTTGTGCATTGTCGGGAAAGCTTGAACAGTTTGAAATTTTATTCTTTGATAAATTAGCTGGTAGTAAAATGTGGAGACAGAATTATGGTAATGCTGATATTCTCTTGTAGCTTCCATTTTGCTTACCTACTACTTCACAAGAGTCCTACAACACTATTCAAGCTTTTATTAGACAACCAAGTACCAATGCAATTCAGTATCATTCTCGCACTATTTTTTCCACTTTTATATATTTTCGAGCATGCTGTCCTTAGTTATTGGGGATCAGTAGTCAGTCAGAACACTTGGAAATGATTACGGGTGTTAGAAAGGATAATGAAGTTGGGTTGCTGATTAATTCGAAAAAGTTTACATATCTTCCGGTGCGAGTACTGTTGACAGTTGGACACTTAGGTTGGAGTTGTATGCACGCATCTTGCTTTCCTATGGGGCGTCCTGACTCGACAAAGTCTATTATACACAAGTGGGTAAGGGTATCATACTTGAGATGGAAATTCAGATTCCATTACCAATCTCTTACGATGCTTCTTTCGTTCCTACGAAGTTGTTCCAAGTTCTTCAGCAGGGGTCTCTTTTTGCACTATATCTTACATGCATCTGTTATCTATGGAGTCTCATTATTCTGAAGCATGAGTGTTTTCGCTGCTCTCAACTGTGGTATATGGGGTATCAACCAATGAAGGGGTATCCACAGTTGGAGTTCGTTGTTCGAATAAACTTTACACTCGAATTAGTTGTGACGATCTTAATGTGCAAATACACCTGGATTTTCTTGAGGGGACTTGAAATAAAATGATGATGCTCGGCTTGCTCGTGTACTGGCGTGCATATCTGTGTGGATCCATACTACAAATTTTGTACATTTACAGGACCTTTTCCCTTATTTTGATGAGCACAATGAGTGAAAATGTAAAAGGCATCGTAATTCTGTTTTCATAGTCATCCCTGACTACACTAGATGCATGGCTAATAGGTATGCTTCACGGAGTGCTGTTATGACTGAATACCAGGCTCCCTATATGCTGATGTGGGTGTCCTTTTTGAGATGGAAATACAAATTGTACTGTATAGATCTCAGAAATGCTTATAATATGAGTTGGACCGTTTCAGTTCTTCAATGGATTCAACAAACTCCACTCTTGCTCAAGGTAATTCAAATTCTTTGTGTATGGATATGGGTGTATTACTTGAGGTGGAAGTTTAGATGGCTTCCAAATGGCGTGTGGAATGAGGGATATGTAGATAGATGTGGAATCCTTTTGAGTCAACTAAAGGGTCTCGACTATTTCCCAACCAAGATTGCTAGTTGGACAGAACCATGGATCAAAATGCATGATCATCAGGTTATCTGTACAGATGAAGACAAAGAGATTCATGTTCCTTCCTCAGCAACCACGACTGATTCTTCAAGAGGTGTTTGTGTTGGTGCTTTCCATGCCGAGAGTTGTGAAGATAAGGGAACTGGACAGTTGAATGTTAGGATTCAAGTTAAAGTTTTGAGTAGCTTCACATTAGAGACTGTGCGAGTTAGAAGACACTACGACACTATGAGTCGTTTTGCTACTGGGAAAAACCCTTGTGTTGGTCCTATCATTGCTCCTGAAGATATATCAAGCAACAGCTCTCCTCTCCTCATGCTGGTTCTTTTATTGTCATCCTTGAGGAAAATGATGTTTTCAAGGGGAGTGGAATGTCGTAGTATAAAATGTAGGGGCTACCAGGATGTGTGCCACTAGTAGTTATTTAGGAGTGCCCATATAGTATTAGTATCTGTCTTTAGTTGAGTGTAATGATTGGTTTAGATTAGCCCACATGGAATGTTAGTGGCCGTAGGATATTAGCTGAGTAACTTGGTCTTATAAGGCCTGAGTCGGTCTGTTTTGTAAATCAGTTTATTATCATTTATCAAACTAGAACTTTGTTCTTCATGGCTGTGTTTTCTGAACTCAGATTTGGCCTGAATCTATTGATTTAGGAGGTGTTTATCACCAATTCTATCCATTTGTTTGTCGAACTGTTGTATTAATACGACATTTCCATCTTGTATGGTAAGTGGGTTGACCATGATAAAGACAACACCATCATGCGTTTGTACCGGTGATTTTGTTACTTCTTCCACGTGGAACTTAAAACATGGAAGAGTATGGGTTACCTTTGTAGTGATTGCTGCTGTGGTGAAGCTCTAGCTAGTATCAACAAATGAGCGGAAACAGTTCTTGGTAGCAGATGTAATCAGAAGAGACTATATTATCGCGGTAACGAAGTAGGTTGGTTGGAATTATATGGGCATCCATGAAGGTAAAAGGATTGGTTGGATGCGTAAGAGAGCAAGCTATCCATGATCATGAGCTCTGGCGAGATGGTTCAGAGGGCAGCCATGACTATGAAGATTGGATGTCCGCAATCATGATCCTTGACATGGGGAGCATGGTGGCACAACCCTTTGCAGGAAGGAGTGGTGTTGAAGAGAACGTTGAAGCGGAGCTGCTGCTGGAGAACGTTGAAGAGGATCGACTTCTGGAGAGAATGTTAAAACGATGCCTTGCAACTCTCAGATCCTTGACGGTTACCATATTGAAGTCGGAGGTTGCGTCACGTTCTATCAAACTCAACATCCCTCAAGTGAACATAAGTTAGGAGTCCCCTGTTTCATCTATCGATCGTGCTTTCCAGGAGAGGTTGGGGTTTGGTAACGACTTCCCTGGCTGGAAATGCCTGCTTTATTGATGCAGTTCGGTGAGGTTGAGGGATGAAAATATATCTTGATGCTACGCCTTGGAGAAATATAGAATCTCACATAACTGTTTCATCATAGACTGTACGACTTTGTGGGACAAGTTCCCATCGTGCAGGTCCTGACGGGAAGAGGCTCTCTGTGAACTCATGAGGGTTTCTGATTTCCTTTGCTTTCGATTTTGGAGAAGTCGTTCCCGATCTTTACGTGTGATGAAATTGGATTGCTTATCCCCTTCTACTGGGAGTTCAAAAGCAACGCGATCCTCTTCATCTATAAACGTACATCCTGCTGAAGTGTCTTTTTCCTTTTCATCAAATCAACAGTGGTAAAAGTAGGTCAGCTTCTTCCGGCTATTCCAGTATCTTTCCCTAATGGTGGAGTAGCCCTCTGGTGACGGTTGGAGTTGTCATGATTAAAGAACCGTTGGGGTGGCGGAAGCGGCTCTGGTTCTGGTGATCGTAAGTGTTCATGCATAGATGGCATGGTTTTGATCACGAAGTGCTGGAGCCATGGCGCTGTTTCGAAGGGTGAGGATGGCGCTTATTTGGCTGGTTGTGGAGTGGAGAAGATGGTGCTGGAAGGGCGCAAGATGTTAGTGTTGGAAGGATGCAAGTCGTTTGCGCAGGGTGTGGTATTGTGGCTGGTATGCGCGTGTGACATGTGCGTCTGGTAAGTGTGTCTTGAATGCGCGTCTGGCAAGCGCGTCTGGGAAGCGCGTATGGCAAGCACTTCTGGAAAGCGCGTTTGGCATTGTCTTGGCCGCGGACTTCTATACACTAGAATATGGGAAAGCTACGGACATATCGCCACAAACAAGAAGATTACTAGTCGATTTGTGCTGGTTAAGCGGGCGGAGGAAGCTTTGTCTTCGATTGACGACATGCGTAACGTGACTAGTCATACGGTTTCTGATGATGTAATCTCGAGCTGGAGGTTCCATCGTGACATATGTGTAAACTTTGAATTCAATGTTCCTTGGTTCGTTGAAGGTTTCTCTGAGGTTGAAAAGTTATTAGTCGAAGCAGTCGAAGGCCCTTCCGCAGACATGGTGAAGAAGCAGGAAGCGGAATTCAAAATTTTTTAAAGGAAGCTGAAGTTGAAGAGGGTGTCTCTCCAAAGCATGAGGGAGGCATTTGCCAAGAGGAGCAAGCCAATGTTGGAAAACTTTCCTTGAATGCATTTATGTCTTCTGAACTTCTTTTTTTTAGTTTTTGTTTTTTTTTTGAAAGGTAAATGAAACGCCTAGTTTATGGTTTTTGATTTCCTGGATTTCTTGGGTTGATAGATAAATGTTACCTTGACGGTTTTGGATTATTCTTTTGGAATGAATCGTTTAGGAATGAATTGTTTTGGAAATGATATTGTCTTGGTTATAATTTAAAGTGTTGCCGGCATCCCGGGAAAACCATGGAACCCTGCGTTTGGTAGGTGACATGGGGTGAAACATAACATGGTTATTGGTTTTATCATTCCCGTGAATACTTGAAAGAGCAAACCACGTATCTTGTCTAGGTAGGACTTACTTGGTTTTTTAGGTCTCCTGATGAAAATCAAAACCTTCCGGGTGTAAAACCGAGCTTTATGGGAAGCACCGTCGTGTTTATGGAAAAGTTCCCAGTCGTTAATGAGTCACCTGATAACCGAGTCATTGATTCTCGGGCGGATCATTTTCTTCTACCCTCCAGGAAGTCCCCAATCATCCCTTGTTATGTCATGACTGATAATTGGGTCGTCTGGTAACTGAGTCGTCGATCCCTAAGCGGATCGCCTGCTTCTACCATATTAATGTCTGGGTCGAAGTATGAGATCGATGGTTTGAAAATTGACATTGTAACCGAAAGATCAATCTCCCACTGTGGTCGCCAATTGCTTGAGGGTGAAAATGGTTTCTGCTGATTTCGGTAATTTCGGGTGTGTGGGTGAGAAACGAATTTAAACCCTAAACAATGTACTGCAAGGGAGTACTCTTAGATTCGAGAGATCAATCTGTACAAGTCCGACATAACCAAGAAATGGTCGTTCCAGACTTGCTTCGGTCACAAAGTGAAGGAGAATGGGTTGGTTTTGGGGAGGGAAGCAAGGAAAGTGATGAGACCAGAATAGTTGATTCTTGAAGAGTAGTTGTGTTACGACTTGTATCAGAAAGTGGGAAGCTAACAGATGGAAATCTAGCAAACGTTTTCTAAGTGGTGTATATTCCTGACTGAACTTGTTGTTCGGTGGAAATATGTAAGACCTATTTATACAAGTCGAAGTGAAACGTACTCTGGTCTCATCAAGGAAATGGAAAAATGGGTGAGTAAATGGGAGGAGGTGGAAACCGTTAACGCATGGAATTGATGTTCCACAAAACCGTTAACGCGTGGAAATGATGTTCCATAAAACCGTTAATGCATGGAATTGATGTTCCATAAAAAGGAGCATTTCACCATTAACTCCATATATTTACTAACCGCCTCATCCTTATGACACTTTCTTATGACGTGCGTAGTGTACTCCGCACGTTGTAAACCGCCAAACCAATACCCAAAAGAGGATCCCCCAGTTTGTGATATGTGTTGATGTCTCGAATGTTTTCATGGAAAACATGTAGCTTATTGTTGTTGCCTGGAAAGTCGAGCTTGGGAGACTTGCTAGCTTGGTGACCTTCGAAGGTCGAGATTTTGCATCTTAAGACGAAAGGTAGCCATGTATCGTTGCACGCTTTCATTTTGGTAGCCGCATAGGGGAGGCCAGCATGGTGGCACAGCAAGGTTGGTATCCCATTGGCATGGCATGCCTCGGCACGTTTTGGTGTGGCCAAACTGGGGTTTATGGTCAAAGGTTACCATGTGTTGTCTGGTAACCTTGGACGGCTAGGATTTGCTCTTGTGATTGAAGGGAAACCGTTAATAGTCGTACGCCTTCGTTTTGGTATCCGCATAGGGAAGGCCATCATGGTGGATCGGTTAGGTTGGCATGGCATGCCTTGATGTGGTTTGGCATGGCCAAACTACGGTTTCGGGCCAAAGGTTACCATGTGTTATCTTGTAACCTTGGAAGGTTAGGATTTTCTCCTGTGATTGAAGGGTGACCGTTAATTGTCGCACGCCTTCGTTTTGGTAGCCACATAGGGAAGGCCAGCATGGTAGAGCGACAAGGTTGGCATGCCTTGGTGCTGTTTGGCGTGGCCAAACTAGGGTTTCAGGTCAAAGGTTACTATGTGTTGTCTGGTAACCTTGGACGGCTAGGATTTGATTCTGAGATTGAAGAGAGACTGTTGATTGTCACACTCCTTTGTTTTGGTAGCCGCATAGGGAAGACCAGCATAGTGGCGTGCCTAGGTTAGCATGGGGTTTGCCTTTGCATGGTGGGGCCAAGGTTTTGGCGTGACCAAGATAGGGTTTTGGGTCAAAGGTTACCATGTGTTATCTGGTAACCTTGTACGGCTAGGATTTTCTCATGTGATTAAAGGGCGACCGTTGATTTCCGCACGCCTTTGTTTTGGTAGCCGCATAGGGAAGGCCATCATGGTGGCGCAGCTAGGTTGGCATGGGGTCATTGGAAAGGCGTGTTTGGCTTGGCATGGACGGTTTGGCTTGGCATGGTGAGGCCATGGGCTTGGAATTCCATGAGCTCATGGTGAGGCTAGCATGGAAAGGACGGTTTGGCTTGGCATGGTGGGGCCAAAGGTTTGGCGTGCCATGAGCGGATGGTGCGGCTAGCATGGCTAGGACGGTTTGTCTTGGCATGGCGGGGCCAAGGGATTGGCATGCCATGAGCGCATGGTGCGGCTAGCATGGATAGGATGGTTTGGCTTGGCATGGTGGGGCCAAGGGTTTGGCGTGACCAATCTAGGGTTTTGGGTTAAAGGTTACCATGCGTTGTCTGGTAACCTTGGACGGCTAAGATTTGCGTCTTAGATGGAAAGATGGTCGTTGATTTTTGCAGGCCTTTGTTTTGGCAACCAGCATTGTTCATGGCGTGTTGGAACGGCAAGCATGGTTGGCATGCTTTAGCGAGAAGATGTGGCTGGCATGATTTTCCATTGGCACAGTGGTACGTCTAGCATGGTTGGCATGCCTTGGTGTGGTAGGTATGGCTGGCATGGTTTTCCATTGGCACATGGGTGCGACTAGCATGGTTGGCATTCCTTTGCGCGGTAGGTGTGGATGGCACGGTTTGCCATTGGCACAGGGGTTCGACTAGCATGGTTAGCATGCCTTGTTGCGGTAGGTGTGGCTGGCACGGTTTTCCATTGGCACATGGGTGCGGATAGCATGGTTGGCGTGCCTTGGCGTGGTAGGTGTGGCTGGCACGGGGGTGCGGCTAGCATGGTTGGCATGCCTTGGTGCCGTGGGTGTGGATGGCATGGTTTTCCATTGGCACATGTGGCGTGGGAATTTGGGTTTTGTCCTATCGAAACCCTAATTAGTAATTAATTAATTAAAAAAAGGTACCCTGGTAATTTTCTCGGAGACATATTAAGGGTTCAATAAATGCGTTTAAGTCCTGTGACGTCACTTTCTAACTAGGGTTTTACGACTTTACCCCTAAGTTAAAAACCACCATCAAGAATAAGACATCAACATGATCATATGAATGCTATTGTGATTATGTATGTGTGTGAGTGAAGATTTCATCCTAGGAAACAATTTTTTACATTCGTTTAAAGGAAGTAAGTTCATAAACTTGTTTTGTGAATCGAAAGGGAAATCGCTAGGCTTATTGGTAATTTTATTCATTGCAAATCTATTTTGAATTACCAATATGTGTGTTTAGTATAAACACTCATAAATTGTTTATGTATCTTGGTAAAACTATTCACAAGGCCTGACTTATGTATTTGTATGACTTTTATTAGTGAAACCGATCTTAAGTAATCACTCAAGATGGTATGATCGATGCCTTGTAAATAACAACTTTTATCTAGTCATTGGGGAACCGATCCTAGTAAGATGTGCAACAAATTTACAAGAGGGAATCGATCCTTGTAAGAGGTGCAATACGTTTTTAGTAGATGGGGGAACCGATCCTATGAACATGTGCAACAAGTTTGTAGTTTTGGGGGAACCGATCCTATGGACATGTGCAACCGAATACAGGTAGTTACCATAAGTTGTGGGGAACCGATCTTAGTACCTAGTCAACCGAATTTTGGCAACTAGCATGACTATGCATAGTACTCACATGAAGGTAGAACCGAACTTGTTTTAGCAAAACCGTGAAACTCATGATTGGTGATTTGATAGGATAATCAATCACATGGTTCTTAGAATTCAGACGAACCAATTCTAAACTTGTTTAAAAGTGTGGCAAATCGTTTCCAAGATTGTACGTATGAAAAAGGACTTGCAAAATAAAGATGTCGACATACTTTGAACATGTGCAGTAACTCTTATCATTAATTGTTCAAAGATACTCCTTAATAGCTAAAGGAGAATCCCAGGATCGAAATAAATTGAGAATTTTTTATTTATGGTTTCTTAGTTTTTATATGCTATTTATTTTCCAGCAAATAAATGCATATCTTTAGAAAATAATAATTATTAATGTGCATTTACTGATTATAGATTTTTCAATTGGAATTTCGGTCAATATTTGGACAGTGCATTTCTAAGAGTTATGAAAACCGATTTTGTGTTTATTACATATTGTTAGAGCATTGCTCAGTCGAACTCACATGCGTTGCTATCTCAAGCATGTTTGTCAATATTAGTGATCAAAACTGTACGTCTTGATTTCTAGTTTACTTATGACTATGTCTCGGTCTAGGATAATTAACTATAGTTGAGCTCCAGACTCCATGGCGATTATCTTACGAAGACGAAGAACTACTCAAGGAACAGTGGAACTTCATCCGACCAAAAAGGTATGTGGAGACTTGAACTTATCTAGCACTCAAAAGTATATTTATCTCCTACTATTGAGACAACAGTCGTATAAGTATGATAGTTTTCATAGGTACATATTTGCTATTTCGAGCTGAGTTTACTCGCCTATATTTTTCTCAAAATTTGTGTTGTTAAGATTTCGCTTTAACCACATTTCAACTTTACCCGTGACGAAAGTCATGATGACGTTTCAATCTTGAAAATAGCTTTGATGACGATAGTCGATTTTTATGTCTAACCACTATTATAACATTATAGAAGAATGTTTCAATGATTGAAATGTAGAGTTGAGATTACGTAACCACCTATGGATATAAGCATATATAGTGTGTTCGCACATTAGTGTATAAATACATGTACCGGAAACCAAGTGCGTGCATATGTGTGCATGCGGTATTGGTGAAGGAGACAGGTTGGGTACGCGTACTGGCGGAAGCTCTTGAACCGAGAATTTCTGCTGAGTTTATAGATTGCAAACTAGTAAACAAGTCACCTTAGGTACGCGTACCCGTACGTGTACCCACGGAAGTTTTCAAACCGAAAATTTATGCTGAGTTTGTAAACTCAAATCCGGTAGCTAAGGTACGCATACTCAAGCTGGTTATATTTCTCAAATCGGTTAGTTCATGAAATTAAACAATAAATCAATAAGGAATGCTAAAAAAGCGTGGGTCTAACAACCACACCCAATATTTCGATTAGCAATCTGTATGGACAACTCCGAGTTACTTTCTAGAGAATTAACTAGACAGTCAGACTCAATCAATAGAAAATATCTCAAGGAGTTATTATCTCAATCTCTCAATTTAATTTACTCAATAAGCAAATACAATCTGCGAGTCTTAATCAAAGAGAGATAACTTGGATGGTACCACAGAAAAATATTCAAGTGTCAATCAATTTAAATCAATAACAAATAAGGTCGGATATTCTAATTGATTGAAAAACGCACAACCTATATTATTTCAATTATATAACGAAATATAATGCGGAAAAGAAATAACACAGACACCAAAATTTTGTTAACGAGGAAACCGAAAATGTAGAAAAACCTCGAGACCTATTCCAGATTAAACATACACTGTATTAATCCGTTACAGACACTAGAATACTCCAAGCTAATTTCAGTCTGGACTGTAGTTGAAACCCAACCAATCTCACACTGATCCTAGGTATAGTTATGCTCCTACGCCTCTGATCCTAGCAGGATACTGCGCACTTGATTCCCTTAGTTGATCTCACCCACAACCAAGTGTTGCCACGACCCAAAGTCGAAGACTTTAATAAACAAATATGTCTCACATAGAAAAGTCTACAAGGATAGATAAATTCGTCTTCCATGAATAAACCTATGAGTTTTGTTCTTTCTTTTGATAAATCAAGGTGAATAGAAACCAATTGATAAAACCAGACTTATATTCCTAAAGAACAGCTCAGCTTTATCAATCACCTCATAATAAACTTAATCGACGCAGTGAAGAAGATTATTGAGGAATCACAAACGATGAGACGAAGTGTTTGTGACTATTTTTATATCTTGCCTATCGGAGATAGAAATCTCAAGATAATTATTACAATTGTACTCGTATGATAGAAACAACAAGATTAGATCACACAACTACGATAAAAGTAGTATCAGTCTGGCTTCACAATCCCAATAAAGTCTTTAAGTTGTTAACCTGGTTTTAGAAGAATAAAACCAAAGGTTAAAGGACAATCGACTCTAGCTTAGCAAACTAGTATCACATAGAATGTGTGGGAATTAGGTTTCCTAGTTTCTAGAGTTCTCTCTTATATAGCTTTCAAATCAGGGTTTGCAATCAATGTTAGCTTAGTAACAAAGCATTCAATATTCATCGTTAGATGAAAACCTGATTAGATACAAGCTAATATTTATCAACCGTTAGGTCGAAAACATAGCTTGTTATACACACATGTACTGCACATTTGTAGGCTTGTGAAAACCGTACCCAAACTTGTACATTAGTTGGTTCAACACTAGTTAACCAAATGGTTATCCAAATGATAACTTTCATATCAACCATATTCTTCTTCACCATAACTATACCAAATGACTCAAATGAACTAGTTAGAGAGTTGTTCAATTGCTTAGATTTTTATGTACTACACAAGACACAATTGAAGCAAAAACTATGCGATTCACTCGAATCGATTCATGAACTATAAAGACACGGTTTGCAATAGTATTCCTTAGTTTATTAAGATAAGTTCACAAACATCATTTTTAGACATAACCTACTCAAGTTTGCGGACTGGGTTCGCGGACTTAAGTTCCCGGATGGAGTTCACAAACTCTAACAGAAATTCTCGGTCGAGAACTTCCGCCAGTTCGCGAACTGGGTTCGCGGACTGAAGCTCTCGCACTTCTCCGGTTTCACTTGATCAACAAAGTTCGCAAACTTCGGTTCAAGCACTATGGACTTACACATATATGTGTTGCCACAACAATACATATATCCTCCAATAGTTATATTGTCTAAACTATCATTTCAATCATTGAAACATTCTCAGAGGGCGTTATATACTTGTTATTCACAAACTATTTTTCGCTAGAGCAATTTTCAAAATGATTGAAACCTAACATGACTTTCGTCACTAGGTAAATATTAACTTGGCTAAAGAGAAATCTTTATCGACACATATTTCGAGAAATAGATAAGCGAGATATACTCAGCTCTAAATATCATATGTGTATATTCTTAGTCTATATAGTAATATGACTTTTGTCTCAAGATAGGAGATAGAATAGATAGACTTTTGAGTGATAGATAAGTTCAAGTCTCCACGTACCTTTTAGTCGATGAAGATCCACTAGTTCCTTGAGTAGTCCTTTGTCTTGTATGATGATCGCCATGGAGTTCTGAAGCTCAAATACACTTTCTATCCTAGTCCGAGACCTTAGCTATAATAGACTAGAAATCAAAGACTTTATAGTTTGATCACTAATATTGACAAACATGCTTGATATAGCAATGCATGCGAGTTGGACCGAGAAATGCTCTAACAAATGCAATCTTTGCAAACCGTGGCTATATTGTTCATGAATTGATTCGAGTGAATCAAACCAATTTTGTTTCAATTATATCTATGTATAAAGATCTAAGCAATTGAAAAACTCTTCAAATAGTTCTTTTAAGTCATTTGAACTAGTTGTGAAGAAGATGAATATGGTTGATATGAAAGTGCTCATATAGATAACCATTGGTTAACATGCTTGATATAGCAATGCATGCGAGTTGACCGAGAAATGCTCTAACAAATGCAATCTTTGCAAACCGTGGCTATATTGTTCATGAATTGATTCGAGTGAATCAAACCAATTTTGTTTCAATTATATCTATGTATAAAGATCTAAGCAATTGAAAAACTCTTCAAATAGTTCTTTTAAGTCATTTGAACTAGTTGTGAAGAAGATGAATATGGTTGATATGAAAGTGCTCATATAGATAACCATTGGTTAACTATTTGTGAACCAACCAAATGTACATGTTTAGGTACAGTTACTCAAACCTAAATGAAATACATTTCATGTGTGTGTAACAAGCTAAGTTTCGATCTAATGGTTGAAAGATATTAGCTTGGATAAATCAGGTTTTTCATCTAACGGTGAATATTGAATGCTTTGTTACCAAGGTAACTTAGATTGCAAAACCTGATTTGAAAACTATATAAAGGAGATGTCTAGAAACTGGAAAAAGTAATCCCCACACCTCATGTGTGATAGTAGTTGGTTTGCTAGAGTCGGTTCTCCTTTAACCATAGGTTTCCTCTCGAGACCCTGTCGGTTAACGACTTAAAGACTTCATTGGCATTGTGAAGCCAGACGAAACTACTTCTCTTGTAGTTAAGCTATATGATCTTGCCATTTTCTATAATACGAGTTCAATTGAATAATTTGCTTGAGATTATATCTTCGATAGGGCAAGATAAAAAGAAATCACAAATATCTTCGTCTCATCGTTTGTGATTCCGCAATATCTAGTTTCGCTACCATACGATTTAGATTATTGTGAGGTGATCAATAATTCTAGGCTATTCTTCGAAAATATAAATCCGGGTATTGTTTAGTTCCTGTTCACCTTGATTTTAAAAAAAATGGAACAAAACTCGTAGGTTTATCTGTGGGAGATAGATTTATCTATTATCGTAGACTTTTCTGTGTGATACAAATTTGTTTATTAAAGTCTTCGACTTTGGTCGTAGAAACTCTTGGTTGTGGGTGAGATCAGCTAAGGGAATCAAGTGTGTAAACTGTGTAGTATCCTGCTAGGATCAGAGATGTGAGGATTGCAACTGTACCTTGAATCAGTGTGATATTGATTAGGGTTCAACTACAGTTCAAACCGAAGTTAGTTTGTAGTAGGCTAGTGTATATATCGGCTTAATATAGTGTGGTGTTCAATTTGGACTAGGTCCCTGGGGTTTTCTGCATTTACAGTTTCCTCGTTAACAAAATTTTCGGTGTCTGTGTTATTTGTATTTCGCATTATATTTTGTTATATAATTGAAATATCACAGGTTGTACGCTGTATCGATCAATTGTGAAATCTAACCTTTGGTTGTTGATTGGAAATTGATTGATCTTTGGATATTGGTCTTTGGTACCATCCAAGTTTATACCTCTTGTATTTGGTAAAGACTCGCAGATTTCCATTTGCTTGAGTATAGATCAAATCGAGAGATAGAGATATTAACTCCTTGATATACTTTTTATTAAGATTGAGGCCGACTATCTAGTTGATTCTCTTAAACTTATATTAGAGTTAGTCCGTACAGATTGCTAATAGAAATATTGGGTGAGGTTGTTAGACCCCCGCTTTTTCAATTGGTATCAGAGCAGGAAAACATGTTAAATACCTTATCAGTCTGTGTTTGTAGCGATATGACTCTATGGACATAGGTACTTGAAAAAGCGGGGGTCTAACAACCACACCCAATATTTCGATTAGAAATCTGTATGGACAAACTCCAATATACTTTCTAGAGAATCAACTAGATAGTTTGACTCAAACAATAGAAAAGTATATCAAAGAGTTTATATCTCTATCTCTCGATTTAAATCTTACTCAAGCAAACCGCGACTCTCAATTTAAATACAAGAGAGATAAACTTGGATGGTACCAAAGACCAATATCTAAGTGTCAATCAATTTAAATCAACAACCAAAAGGTCGGATATTCTAATTGATTAAAAAACACACAACCTGTATTATTTCAATTATAAAGATAAACAATATAATGCGGAAAATGAAATAACACAGACACCAGATTTTTTTTAACGAGGAAACCGAAAATGCAGAAAAACCCCGGGACCTAGTCCAGATTAAACATACAATGTATTAAGCCGCTACAGACACTAGCCTACTCCAAGATAACTTCGGTCTGGACTGTAGTTGAACCCCAATCAATCTCATACTAATCCAAGGTACAGTTATGATATGCCTCTGATCCCAGCAGAATACTACGTACTTGATTCCCTTAGATGATCTCACCTACAACTAAGAGTTGCTACGACCCAAAGCCGAAGACTTTAATAAACCAATCTGTATCACACAAAAAAGTCTATGGTAATAGATAAATTCGTCTCCCACGAATATACCTATGAGGTTTGTTCCATCTTTTGATAAATCAAAGTGAACAGGAACCAATTGATAAAACCAGACTTATATTCCCGAAGAACAGCTCATCTTTATCAATTACCTCACAATAGTATTAATCGACGCAGTGAAAAAAGATATCGTGGAATCACAAACGATGAGATGAAGATGTTTGTGACTACTTTTATATCTTTCCTATCGGAGATAGAAATCTCAAACCAATTATTACAATTGTATTCGTACGATAGAAACATCAAGATCAGATCACACAACTACGATAAAGGTAGTATCGGTCTGGCTTCACAATCCCAATGAAGTATTTAAGTTGTTAACCTGGTTTAGAAGAAGAAACTAAAGGTTAAAGGAGAATCGACTCTAGAATAGCAAAACTAGTATCACACAGAATGTGTGGGGATTAGGTTTCCCAATTGCTAGAGTTCTCCCTTATATAGTCTTTCAAATCAGGGTTTGCAATGAATGCTAGCTTAGTAACAAAGCATTCAATGTTCACCGTTAGATGAAAACCTGATTAGATTCAAGCTAATATTTATCAACTATTAGATCGAAAACATAGCTTGTTATACGCACATGTAATACAAGTTTGTAGGCTTGTGAAAACCGTACCCAAACTTGTACACTAGTTGGTTCAACAATAGTTAACCAAATGGTTAGCCATATGATAACTTTCATATCAACCATATTCTTCTTCACCATCACTAGTTCAAATGAATCAAATGAACTAGTTAGAGAGTTGTTAAATTGCTTAGATCTTTATGTACTACACAAGACACAATTGAAGAAAAAACAATTTGATTCACTCGAATCAGTTCATGAACTATATATCCACGGTTTGCAATAGCATTCCTTAGTTTATAGAGATGAGTTCACAAACATCTTTTTTAGACATAACCTACTCAAGTTCGCGGACTTAAGTTCCCGGATGGAATTCACAAACTCCAGTAGAAATTCTCGGGTTAGAGAACTTTGCCAGTTCGCGACTGAAGCTCGCGCAATTCTCCGGTTCTCTTGATCAACAAAGTTCGCAAACTTTGGTTCAGGGAATAAGGACTTATACACATGTGTGTTTCCACAACAATGCTTATATCCTCCATTGGTTATAATATCTAAACTCTCATTTCAATCATTGAAATATTCTCAGGGGACGTTATATAGTTGTTATTCACAAACCATTTTTCGTCAGAGCAATTTTCAAAGTGATTGAAACTTAACATGACTTTTGTCACTGGGTAAAGATGAACTTGGCTAAAGTGAAAGATTTACCAATATATATTTTGAGAAATAGATAGGCGAGATATACTCGTCTCGAAATACAAAATGTGTATAATCTTAGTCTATATATTAATACGACTTTTGTCTCAAGATAAGAGATTGAGTGATAGATAAGTTCAAATATCAATGTAGTACCAGAATAATCGGCATGATATTACTCTTGCGATATTAGCAACACTTCTGCGAGCGTTATCGCGAATTCTTCAATAACACTTCGCAAATGTCACAGAATAATTAAAAGAATGGCGTAATAACTGATGAATGAAGAAACACGGGAAGAACGTAATTGTCCTGCGATGGACACAACACCTGCGAGAGTCAGCATTACAACTACCGCGAGAGCATCGTGAACCAAATCCGAAATTAAAGGAAAACTTAGCTGTCATCCACTATGTAATTACCCTATATAAAGAGACCTAGTAGATTCAAAAAAGGAGGATGTATTTTCTTGAGTGTTGAGAAAGTCTTGAGGAGAGAGAAAATTCAAGAGAACGGTTGTGTTCTTGATCTTCTTCCATTACTTGTAAACATTTCTGAGAATCAAGTAATAAAGTGTTATTTTAATCATCAAATATGTGTTAATCACTGTAAGATCTTATCAAGGGTGTAGTGTAGGATTTCCTGCAACTACATTTTGGCGTCTGAAACAGGGATGAATTGATGATTGTTTGAAGAAAAAGATAAAAATTGACATTGTGATTGTGATTGAAAGGAATTTGGAATAATTAGTGAAAGATCTTACGCAACATTCAACAGATTACTAAGATTAATGTCTAGAAGAATAAGAAACACATCAGAACCACCAACAACCGTAAGGAGGAGTAAAAGACTTGCAGGTGGAGAAACAAATGAAATGGGAGAATCTTCAAGGATAATAACAAGAAGAAATAGAACAAGAAATGAAGGAGAAAATCAAGTTCAACAACCAAATAAGCAAACACCAATACAAGATAGAATTGTGGATTATGATAGAGTTAGCGTGCATACTTGGCGATCAGATTCGATGGAGGAAGCAGAAGATCGATAGTTAAGAAATGATAGAATAGAAGAAATTGATCAAGGAGTGGTTGAAAGATTAATTCATGGAGAAGGCGAAAATGAAACAGCAGATGATTTAAGACAAGGAATATAAGAGAAAAGGACGTGAACGGTCAGATCGCAACGGTTGAAAAGGACGTGTCAAAAACTGAATGGAAGAAGAAGTATGTGAAAACAGCTGGCGAAGGATACAGAAACGTGTCAAATCAGAAGGGTGCAAAAAGATAAACAGTTGCGACATTATGAAAGATTCAATTCTCATGATCTTTCCTCATTCGCAGAAAAGACATGAGAAGAGGCAAGATGTAGGACCAGAATAATCTCCATGATATTACTCTTGCGAGATTAACAACACGTCTGCGAGCGTTATCGTGAATTCTTCAACAACACTTCGCAAATGTCACAAAATAATTAAAAGAATAACGTAATAGCTGACGAATGAAGAAACACGGGAAGAACGTGATTGTCCTGCGATGGACACAACACTTGCGAGAGTCAGCATTACAACTACCACGAGAGCATCGTGAAACAAATCCGAAATTAAAGGAAAACTTAGTTGTCATCCACTATGTAATTACCCTATATAAAGAGACCCAGTATATTCAAAAAAGGAGGATGTATTTTCTTGAGTGTTGAGAAAGTCTTGAGGAAAGAGAAAATTCAAGAGAGCGGTTGTGTTCTTGATCTTCTTCCATTACTTGTAAACATTTTTAAGAATCAAATAATAAAGTGTTGTTTTAATCATCAAATATGTGTTAATCACTGTAAGATCTTATCAAGGGTGTAGTGTAGGATTTCCTGCAACTACATTTTGGCCCCCGAAACAGGGATGAATTGATGATTGTTTGAAGAAAAAGATAAAAATTGACATTGTGATTGAAAGGAATTTGGAATAATTAGTGAAAGATCTTATGCAATATTCAACAGATTACTAATATTAATGGCTAGAAGAAGATGAAACATATCAGAACCACCAACAACCGTAAGGAGGAGTAAAAGACTTGCAGGTGGAGAAACAAATGAAATGGGAGAATCTTCAAGGATAATAACAAGAAGAAATAGAACAAGGAATGAAGGAGAAAATCAAGTTCAACAATCAAATCAGCAAACACCAATACAAGATAGAATTGTGGATTATGATAGAGTTAGCGTGCATACTTGGCAATCAGATTCGATGGAGGAAGCAGAAGATCGATAGTTAAGAAATGAGAGAAGAGAAGAAATTGATCAAGGAGTGGTTGAAAGATTAATTCATGGAGAAGGCGAAAATGAAACAACATATGATTTAAGACAAGGAATACAAGAGGAAATGACGTGAATGGTCAGATCGCAGTGGTTGAAAAGGACGTGTCAAAAACCGAATGGAAGAAGAAGTATGTGAAAATAGCTGGCGAAGGATACATAAACGTGTCAAATCAGAAGGGTGCAAAAAGATAAACAGTTGCGACATTATGAAAGATTCAATTCTCATGATCTTTCCTCCTTCGCAGAAAAGACATGAGAAGAGGCAAGATGTAGGACCAGAATAATCTCCATGATATTACTCTTGCGAGATTAGCAACACGTCTGCGAGCATTATCGTGAATTCTTCAACAACACTTCGCAAATGTCATAGAATAATTAAAAGAATGACGTAATTTCTGACGAATGAAGAAACACGGGAAGAACGTGATTGTCCTTCGATGGACACAACACCTGTGAGAGTCAGCATTACAACTACCGCGAGAGCATCGTGAACCAAATCTGAAATTAAAGGAAAACTTAGTTGTCATCCACTATGTAATTACCCTATATAAAGAGACCCAATAGATTCAAAAAAAGGAGGATGTATTTTCTTGAGTGTTGAGAAAGTCTTGAGGAGAGAGAAAATTCAAGAGAGTGGTTGTGTTCTTGATCTTCTTCCATTACTTGTAAACATTTTTGAGAATCAAATAATAAAGTGTTGTTTTAATCATCAAATATGTGTTAATCACTATAAGATCTTATCAAGGGTGTAGTGTAGGATCTCCTACAACTACACTCCACATACCTTTTAGTCGATGAAGATCCATCGGTTCCTTGAGTGGCCCTTCGTCTTGTATGATGATTGCCATGGAGTTCTTGAGCTCAACTACACTTTATATCCTAGTCCGAGACCTTAGCTATAGTAGACTAGAAATCAAGACTTATAGTTTTGATCACTAACATTGACAAACATGCTTGAGATAGCAACGCATGCGAGTTCGACAAAGCAATGCTCTAACAATCTCCCTTTTTGTCAATTTTAGTAACAAAACTATTAATACATATGGAATACAAAAAATATATAAATAAACTTTATAGCTCATATTCCACATGTCTAATCTTCAACATTACTCGAAATCTTCGTCACTTCCAAGTACTCCAATGATCCCAAAGGTTGTAAGTTTAGCATCATCGTTGTTGAAAACCCATAGCTATAACAACGAGAAAACAAGAGTTCTCAGTCATTGTTATACAGTGTCATAGTATCATTACACAGTGTCAAAGTCCAATTACATCATAACTTCAACCACAATACTACGGTGATATGTCACTCCCCCTTAGTCAATACACCTTCTCAGATGGAAACCACTCCCCCTTATATAATGATCTGAAAACCATATGTATTTGTAGTATGAACTACATATTAATTCTCCCCTTTTTTGTCAATAAAATTGGCAAAGGTACAAGAACAGGATCCTAATGAAATTTCTGTAAGAGATGTTTCATGACCAAAGGTAAATGTATATATCATCTTGTTTAGATGCAATCATAAAGCCGAAGCTAAATGCATTCATCAAGGAGTCTATAAATATACAAGATAACCCCTATAATATTCCACATCCGCATTCCCCACAAAGATTTGGCAGTTAAGCACAAGTTCAATTAAGAACTCTCCCCCATAATATGTCATCCCCTAAAGAACAACAAGAGCGACCTTCATTTCAAAAGAAAAGAAGGGTTTCTTTGGAAAACAATTCACATACAAGTATGAATTTGAATCCAAAAATATTCAATTACAAAAGTAACTGAATATGCTCAACACAAGTAAACTCATGGAGACTTAAAAACTCAATTAGATTAATCACAAGAGAAACAATAATTAATCTAATCGGAATTCATAATTAAACTAATCACAAAAGTAATTAATTTAATCGTTTATACTCACATAAGAAAATATATGGAGGAATGACTAAGTTAATCATGAAAATAATCAACCTAGTCAAAAACGCTCAAACATAAGAAAATACTTACGGAGAAATAACTAAATAACCACACAAGATGATTAATTTAGTTCAATGTGCTCGACATAAAGTACCTTACAGAACACAACTAAGCTAATCACAAAATTAATCAACTTGGTTGTCTAGTGCTCAACATAAGACACAATACGGAGCCACACAATAATACATGGATCAGTGAAGATAAATTACTGCGGAATACACAAGGATTCATTCTATGTTTCCATCACATTTGCACAATGACATACAATAGACATAATCCTTGAATTACAAAAGACTTTAACCTATCTTCCATCAAAAATTGACATAATAGGCTTAACTTTTGTATTTGTCAAACGTTCATTCATTCTTTCATCAATACTTGCATATCAACTCATGAACGACTTTACTTTTGACAAAGTATGGGAAAATCAAGTTCACGGACGTAAACACACATATCCCATAACAATATTCCAATATATAAAATCATAAAGATTAATACTGCAAAAATCATCTTCCAAACAAGTTTAGAATTTAAACCAATAAATCTAAAAACAAGAAGATGAAAATGTTGGACATAGCTATGTGTAATCACAATAATGGCTATTCCAAACTCTAGTTATTCTTCTAAACAAAACAAGAAAAATGAAGATTTACTAGGCACACATGATTTGAAGAGTACTAAACCCGTTTAGAAACTAAGGATTGAACAATGAACAGTTCATCAGTTGCTTTCTTTAGTTCTTTTTTCAGGAACTCAATATTTCTTGTTGTAATTCCGAGTTGTTCACGAACGACCTCAAAATCCCTAAGAAAATTTCCTACAAGTTGTGATGACATCTGAACTGGTAGTTTGTTTTCATGATCTATATCATGATGACAAGCTATGAAAACAGGATCTTCATGGAACTCGATAGTCTTTCCCTCCTCAACCATTTATTTGTTGCATCTCTCCATTGTGCTAATATTTCAATAAAATCTTTTTGACCTTATGGAACAATGTGTCAAATAATGACATATATAAAGAGGTTCCATAAAACCTTAGGAAACTAGACGTCCGTGTGGATCTGGTGAACAAGCACTAGTGGTCAATTATGTGACCAAAGAGAAAATGAAGAGGCAAAACAAAACTAGTGGAAGGATGGTTCAACAAGAAATTTCTCAAGGAAATGGTTAGAACAAACCTCAAGAAAGGAAAAAAGACAACATACTACCTTGACAGCTTTCTCAAGATAACTACTTGAGAACAAGGAGCATCCTTCTTAATCTAAAATAAGGATGTTATAGGAAGCAGTCATGGTGTATTAAGATGAGCATTTTGCCCATCAATATTGATTTCTTCTTTTTCTCCTTTAAAGGGATTTAGAGACAAATCACAAAACAAGGTTGAAGAAATTTTATTAAAAGAGAAACTAGGAGTATCTGAGTCAACCGCTTTCCATATTTTATTGACACCCCATTTGAGTTTGTTTATACTTGTCTTAAGTTCTGAGACTCGATTATTAATGTATAGAAAATATGGGGAAAAATTCTTGGATTCACATCCTTTTACAGAAGGAGACACGGAACTTGACCATTTTTTCTTTCTCATATGCATTCTTCTCCTTTCAGAGTTGTCAGTTACCCATTTGTTTTTCTTCCTTCAACCCTGGTATACATTTTTTGTTTCAAAGTCACAAGTAAGAATTGACTTGTCAAGGTAGTTTTCTTGATTGTTGAAAGTGCCTTTTACTCCAATAATATGAGAGACAAATTTAATAACTTCTTTAGACATGTTAGAGCACTGCTCGGTCGAACTCACATGCGTTGCAATCTCAAGCATGTTTGTCAATATTAGTGATCAAAACTATAAAGTCTTTGATTTCTAGTCTACTATAGCTAAGGTATCGGACTAGGATAGAAAGTGTAGTTGAGCTCAAGAACTCCATAGCGATCATCATACAAGACGAAGAACTACTCAAGGAACCAATGGATCTTCATCGACTAAAAGGTATGTGGAGACTTGAACTTATCTATCACTTAAAAGTATATCTACTCTATCTCCTATCTTGAGACAAAAGTCATTTTTCTATATAGATTTAGATTATACACATGTGGATATTTCGAGATGAGTATTTCTCGCTTATCTATTTCTCGAAATATGTGTTGGTAAAGCTTTCGCTTTAATCAAGTTCATCTTTACCTAGTGACGAAAGTCATGTTATGTTTCAATCATTTTGGAAATTGCTCTAACGAAAAATAGTTTGTGAATAACAACTATATAACGCCCTCTGAGAATGTTTCAATGATTGGAATGAGAGTTTAGATAATATAACCATTGGAGGATATAAGCATTGTTGTGGTAACACATATATGTATAAGTCCTTATTGCTTGAACCGAAGTTTGCGAACTTCGTTGATCAAGTGAAACCGGAGTAGTTGATATCAAAGTTGTTGTAGTAAATAGGTTCGTTGAGACTTGTGAAAGCAATAGAATTTAGACTTAATGAGACTTAAAAATAAACAAAACTTAATATAAAAAGTGATTTCAAGATTTAAAAATAGACCAAGGCTCCGGATTCCACTATTCCTCCTAATTGATTGGTTTTTAATGATATTTCAAGAATTATTATTAAGCTCTTTTTCTCATTAATTCACTATTAATCTATGTGGTGTCCAAACATTAAATTGTAATCGCTAAGCATGAATTATCAAAGAATTGATTCTAAGCATAACATATCGAATTGATTCACAACTAATTAAGAAAACCAATTTTATCTTTATGTTGATCCTAGTGAATTAAATAAAATAAATAATTAAAGAAATTACCAATCAAGCATGAGTGAATAGTTTCCTCCGTTGCCTCAGTCACCGGGTGTTTTAGCCGCTCATCATGTTGAAAACCCTCTCAAAGAATTTATTTATGCTCAAAAATGGTTTACAAATGATGAATAATGGAGAAATAATGAAAAAACGGGTTTTTGTAACAGTTATAATTGTTGCAAATCAGTGTTACAAAGAACGATAAAAGTGTAGCGTCACTGTCACTGTAGCGCTACGACCCTCGAGTAGCTGTCGTTGTCACTGTAGCATGAACGACTGTCACCAGGCGTCTTATGTTCTTCGAGCTCTCTTCAATGGCAACAACAGCAGATTTTCGAACTCTCTATTCTTTGCTCTGTTATCTCCCGAATCACTCCGTAACCTCCCAAAACTCCTCAGTACCGTATAAATACTTTACAGGGCCTCAAATATTCGATAATCACTGCATATAATCTTCAATAATTGCTCCTATTCTTCGCTGCCAAAAACAGAAATAATTTCCATTTTTATCTTCACCACGCGTTAAATTCTTCCAATACGCTCCAAATCTTCATGTACACGCCTCAAATGTAGTTATATCTGGAGTATAACCCTAGCAGAAATGGTTTTTTACCTTATCTCAGGCGAAGAGATGATTTCTGCGGACTAATTATTCGTCAGATGATTCATATGGTTTCATAGAAAAATAATCTTGGGTTCTCATGTCTTATCAGTTGAATCTTCAGTCAATTTCGGATTAAATCAATTGGTACCTATACTGGTTATGCTTTTCCTCTATCTCAGACTGACATAAACAATATGAAGAAGCCATCCTCCTCTAAAGACAATCTTCTTAATGAAAGAATTGAATATCTTCATGAAAAACTAAGCTATGTGTTGGGAATTCATCCTGAATTAATTGAACATGTGTGTAAGATTTCTGAGAAATATAATCGCAATCAAGCTTAGTTCTTGCATTATCTATTAAACTTCTTACGATGAACTTCTATGGTTATGTTATAATAACTTATATGTTTGTCTTTCAATTAAAATTGCTACATATGATAATTACATTAGAAGTACAGATAAACTTTGTCAAAAGTAAAGTCGTTCGTGAATTGATATGTAAGTATTGATAAAATAATAAATAGACTTTTGACAAACACAAAAGTTAAGACTATATTGTCAAGTTTTGATGGAAGATAGGTTAAAATCTTATGTGATTTAAGGATTATGTATATTGTATTTCATTATGCAAATGGTGATGGAAAATAGAATGAATCCTTGCTTATTCCACGGTATAAGGTCGATCTCAGATCCACAATTTTTGTGTAAATACTGTGTTGTTCCATGAAGTGTCTTATGTTGAGCACTAAAACAACAAAAGTTGATTACTTTTGTGATTAGCTTAGTTGTTGTTCCGTAAGGTACTTTGTGTTGAACATGTTAAACTAAATTAATCATCTTGTGTGGTTATTTAGTTAGCACTCCATAAGTTTTCTTATGTTTGAGCATTTCTTTGACTAGTTGGTTATTCATGATTAACTTAGTCATTGCTCCATATATTTTTCTTATGTCGAGTGTGGCCAATTAAATTGATTACTTTTGTAATTAGTTTGGTTGAGTATGGCAATTAGATTATTTGCGAGTTTTCTTGTGATTAATCTAATTGATTTCTTAAGTCTCCATAAGTTTACTTGTGTTGAGCATATTTAGTCAAATTAATCATGGTTCGCTTACGGTTAATTTGATTGAATATTTCTTTTTGGATTCCAAATTCATACTTGTATGATGTTTGTTGAGTCCAAAGAAATCCTTCTTTTCTTTTGAAATTAAGGTCACTCTTGTTGTTCTTTCAGGAATGACATTTTATGGGGGAGAGTTCTTTTGAACTTGTGCTTAATTGTCAAATCTTTGTGAGGAGTGCGGCGGTAAAATATTATAGGGGTTATCTTGTATCTTTATGAACTCCTTGATGAATGCATTTAGCTTTGGATTTATGATTGCATCTAAACAAGATGATATACATTTACCTTTGGTCATGAAATATCTCTTACGGAAATTTCATTAGGATCCCGTTCTTATACCTTTGCCAATTTTATTGACAAAAAGGGAGAGAATTAATATGTAGTTCACACTACAAATACATATGGTTTTCGGATCATTATGTAAGGGGGAGTGGTTTCCATGTGAGATGGAGTATTGACAAAGGGGGGGGGGGGGGGTGAAGTATCACCATAGTATTGTTGTTAAAGTTGTGATGCGATTGGACTTTGACGCTATGTAATGATACTATGACACTGTATAACAATGATTGAGAACTCTTGTTTTCTCGTTGTTATAGCTATGGATTTTCAACAACGATGACGCTAAACTTACAACCTTTGGGATCATTGGATTACTTGGAAGTGATGAAGATTTCGAGTATTGTTGAAGATTATACGACATGTGAAATAGGAGCTACAAAGTTTATTTATATATTTTTGTATTCCATATGTATTAATAGTTTTGCCACTAAAATTGACCAATGCGGATATTGTTAGAGCGTTGCTCGGTCGAACTCTCATGCGTTGCTATCTCAAGCATGTTTGTCAATATTAGTGATCAAAACTATAAAGTCTTTGATTTCTAGTCTACTATAGCTAAGGTCTCGGACTAGGATAAAAAGTGTAGTTGAGCTCCAGAACTCCATGGCGATCATCATACAAGATGAAGGACTACTCAAGGAACCAGTGGATCTTCATCGACTAAAAGGTATGTGGAGACTTGAACTTATCTATCACCCAAAAGTCTATCTATTCTATCTCCTATCTTGAGACAAAAGTCGTATTACTATATAGATTAGGAATATACACATATGATATTTCGAGCTGAGTATATCTCGCTTATCTATTTCTCGAAATATGTGTTGGTAAAGCGTTCGCTTTAGCCAAGTTCATCTTTACCTAGTGACGAAAGTCATGTTATGCTTCAATCATTTTGGAAATTTCTATGACGAAAAATAGTTTGTGAATAACAACTATATAACGCCCTCTAAGAATGTTTCAATGATTGAAATGAGAGTTTAGACAATATAACCATTTGAGGATATAAGCATTGTTGTGGCAACACATATATGTATAAGTCCTTAGTGCTTGAACCGAAGTTTGCGAACTTTGTTGATCAAGTGAAACCGGAAAAGTGCGTGAGCTTTAGTCCGCGAACCCAGTCCGCGAACTGGCGAAAGTCCCGCACACCCGAAATTACCGAAATCAGCAGAAACCATTTTCACCCACAAACAATAGTATATGGACTTTACATTATAGTCATGTGACAGATCTAGAAGGCTAGCTGTAAATCCAGTGTTGAACATGTGAAACAATATCCTTTAGTTGCAATCTATGTAACATTTTTTTATAAGCATTTAACTACCACTTCCTTAACTGTTTCAACTAATTCACATTCTTTTCTCTTAAAGTCTGCAGACTTGTCTAAAAATAATGATTATTCACTAATTTTTGTGGATGCGTCTATGGGTTATGTTGTAGGCTGTAGAACTTTCTGGTATAAACCCAATAAAATATTTGAAGGAGCATAATGTTGGACTATCAATACACCTCCAGTGATAACGGCTGAATTACAAGCCCTCTTTCATGCTATGAAGTGGGCTCAACAAAATTACAACATATCATTTTTTTTCCTGATAACCAAGATCTGGTGAATACTATGAGTGGTGCAACATCTAATATTTGCTAGACACAAGTTTCATATGTGATTGTAAAAATGACATATTTGTTATTTCCAAACCATTCTGTAAATATCTCTGTAGGAAACTTAATAAAACATTAGGTGTTCTAGGTTAGATCGAAAGTCTAATGTGATAAAAGAATGGGAACTACAGCCTTTTGCCACTATTTCTGGATGATTATGTTTAATACAAATCTGCTTCCTAATAGATGATATTTTGTGCCTATGGAAAAACTTCTGGAAAAAGGTAGACGTAAGTTGTTCAAACATTTCAATTGACTCAGAAGTCAAACTATATAACCAAGATTTGGCTTTGTCTCTTAGGGAAAAGGAAATATCCTAAGTTTCAATGCTTCATCATCCAGGTCTTTGAATATAATATTACTACATATTTCCTCATAATCCTAACATGGAAATAGGGGTTTTCATTTTTTTTCCTCTAAAAATACATATGCTCCCAGGTTTCAGTTCATAGCTTACTTCAGTATCAGCTAACTTGATCCATGATGAACGAGTGATCCTAGTTGAATTCAACAAAGCTTTTAAAGTTTCCATTTCCGGCACTATCAAAGGACTAGGAGTAACCTCTTCACACAATGTCAAGCTTTCAAAATTAAAGTTTCCAAAAACAAGGCTCTCTAGATAAGGGTCTTCGAGATCCTCGTTTACATGAGTAGAACTACTAGGATTTTCACTAATCAAATGACCTAGAATGTCTCTTTTCCAAGCTCGCTCAGTAATGATCTCGAGCGGCTTTGACATACACTAAAAAAATTAAAATAAATCCTAATCGGAAGGAAATTATGAACAAATTTTACGTATGATCGTTAAGGTAACTAAAGCGTCTGACTTTTCTTTAGTATTGTGTTTGGAATTTTCAGTGCAATTTGTCGTCACTTCATTTAAGCAAGCAACGAGATTTGGTTCAACGGAACCATATACAAATCTAGTTTTAGGATGCCTCTTAGGATGCCAGATGTCTAAATGATGCTATATTAATACCAATTCGAGCAACATGCAAAAGTATGAAGGTATGAAGATAGTTTGGAAGGAAGAAAAGTTGAAGGTTTAATACTCAAATTTGTTGATCATCAACTATGACAACAATTGGCACTTCAACAACTTGGAATGATACACACTACTTTGCGTTTGCAAATAGGGTACATAAGTTTTCCGTAAAAAAAGGAAAAGAAAAAGAAGGCTGTTTTTAGGCATACGTAAATCTTTCTAGGCATACTGTATAAAGACAAAAAGGGATGTCAAATAACAAAATCAGAAGGCCCCTTAACCAATTTATTTTATAATGGCAAATCTTCCCTTTATGTATTAGTGTTAGTAATCTTGATTAGTGATTAAAACTTTTGTTTCGTGATTAAGATAATTTTTCAGAATTATAAAGGTTTGTGTAAATGATAAATTTTTGGGGAAAGGAAATTTTATTGAGAAGGAGAGAAGGAGAAGGAGAAAGTTTTATCCTATGCTTAATCTCACTTTTATAGCTCGAAATTATCAAAAGTTTTTATTCATTGAGGTTCGGAGAACCAGGTTGAGGTTCGACTTACATCTATGAGCCGAACCAACCCATTGATGAACAGTTTGGCTAGCTGAAACTATTTACGGTATGCGCCTAACATATATTTTCCCCTTTTATCCCATTTGCTATACACTAGTTTGGCTTGTATAAATTTTTCATAGAAAGCCAAACCTATTCCTGAGAGTTCTGGAATAAAAAATGTTAATGGTTCGGCTTATATAATGAAAATCGTATGAGCCGAACATACCATTAATAATCGTTGGGTACATAATTTGTTGATGGTTCGGCACATATTTAGAATATCGTATAAGCCGAACCTAATATTATAGAATATGCCGAACCTATACACTTGAACAATTTATGAAATTCTACCAATACATGTTCGGCTCAAAACTAGTTGTATCGAATAAGCCGATCCTAAATACAAGGCTTCTATTTAACAAAGTTCGGCTCAAATCTAATATGAACTTTTAAGCCGAACTTTCATATGCATTTTCAGAGTTCAGTTTCAAGAACAGTTCGGCGCAAATCTAGATATACTTTTAAACCGAACTATACCCTGGTGATGAGGGAGGCAGAGGAGGGGAGGAAGAAGAAGACTTGACTTGTTTTTGAAACTGATTTGGATAAATTGTTTTAGGTTTTTGTATTAGGGTTAAGGGGTAAATTAGTAATTTAAAAGGCTTAAGGGTATATAGGTAATTGAACTACCCATAGGGTACCCCTTATAAGGTCACCCAAGATGAGACTATTATTCAGTATGTCTAAAAAGATTTACGTATGTCTAAAAACATCCTTCAAGAAAAAAAGAAAAAAAAAGGAAAACAAAGAAAAAAGAAAAAGTTGCCATAGACGTGGTCGTGGACTGTACTCCAAAGTCCGATAACTTTAATAGCCCAAAACCGATTAATAAGCATGCCTGTGAAAAATCCCCAAAATATATAGAGAGAGAAATCAAGTCTTCAATCCAAGTTCTAAAAGACTCCGAGAGAGAAAATTTTCTAGGGTTTTGTTTGTAATCCGAGAGAGTAAAAGAAAAACCATGGAAGGCGATGATGAAACAACATCAGTAACAATGATAGATGATGAAATATACAGTAATGGTGGTGGTGAAGAAAAACGAAGTAAACCTAATTTGAGTAGTGAATTGCTAGATGTAGAAGTATATGCAGGTTTATACAGCGGCAGAACAAAAGTAACAAGACTTATGTTCATTGCTGATAGATGTGGTAACCAAGTGATGAAGTTAGATGCACTAAGAATGGCTTATGACGAGATTAAAAAGGGCGAGAATACTAATCTGTTTAAAGAAGTTGTTGAAAAGATTGATGGGGAGTTAGGCAGCGAGTATTGCTTAGATCAGACCTGGGTTGATACTGTTGATCGCAAAGCGGAAGTCAGGAAGGAGAAGCTTGAGAGTGAGCTTAATGCTTACAGGGTATGGTTTCTCAACTTTTTTAGGGTTTTTTTGGTACTGTTTTAGTTGTTCCTTTGTGTTTTTGTTGATCTTCATGAAATTGTGTTTGGTTACTTTGTGTGATGATTTTGTGAGGGTTTAGGTTGGGTGAGTTAGTTGTTGTGATGTATTTGTGTTGATTTTGTAATTAGTCTGCGATGCAGTTTTCCTTGATTTTGTAATTAGGTCACTTTGTTGACAAAGAATCTGAGGTTAAGGGTTACTGTAGTATCTTTTCTAGTGTTGTTTATTTGTATCTTTTCTGCTAGTGTTGTTTATCTGTAGGGGTGAATAAGAGCATGTCTTGTGTTGGGAAAAAATTGTTTGGATTTTAATGTGGTGATGAAATAAGTATTGCTCACTTGGGATTTTATTGCTGTGATTTCTTTTTCTTGTTCAATTGATTTGTTCGCTGCTGAAATAAGTATGTGCTTTAGAACTACAATGAGCTGTGAACTCTCGGTAGATTTGTACGATGTGACTTATTAGGGACACAATGATTAGCGAAATTTTCTTCTGTATCTAGAAACCAGTCCTCATATCAAGTTGGTTTTGGTTTTTGTGCTTGCATCCTTGTTGTGAAAACATTTATTCGTTAACATGGATGGGAAATTGTTTCACTTTTTTTAACTTTTAGGCTTCGTTTACAAAATCAATCCCTGTGTGATATGGTTCACTTCTCTATTTGTTTCATAATATGGCGGCTAAATAAGAATTTTCACCAACATCTCTGCTAGTTTTGTTCATCACTATGGGTTAATAAGAGCATTCCCTGTGTTCCTGTGTAATATGTCCTTACGAATTGAGTGTTAACGAAACATGTATAAGCTACTTGAATGTGAACCAGTGAACACCACAAATAGATTGCAGTTTTATAGGTTGGTAACTTGAGTTTACAAAGTTAGAAAAAAATGCCTGCTCTTGATTTTTGTTCAAAATGTTATTGCTGTAATTTTTTCCTTGTATTACCTGTCAGGAAAAGAAATTTGTTTGTTTTGTATGTTTTCTTTGTTGGCTGATTATTTCAAGAATGATTGAGAAAGAATCAGTAAGAATCAAATGAGATAAACAATTGCTATTCTTTCTTGTGTTCCTTTTACTTTACTCATTGTCACCGTGCTTTTTGTGTCAAATGTTTCTGTCCAGACAAATTTGATCAAAGAGAGCATCAGAATGGGATACAATGATTTTGGAGACTTCTACTATTCCCATGGGCATCTCGGCGACGCATTCAAGAATTATGCTCGTACTCGTGATTACTGTACTACTTCAAAGCACATCTTACAGATGTGTTTGAATGCGATTTTGGTTAGTATTGAGATGGGCCAGTTCACACATGTTGCAACTTATGTTAGTAAAGCAGAGCAGACTCCGGATGCTCTGGACCCAGTTGCAATTGCAAAGCTGCGGTGTGCGGCTGGGTTAGCTCACCTGGAGAGTAAAAAGTATAAACTTGCTGCTCGTAAGGTTTGTTTTCCATTCCATTTTGTTTTTCAACCTTTAGTAGATATATGGTAAGGTGCTGGTCAGGATATAGTTTCTTTAACATGTATAGCATTGCATGATATAGAGGGATTAGCATATTTAATGCAATGTATTAAACAAGTTCACGGTGCTGTGGTTCTCTTTACATACTATACATTAGTGGATATGCTCATCCATAACTTTTATATATTTGATCAATAAAATAAGGGAAACATGGTGAGTATATATGAGGACGCCATAAACACTGCCTATTCCATAAAAAGTTGACTTTTCTAGCAATGTAGTTATACTCTTGCTTATCTTTATGTCTGCATGGCTTTATCTTTCACTGTATCATTTAATTCATTATCTCTATCTGCAGTTCCTAGAAACAGGTCCAGAATTGGCAAATACCTATACAGAAGTGATAGCACCTCAAGATGTGGCGACTTATGGTGGATTATGTGCACTTGCCAGCTTCGACAGGGCCGAGTTAAAGGCATGCACCTAACCTTCTTCTGAAATATGTAATATAAATAGGTTACAGGTTAGAGATCTGAACAGGTTTTATTTACCTCTTGATAATTTGTTTTGCAGAGCAAGGTGATAGATAATTTCAACTTCCGAAATTTCTTGGAGCTGGTACCTGAAGTAAGGGAGATTATTAATGATTTCTACTCGAGGTAAATTTATATGATTTGGTCCTAATCTTTTTGTCTCCACCTTCTTTACTTCTTAAAGACCTCTCTCTGACCTTGTGCTGAGCTATTGAATTTGAATTTCCCCTCAACTACATTTAGTATCAAATATTAACCTCATTGTTTGCTCAAGTAGTTATCTTGAAATTTCGTCACCGACTTGTTTTCCCTCATTGCAGCCGTTATGCATCCTGCCTTGAGTTTCTTGAAAATCTCAAAGCCAATCTGTTGCTGGACATTCATTTACATGACCATGTTGAGACATTGTACAGTCAAATCCGTCACAAAGCTCTCATCCAATATACCCATCCATTTGTGTCTGTTGATCTTCGTATGATGGCTGATGCCTTTAAAACTGATGTTTCTGGTCTAGAGAAAGAACTGGAGGCTTTAATTACTGACAACCAGATTCAGGTAATTTTAATTACCAAACGTTTCTGATTCTCTTTGAATCTCAATACATATATTAAAGGTTTCGATTTTGTTTTCTTTCTAGAGTTGTTAGTTTTTGAAGCTTTGATTCTCTTCTGCCATCTCACGCATCTGCTTGATATATACAGGCTCGCATCGACTCTCACAACAAGATACTATATGCACGGCACGCTGATCAAAGGAATTCAACTTTCAAAAATGTTTTACAAAGTGGTGACGAATTTGATCGTGATGTAAAATCAATGCTGCTGAGAGCCAATGTTCTGAAGTTTGACACCGGCAGTCATCACAGGCATCCACATCACAGAAAATTTTAGAACTCTTAGTTGCGTTATCTTAGTGCATTCTGATATGCTGTACATGGTCGACTTGGCTGGCCTTTTGAGTGGAGCCTCTGGATGTTCAAAACCCTAACAGATAGTTACTTGCCTACATTAAGCCTTTTGGTATCCTATTGTTGGGATCATGTTTATAGTCGGGTTCTTTGGATTACTGTAAACTACAACTTGTTTTGTTTTACAGTAGAGGTTTCTTTTTTCAAAAAGCACACTTCTACATTAAAGTTTAAACAGAGTTTGCATCCATAGATAAGTGAGGTACTAAGCATGTTGGAGGATCACTGCACCACTCGCATAATCTAGAAGTGGGTGCAGCTTTGCTATAGCAATGTCTGATTTATTGCATCTTCTAGGGTGTGTTGTACAAAGATGCTATTGGTGGCATTACTAATTTCTTGGATAGAATGTGCCAGCCCAAAAAGACTTTGAGGTGTGGGATTTAAGTTGTGTAGTTCTTCCAGCCTGTCATATAAGCTTGCTTTGGCATCCTTGCTAAGAGGTTGGTCATGATAGGATGTGCGGGTCTTACATCCCTCTTTCAAGCACGCGTGTAATATACCAAATTTAGGAGTGCTGTTTTTTAGGCATACTAAAAAATTATCGGGCATACATTGTGAGCCGAACCTTGTAAATCTAGGCAAAAAAAAATAATTGTGAGCCGAACCTTGAGTATCCCCAATAATCTTTTGGTATGCCCAAAAACATGTCTCAAATTTAGTGGCATGAATTGTTTCTGTTTCTCCAAACCATAGTGGTTCAAAGAATCTCTTCAACACAGATTGCCTACGCAAAACTAGAAAACGAGAGCATGTGAGAGGAGTAGAGGGGGTTTAGGGAACCACTTTTTCACATCCGTAAATTCTTCTCCTTTTTGGGCCCATTAGTTACTGTAAGTTCACTCCTCTCACATGCTCTCACAGTAACTAATCTGCCTAAGTTCACTCCTCTCACATGCTTTCACATGCCCAAGTTCACTCCTCTCACATGCTCTCACAGTAACTAATCTGCCTAAGTTCACTCTTGGGCATGTGCGCTTAGTGCTGTTTGGGCCCATTAGTTACTGTAATAACTTAGGCAGGGTGGATTTACTCCGACTGCTGCATGTATATATATATATATATATACTCACGCAGACGCAGTATTTGTCTATACTTTCAAAACAACCCTAGGAAAAAGGGAGATCATGATCACATCTGAGATAACCAGCTTACTTCCCTACGTACCAGAAGCAGCAGCTATGTTTCCGGAAGAGATTCAAATATTTCTCAAGTTACCACTGAACTCCATCGCGATATGCAGGTGTGTATGCAAGCTTTGGCATGATCTACTTTCAAAATCTAAATTTATAAAGGATCACCTTGATCATACCACCCGAGGACGTCATCACCCCAGCCTCGTGTTTAAAAGTATCGATTCTAGTTTTTACTCCATAGATTATGCTTCATTATCAAAACGACGTTATAATGCTGTTCAGCTGGATCATCCATCTCCATATGAGGCAGGTATGCAATTTGAAAGCATTGAATTTGATATCTTGGGTTCTTGTGATGGCTTGATTTGCTTAGGTCTTTATAGGGCTTCACCTATTGACATTAAGGAGATTAATAACATTTGTGTCTGGAACCCTATAACCAGAGAATACAAGAACATTCAAATACGGCCACCATATTATTACCACTCCTTATTAAACGTAACTACCTATGGATTTGGTTATGATAGCAGCGTGGATGATTACAAGTTTGTGAGAATTGTTCACTGTAAGAATTATGATCATTCTCAACTAGAGGTATATGCATTAGGATTGGGTTTGTGGAAAGCTATTGAAGAAATTCCTTATACGTTCCCTGCAAAAACAAATCGTCCTGGTTTTCTTTTGAATGGAGCTCTTCATTGGTTAGGCACCGCCAAAAAGACCTCCCTTATTGTTAGTTTTGACATTAGCAATGCCAGACTCATTGATGTGTCTATCCCTGAAGAAACTATGCAGCAGGAAAAACATGTGGGAGTATTGACAGACTGCCTTTGTTTAATGAGCAGTGCCAGAGGTCGCATTAATGTGTGGGTTATGCTGGATTATGGAGTTAAAGATTCGTGGGCTAAGCTATATAACTTTAGATCTTATAGTTTAGTGTTGAGTCCTCTATGGATTCGAAATAGTGAAATTCTTATGGCAACGAAGAACGAATTTGTTTCATACGATCAGAAGGATGACAAACCTAGATATGCGTCTGTTTTTGCTCCCGCGAAGAATAATATGAAATTGAAGAAATCAGACAGTTATTGTTATTATGTGAAGAGCTTAGTTTCCCTCAAGTCGGGGACTTACGTGGAGAAGAGGATAGTCGAGCGAGACCGGAAGAAGCGTAAGATAAGGTAAAAGATTAGCCTACAACTATTTAACTTAATTTTAAGAAAAGCACGCATTGCGTAGTCGACTGATGTAATCATGTAAATGAAGTTTGGGTTGAAGTTTTGAACTTACTATTATAATGTTATTTTTTCTTATTTTCTCAATCCATGCAATCTAGTTCCAATCCTATTTTTCTTTTCTTTTTTCCTTTTCTTCCATAGTCTTTATATATGCATCCAATTCTTGTGAAATTGAATTTGTTCAATACACCTCAACCGAAAACGGCAAACACTTTAAGAGATGATTACAGTACTCTGTACCACGATAAAAAGATATCACAATTATAGCATGCAAAGACATTGTAACACAAACCAAGCACAAAAAAGACTTGTAACGCATTATGGAAACGCAAAGAGGAAATCTTCCATACATTTTTCTTTTGACCAGAAACCTGATTTTAATGGGCCTGTACATTGGTGTAGTGCTATTTGGGACCATTAGTATAATAAGTCTATAATTACATGACCGGAGGCCGGATGGAGCCAGCTAAGCATATTCAACAACAACCCTAGAAAAAAGAATGGGGAAATTAGGGGAGGCCCCAAAAAAATAATATTCTCATTGTCAAACCCACAATTAATTTTTGGTACCGTGACACCCATAATTATATGAAATTATTAAAAATGTATGCATGACGGATTATGCATCCGCATGACAGGTTATGCATCTGGGGTATAATTGACAATGCAACTTGGATATAACATATCTAAAAATCCGCGCCTTGGAATTTTACAAATTTTATATCGTTGGAAATATTTTTAAGAGAGCTACGCAACGAGTACAAACAAGAATATCAAATTTTTGTTTTTCACGAAAAAATCGGAGGTAATCATCACTTTAGGCAAAATTTTCGAAAACTTGATACATAACCATTATGCAGCCACCAAAAACGATGCATAACACATTCTGCAGATGCATAACGAATTATGCAACCATTTTCTCCACTGCATAACAAAGTTATGCATCTATAACAGGTTATGTAGTCATTATTTTGGTTGATTTTAGTCCGTACATAAAAAGTTGATGCATAATGCATTACGCAAACATATTTTCGGATGAATAACAAGTTATGCATCAATTTTATTGATGCATAAAAGATTGTGCAACAAATTTCTCGATGCGTAATGCATTAAGCAGCCATATTTTCGGATGCATAACAGTTTATGCATCAATTTTCACGACTGCATAACATGTTATGCACATATTTATTGTAGGTGCATGACAAGTTATGCAGTCTTTGTTTTTGTTGGTTTCAATAGTGACGAAAAAGTTGATGCATAACGTGCTATGCAACCGTTTTCTGGACTGCATAAAAAGTTATGCAACAAATTTTATAGATGCATAACAGGTTATGCAACCAATTCCATAGCTGCATAACAGATTATTGTTTTTGTTTTTTTATTTTGTCTTTAGAAATTTCCCAGACAAACTCAATCCCATTTAATTTAATCAAGTCCATTCACTGAATCGATGGTGGCAGTCCCGTAAAGAACCATCCAAAAAACACTCCACTAGTTACAGATTCATTGTTGTTGTTGCCGGTGTCTTCTCGAGTAGCCAACGACATCTAAATCTGTTGTTGGAACTAGTGGCCAGCAACTCATAGAGATTCTCTCTCCATATATAATCCAGCCAATATATAACCATTTGCTGCACTCAACCATTTGCTTCTCAATTCTCAGTGCAGCTGCAACTGTAACTCCAGGCCATACATTCCCTCCAACCACTCATCCAGTTGATAATCACTCCCCCGTAGAATTATTGCTCCTTAGTTTTGGACAACACCCTACCAAACCGACTCCAACCACGGAAAATTTTCATGCACCAAGATGGTAAATTGTCTGAGTATGCGATGAACACAAAAGATAAGACTTAGAATTTCAAAAAAATAAATGAGAACCGAGGAAGTTAAGATAGAAATTTATTTCAGTACCTTTAACTTGCTTCTCAGTATAACTATCAAGAAGTTTATGAACTGATTATCAACTGGTTTATTCCCCGGAATCAAATCAACACCTTGAAATTTGTCAAGAATGTCGTTGCTACCAACTGCAATAAGAAACCTAGATTTTTCCAAGTATGTTTGTGCTTTTCAGTATAATCATCAAATTTTTTTCAATCTAAAAAATCAATTGAAGCTGAAATCAACCGGTGCCTTCTTGTTACTGATTCAGAATCAAAAGCTAATCTGAAATCCGATATTGACCAACTGTCGATTCGATTTCAAGTGAGTACCCATCCTTCATAGTTCCAGAAGAACTCGAATTCTCCTTTCAATCACCAGTAACTCGAATTTTCCCGTGGATTTTCCTGCCAATAGCGCCATCAACCCATTGATATGTTGATCTCCAACTTGTCTTCTCGACTGGTTTCTTTTCAGATAAAGAATCATTCAAAGATTTTTTTTTTTTTTTTTTTTTTTTGTAGATTGGATCTGGAGATGGAGGAGAAAAAGAGAGAAGAAAAGTCGATGAATACATAAATTTAATTTTAATAATTTTGGGTCTCACAATAATTTTTCCCTGTAAAAAGGGTGCGCGCCTTCAAATTTTTTGGGGTGGGTTTCACAGTGGGAGAAAGAGGAAGAATGGGTGTGACTGTAGTTTTCACAAAAAGAAACCTGTTTTGAGGCATACTAAAATAATTACATTATTTTGAGACATACTAAATGATGATACCATCTAGGGTATCCTTATAAGGGATGTCTAAGAGCGCCTGCAGCGGTGCGACTAAAACTAAAGAATAAAGAGTAAAAAAAAAAATCATATTTGGGTTTAGTCCGTTGAGTGACGCAGTGGGAGGAAGACTAAATTTTTGGTGGAGCGTAAACTATACCAACGCCTGGTGTGGGGCGTGAAGTATACGTTCGCCTGATGTGGGGCGGAGGGTATAAGTTCGCCTGGTGCAAAAATGTAAAAAAACAAAAAACAATGGGGCGTTGATATAAACCACGCCCCACAATAAATTAGAAAAAAAAGGGTCGGGGGTATAAACCACGCCTGGTGTGGGGCGTAGAGTTTACGTGCGCTCGGTGTGGGGCGTTAACTATATCTGCGCTCGGTGTGGGACGTTAACTATATCTACGCTTGACTAAATTTGGGTTTTGGTCTTAGTTGGGGACCAAATTTAGTCTGGAAATTTGGTATGGTCTGGTATTTGATCTTTACTCCGTCCCACTACGTCTCTATTTCTAACCAAATTTTTAGTCTTGGTCGTTCGCTGCGGATGCTCTAAACCATACCAAAATTAATGGGTTACATTTTAATAGGATTAGATTACTGAATATTACTTAAATACCCTTTGACTAAATTAAAACCTAAACTAAAACTATTGAAAACAAAAATATCAGTCAACATTCTTCTTCTTCTCCCTTTGAGCAGCAGCCGACCCCCCTCCCCCCACCCCCATACGACGTTGATGGATTTTCGGTCGAACCTTGATATGTCTTAGGTACGGATTATTCTACTTTGGTCGATTTTCGGCCGAACATTAGTCTGTCTTAGGTACGGCTTATTCGGCGTTTCTTGGTTTTCAACCGAACCTTGATCTGTGTTAGGTACGACTTATTCGACTTTGGTCGATTTTCGGCCGAACACACGAGTTGAGTAGGTACATAAGTTTCATGATGTTCGTCTGATTTTAGTATTCCTATATTTTGAACCGAACATTGCCTTGGATGTTCACTAATGCAGAATTACCAGACGAACCATATTTTTAAAGACGAACATGTTATATTTTTAGGCGAACCTAGTATTTTGGGCCGAACCTCTTGTGTGTTTGTTGTACTTATTTTTTTTCTTTCTTTGTGTTAGTGGATAAAAAGTTTGTGGTAGTGGTAGAGCTATAACTTATAAGAAGAGTAAAAAGAAGAGGTCTACTGAAGTAACTCCTTCTAATGCTAAAACTCCCTAACCTCGAGTAGGCAACAAAAATTTGGGTGCAAAAAAAAGGGGCTCTACAACCTACGATATAGAGAACCGAGAGACAGAGAAACAAATAGAAGGAGAAGTTGAAGGAAGTGAAGCTAACAAGGGAAATACTTCTTCAAGTAATGAGACTGAAAGCGGAGAAGGAGTACTAGGTAACCTAAATGGAGATGAAAATGAAGAAGAAGAAGAAGAAGATGAGCAACGGCGACAAAGAAGCAAAGGAAAGAAAGTCATTGGAGATGAAGAACAAGAAGAACCACTACAACTGCAACCAGAAAAACAAGTCAAGGAGAGGAAACTTGCTGTACCTTGGAAGACAAAGCTTCATATTCCTCATGACATAATACCTCCCAAAAGGTACGAACCAATACATGGTCTTCTGGCAGATGGAGAAAAGGTACTGATAGGTTATGAGGAATCGTGGGAAAAGATAGTCTATGAGACTTCGGATCATAGGACTGCAATCGAAAATTTGAGGCACCAAAGGGCAGCAGCTTGGGATTTGAAAAATGAGGTTGTTGAGGTTCAAGCTATAGTTCAGAAGTCTGGTTTATGGAAAACAATTAAGTATGAACAGAAGGAATGTGATTCAGTGACCGCCTCTGCCTTTGATGAGAGATTATGTCCAGATACTTATACATTTCATCTTCCATTCGGTGAGATGACAATCACACCTGATGGCGCGAAAAATATTATAGGTCTTAGAGCACGTGGTAGGAGTGTAGATGCTGAATATGCTGAGTTGGATTGGGAGCAGCTATATAAGTTGGCTGAAGAAGTTCTTGGTTGGGATCATAATACTTCCCTGACAGAGTTTTGTAACGCCACTAAAGAGGTCGACAACGTGCACATTGGCGGCGACAACACACCAAAGATGTTAAAGTCGTTCAAGATGAAACGCTTGAAAGAAAAATTTGAGAATACTCAGGCGAGAGTTTTGGATGGGACCTTGGTGATGGATGAGGCCAAAATAAATCATACCGCTGCTGCTTATTTGTTGTACACTCTTGGCCGGATTATATTTCCTGATCATAGTGGGAATAAGGTGAGTGCTCAACACCTCTAATTTTTGAAAGATCTCTCAAAGGTAAGTGAGTACGCTTGGGGAACCGCTTGTGTTGCAAACCTTGTCCACTCACTTGCGACAGCCTCGAGGTGTGACCCTAGGAACATTGGTGGAAATTTTAGTCTCCTTCAGGTACTTCTCGATAAATTTTAGTCTTCTTATGTTGCATACCTTCTCCTTCAGGAAATTTATTAATTTGCATTTGTTTTTTTTAGCTCCTCAGTGTCATGTTCGACCCTAAATATTTTGACTAATTTGAGTTGAACTTAACAATAGTTACCAGGCAATTTGGTTCTGTCAGGTTCGGCCTTAAATACTTTAACTAATTTGAGCCGAACCTGACAATAGTTACCAGGAAATTTGGTTCTGTCAGGTTCGGCCCTAAATAATTTAGCTAATTTGAGTCGAACCTTACAATATATTACTGGCAGTTTTGTTCATTCAGTTTAGTTCATTTAGTTTTGTTTCTTAGGTTTGTGTTATTGTTTTAATGACTTATTTTCATATGCTTTAATATAGGTGTGGATATATGATCACTTCCCGAAGTTGGGATTAAGCACACCTATTGAGGTCGTGGATGAAACACTTCCAACTTCGGCCAAATATGAGTTCAACGACCATAAGAAGAGGGATAAGCCTGAAAATTTAATCAATTTAAGAGAAATTCTAGACTCTTTAGATGGGAACAATATTGTATTTGAGCCGTATAACAAAGAAGAAGAAGATGATGAATTCGTTCAAGATGAATACATGCCTTTGGGAATGTACTACGAACCTTTGTCCTATCCAGGCGGGTTTGTAATTTTCGATCCTCGCCGAGTGCTCCACCAATTTGGATGTGTCCAAACTCTACCGTTTGGAGATACCGAAAAGTTCAAATTGTTGCCTAAGGGAAGTAAAGAAACAAAGAGCACCTCTAGTTCATGGGAACCCAAATATGACCCCGAACCGTCAAGTGATTATTGGAAACACTTGGAAGACAACATGTTGAGTTGGGATGGGTTACAAACTTTGCATCAAGATCTTCGTGAAGTTGATGAAGGCTACATGGATTGGTATAATCAAATTTACCATCCTTTAATTATTAATAGAGAAAGTCTAGCTCAAGTCCAAGCTGAAATTTCGAATGAAAAAACAAAGGAAGTTGTGAAGGAAGCAAAGGGAGCAAAGAAATCTGACAATGTTATCCATGATGTATCCGACGTAGTGGCATTAATGGTAAGCAATGTCTTTATTTACTCTAACAATGATAAAATGTAAGTATACTATTTTAATAAATTTGTTTTGAATTGAAATTAGGTGACATCGGCTAAGGAGTTGTTGAAGAAAATGAAGAAGAAAGTTAGCTGCAAACAAACGACATCAGTGGCTAAGCAATAAGGTTTATGCAACGAATTGGCATTGATCATTAGCACTGGTCAAGCCATTGGCTCAAAGAAAAGGGCGATAAAAAGAACCCGCCAAGAACCCGGAGGCCCAAGTGGAGGTGGTGATGACAATGAAGGCGGAAATGGAGGATAAAGACACTACGGGAAAAATATACATCTACAACTGGGGTTTTACAACTCTTTGCTAAATATTGTAGAAAGTCTTATGTTTTACAACTGTTTTCAAAGTAAGGGTTGTCGTATATCATCACTACCAACACTTAGGACCAAGGGGTTGTGCTAAGAAAACAAACGACAACTCTTTAAGAAAAAGAGTTGTGACGACATTTAGATATAACAACTCTGTTTTATAAGTATAAGTGACTTAGCCTATCACAACTCTCGCAAGTGTTGTTGAAGAACACAAAAATATGATAATGAAAAATATGTTAGAGGGGAGATTCGAACATGAACCTACGGCATGCAAGTCTAGCTCGTCAACCATCCTTTCAGTTCACCAGTTTTGGTTTTTTTCAATTTTTTTTACATAGAAACCTATAACAACACTTATAAGTGTTGTTGAAGTAAAAATATTTAATGTTGGAAAAAATGAGGTTGGGGGGATTCGATCCCGAGCCTACTGCATGGAAGCCTAGCTCGTCAACCATCCTTTCAGTTCACCAGTTTTGGTTTTTTTCAATTTTTTTAAATAGACACCTATAACAACACTTAAAAGTGTTGTTGAAGTAAAAATATATAATGTTGGAAAAAATGAGGTTGGGGGGATTCGATCATGATCCTACTGCATGGAAGTCTAGCTCATCAACCATCCTATCAGTTCACAAGTTTTGATTTTTTTTGATTTTTTTAAATAGAAACCTATAAAAACACTTATAAGTGTTGTTAAAGTAAAAATATATAATGTTGGAAAAATTGAGGTTGGGGGGATTCGATATTGAGCCCAGGGCATGGAAATCTACACCACTAACCATCCTACACCATCTTAGGTTCTGTCAATTTTGTGGTTCTTTAATACACTAACTTTATGACAACCCTTCATAAGTGTTTTAAAAGAAAATGTAATGCTAAAAAAATAATGCTCTGTGATGACGAGGCATAAGCAAGCAAGCCTTCTCCGAAAATTACTTATTTCCGATAAGGGTAGTCTGGTCATTTTCACATCTCCATAATGTTTATTGCACTTATTTCCATCAAGGGTAATATGGTCATTTTTATATTAAATATTTACTTTACCTATTTTCGATAAGGGTAGTCTTGTCATTTTCACATCTTCATAAAATTTATTGCACTTATTTCCATTAAGGGTAATATAGTCATTTTCACATTTTATAATATTTACTTTACCTATTTCCAATAAGGGTAGTCGGTCATTTTCCACAGTCTCCATAATATTTATTGCACTTATTTCCATCAAGGGTAATATGGTCATTTTCAAAGTGTAATATTTATATTACTTATTTACGATAAGGGTAGTCTATCGGTCATTATTAAAGTTTCGATAATATTTATTGCACTTACTTTCACTAAGGGTAATATGGTCATATTCATAGTCCGTAATATTTTCTTTACTTATTTCAGATAAGGGTAGTCGTGTCATTTTCCACAGTCTCCATAAAATTTATTGCACTTATTTCCATTAAGGGTAATATGGTCATATATGCATAAATAGGGTTTGTTTAAGGTTTAGTAGAATATCTCGAAGGAATCTTACTCAGTAAATGGATGAATTAAATCGTTCTTACCAAGTTTCGACTTCCTGAGTCAACTCGCGACGGGTTTCGATCTCGGATCAAAGTACGCATACAATATCGAAAAATATGGTTTTTTAAGGTTTAAGTAGAAAATCTCCAAGAATCTTACCCTTAAATGGATGAATTAAATCGTTCTTACCTAATTTCTGACTTATAGTAGTCAACTGGCGGCCATGTTTCGATCTCGGAGCATGGTATGCATACAATATGCAGAAATAGATTTGTTTGAGGTTTCGTAGAATATTATGTAGGAATCTTACATGTAACTAGATAGATTAAGTCGTTCTTGCCAAGTTTACGACTTAGAGTCGTCAACTCACGACCCGGTTTCGATCTCGGAGAATGGTATGCATAAAATATCTGCGAAATAAGGTTTGTTTAATGTTTCGTAGAATATCACCAAGGAATCTTACCTAAATTAATGGATGGATTAAATCGTTACCCTTATCGGAAATAATCTCCATAATATTTATTGCACCAAATCTGATAAATTTCATCTTCAGTTTATCCGAATGAGAAACTCAGGTCGAACTCTAGTAATCTTTGAACCTGTGATGTTCAAATCTGATAAATTTCACCTTCAGTTTACCCGGATAAGAAACTCAGGTCGAACTCTAGTAATCTTTGAACTTGTGATGTTCAAATATGATAAATTTCATCTTATTTTCATCTGAACGACAAACTCATGTCGAACTCTAGTAATCTTTGAACCTATTATATTCAAATCTGAATATGTCGAAGTAATCTTACCTGTAAATTGATGGATTCGTCGTTCTTACCGAGTTTTTGACTTAGAGTAGTCAACTCGCGACCATATTTCGATCTGGAGACATGTTATGCATACAATATGCCAAAAGCGAGGGTTTGTTTAAAGTTTCGGGGAATATTCTAGAGGAATCTTACACATAAATGGATGTATTCATCGTTCTTACCAAGTTTTCGGCTTATATTGATCCACTCATGGCCATGTTTCGACCTCGATGCTAGGGTATGCATACAATATGATAGAATAGGGTTTGTTTAAGGTTTTAGAGAATATTTGAAGGAATCTTACTGTAAATGGATGGATTCATCGTTCTTACCAAGTTTCTGACTTCTAGTAATCCACTCACAGCCATGTTTTGATTTCGGATCCCGGGTATGCATATAATATACCAGAATATGGTTTGTTTAAGGTTTTAGAGAATATTCCGAAGGAATCTTACTTGTCAAAGGATGGATTCATCGTTCTAACTAAGTTTCTGACTTATAGTTGTCCACTCCTACTTGGTTTCAACCTCGGGCAGGTTCTTTCTCGAAGTTGACAAATTCGTGTGTGTTTAAGGTTTCAAGAATATTCCAATGGAAACTTACTTGTAAAAGGATATATTGATTGCTAAGTTTGAAGTCTAAACCCTCCGGAGCTTCTCGGTTCATAGTTTGTATGTTGTTATACCATATTTGAAGTTGAATCAACACCCAAATTTCGTATATATCGATTTCAATGATGTATCATGCTAAGTTTGAACCCGAAGCTTCTTGGTTCATAGTTTGTATGCCATTATACCATATTTGAAGTTCAAATCGACACTGAGATTCATATCTATCGATTTCGATGATTATCATGCTAAGTTTGAAGTCTGACCCCTCCCGGAGCTTCTTGGTTCATAGTTCTATGCTTCTTTAGTATACGAGTGTGAACTAAAGCTACTTCATGGTGATGTGTCAATTGCTATGCACATGACCAAAAATTTCTTATACACCTAGTCATTTTCTTTTGTATATATGAGTGAGTCCCTTCGCCTGTACAAATATTTGTGGAGTTGCTTTTGTTTCGTACTTCATTGTGGTTAATAAAATAAATAAAGTAAAAGGGTTCCCAATTGGTAGATGTTTAGTATGTTTGTTTATTCTTTATATAATTTTGGATTCCAAAAGTACTAACCCCGATTACCAATTCATCTTTGAAAGGCACCATTTTCTCAAGATTGACCACCTTTTGCGATGTCACCTCTGCCACCAGGTATTCTGCATACCATCTTGGAGGACCTATACCTCCTCATCCTCAACAGATGTACTTTAGACAAGGTGGTGCTGGCCTTGTTCCACAACCCACACTTATGGCTTCCAACCCAAAATATTGTGCAGGATGAGGCCAGTGTTTCCTCAAACTTTATGATGCCATACCCACTACGGTGACAAAGGCGGACTGGGTAAATAATGGGTGCCGGGAGAGTTGGGAAGCCACAGCGGGAATATGCGGCAACATCGGGTATATTTATCTTCTTCCATCTCAGAATGAGAAGTTTACGTAGGCTATATACCTTCTAACGTCTTGAAGTTCTTACGGTAAGTTATTAATTTTGCCTCTGTAGGTTTTGCTTATTGCATTATCTGAAGAAGATAGCGGAGAAGATGGGTGGGGCATCTGGTGCATAATTGAAGGTTTGTTACTACCCCATATTTTCTTTTTTGATATTTTTTTTTGTTATATCCTGGTAAATGCAGAACTGGTGTTTTCTCACATGCGTGAAGAGTACCAGCGATTTGCAGTGCTAAAGCTATGCCAACTGATATGATAATTCATTGAAAACCATGGCACTTCACGTCTAATCCGGTGCCTCTATGGTATCATCTACCTCTATGTTTCCCATAATCGTCATTCGGTTTACCAAGAAGAGAATGTGCGGCAAAAACGGGATCATGTCCATTTAGCAATGTAACCCGACTACCATACTAGAACGGGTATCTTTGCTACCACATTTGTAGTGAAGGCCCATACTTGTGTTTTACTATTTATATGATATTTTTAGTCATGTTCAAAGAACGTATCATTTTTTCTTTCGTTTACGCAACACACTATCATACAAGGTGATATGAAGTTGGTTAGGTAATGCAATTAGAGTGGAAGGTCTTGAATGAATGTAAATGTGTTACCTTTGGAAGGTTAATATGAAATTAATTATGAATGTGAAATACTTTCGGCAATTCGGTTTCAGCTATAAATTTTTTTTTCAAAATAGTTATATGCACACAACTTCTATTAAGAGTTGTGTTCCATATTTCAACTAGACAAACCAGTGGTTGTGAAAGAATATCTTTACGACATAAGTAGGTGTTGTCCAACATATTTCTACAACTCAAACAAGTGTCGTTCAAGTCTTATTCATAATAGTAATAAGTGTTGTGTTACATATTTCTACAATACACATCCTAGGTTGTCTAAGATAGTCCTTCAACTCATACAAGTGATGTGTTACATATTTCTACAATACACATCCTAGGTTGTCTAAGATAGTTCTTCAACTTATACAAGTGTCGTGTTACATATTTCTACGACACACATCTTTTGTTGTGTAAAATAGTCCTACAACACAAACAAGAGTTGTGTTAGGCTTTCAGAAAAAAATCGAAAGAGAATCACAACTTTGTGAAAATATTGTCGAACCATGAATCACATCACACTTTACAACTCTTCTTCAAGTATTGTAGAAGAGATTGGACTTTCTACAATACCCCACCTACACAATGCATAAAAAAGCGTTGTCGTAGGTGTACGACAACGCTAACAAAGTGTCGTCAATGATGATTTTTCCCGTAGTGAGAGGACATGGAACTACCAAAAGAGGTCATGGAGGAGGTCGTTAATGAAGTGATAATGTTTACTAGCACACTTTAATGTCTTGAATGCTATTTTTTTTTTAAGACTTTATTTTGTATTTTCATTTTGGATGTTAGTTATGACTCTGATGTTTGGGATGTTAGTTTATTATGGTATTGAGTAGCCTTTAACTGAGATTATCATCCTCTTATTGGTGTTATTATGAACGAAAAGTGTTGGAATTATAAAAAATATAGGGAAAGTTCGGCCCTTAATTTAAATTATCGTAACAACCGAACCCGACAACTTGCAAGAAAACTTGTGGGAAATGTTATGTTCGGATTTAAATGTATTCTTGGTTTTAAGCCGAACCTGACAATTTCCAACGGCTTTCCTGCAATTTGTAAGGTTCGACTATTTTTGGTGTAATCATCTTAAGCCGAACATAACTCTATAACTTTTGAAACTGGTATTTCATTTATTAACAAACACACAAATAAGAAAAAGCCAAAATATTTCATTCATATGGTGTATTTGAGGATTCATTGTATGTGATTTATAATCTTACCTCATCCTCACAAAAAAAAAAAAAACCGATCCTTTATGACAATTACAAAAAGACTTCATATTATGTTTTATGGACTTCCTAATCTTACTGCAGATTCATTGACCTCGTCCTCTTCATCTTCACTTGTTTCTTCATCCGTTATTACAATTACTTGAATTTCCATAAGAGAGATGTACGAATCTTTCCAAAGGTCCATTTCCTTCGCGTAGTTTGCACACCAATCCATCGAGTAATTATGTTGGAATCCCGGCCAAAAGACTTCACAATTAAAAGGAGGTAATGGGAAACCAGGCTTAAGCTTGAGGCCAATAAAATGACATCCTTGAACAAACGCAAGAACGAGTCTTCTATATTTTAGACCCTCACGATAAGGTTTTGTTGGCGGTGCATAAGTAAAACTATTACCAACCCTCCCGAAATAATGAACCAAGCAATCAAAAGTCTCCGCTATAAAAAACCCACAAATCGGCATTTGCATCCAATGGTCGCTTGTGATGACGGAATCCCCATGTATACGTCGTTCGAATGCAATATACTCCGACACCACCCCTTCGTCTCCTCTTGGAACCCCTCTCATTATTGCCTTGTAGAAGTTCTTGTTTCGGCGCAATGCTTGTAACAACCGATTCCTTATATACTTGACTTCGTCTCCTTTCCACTCCGAATTCTTCGCCTCTTGAAACGGTCCTAGTTGTTCCGCCGTGATATGATAATCGCAATTTCCATCCCCTTCGACGTCATCCATGGTTATAATGTAGTCACCAATAATTTCGGGTAGATCTTCCATGTAATTGTCATATATCATATTAGTAGGATGAAAGTACTTACCATCCTTATCCTTTCTAGGTCATTTCATTTTGCCCACCGCATATATAGTCTTCTTTTCCGTCGTTTTTATTTGTTTCCCCATTTCTTGCGAAGGAAACATCTTTCCTTTGAGTTTAACGTCTCTTGGGGTATCATTTTGGTTACTTGTTTCGTCGTAATCTATATTCGGATGACCACGTTTCCTTGAAACCTTAACTTCTCCCAACTTCATCAATTTCTCAATCTCCATCTTTTTCGCTATGTACTTTGCATCATGATGCTCAACTCCCAATGGATCTCTTTTGTTAGCCAACAACTTTTTTTCCGCTCTCTCTTTTTTTCGTGTCAATTTGGTACTTTTTCTACCTTTCCCATCACCCTTTTCCGGTTCCAAAAGATCCTCCTCGGTGAAAGTATAAAGGACAGTTCTCAATTTGTGGTAAATGATTTGCTTTTGACCCCGATATGCACTTCGGTACTTCTCAGCTAATCTTTTCCCGTAAGGAGTATCCCAAATCTCTTCATCGGGATCATCCGTGGGGAGAGGATCAAAACTTAATTGCTTTTAATAACTATCAATATGCTCAAAAGGTATAATACCATCCACATATCGAGCTATTTGGTGGCGACACGGAAGTCCCATGGATTCTTTCATTTTACAAACACATACTTCATGAAGTTCATTAGCGTTCCAAGATTTCATCAACTTTACTTCAAGCATAATTTTGCCAATACACAAATGGGATACCCTGTAAGTTAATCCACTTATCCAAGGATCATCCTTATAATTTTTATGCTTGAACAATAAACAATATTCAAATTCCGATTTAATTCTATATCCAATTTGAAATACTCTTCCATTTCCTCAAACACCGTCACAGCCTAGTCAACTCTCCCAAAAAGGTTATTCTTCAATCGATGATGAGCGGACTCTACCATACTTGTATCTTGGTTGTCGAAATGTTTGTATTGGTTTGCATAACAAGTCACGAACCTTTATTTGTGAGGATCCAAATATCCGGTAAGAAAATAGGCAACGACACTTGGATACTCGGTGCCTCAATGCGCAATAAGTTCATCACGTTTAACCCGATAACCATCTTCCGTAATTGACCACGTCAAAGCATCCCATTCACGTGCAAAACAATCCCACAACCTTTCATTCTCATCATAATCCTTCATAAATTTCTCATTTTTGTTTTCTCGTATTCCATCCAGTAGTAACTTAATATCCTCTAAGTCTTTCATCTTAAGCGGTTGAATTATTGGTTGACATTTTTTCCTAACTTTGTTCCCTATATGAAAAGGTAAAAAGAAAATTATGGGCGTCCGGAAATACCTTATGAATGGAATACATCAAAGTGGATTCTTGGTCGGTTACAATCACCTTAGGAAGAGCATCCTCTAGAAACATTAACTTACATTGCTCTAATGACCAAACATAAACTTTATTTCAACTCGTCTCTTAATAAACAAAAGGCCACGGTGAATGGTGCCTTGGTTGAGGTATGCCCAACAATGTTCAACAACGAAATCTCATATTTATTTATCTTGTAGGTGCAATACATTATAAGCACTTGCAGAAAACATTGAGCTAATTTAACGCAATCCGGTTGAGCAAGAAATAGATGTGTGACTTGGCCGAACTCATCCAATTCCTTATGGACCATGTAGTTGTTATTTTCGGCCAACCAAATCAATTGTTGCATCACTACCCTACCTTGTAATTCTTCTTCCTTAAAGTACTTTTTAGCGTTGTAGATATTTAGTAGAGTGGATTTGTTTTTCGGGTCATCCGCCTTCAACATGCTTAGGATTTTAATCGGTGAGATACGTGCTTTATACATCTTACCAATTTCTTTGATCCTTGCGACTCTTGTATGTCCATGAAGATCAAGTGCACATGGGTGGTTATGACGACAATCCATTTTTTTATTATTACTCCAATATTTTTCATCTTCGCTCTCTTCTACATAGTTAAAAACGATATTGAAAGGAAATTCTCTTTTCTTCATCTTGGTCTTGTTCTTTCTACCCTTCTTCCAAACATATACAGAACCTTTTTTATGTTTATCAACGTCTTTGACGATTCTCTCACAAACCATTTCAAACCGGTTCCGTCGGCTTTGTTGCCCGGTCACTAGCATGCAATTTATTAGCAATCCATGTTCATAAGCCCAAGTCTTTGCTTCTGCTTTACTTCCCTATCTCTACATGAATACAAGGTCACATATATATACTTAGTAAACATTTGGGATATATACTTTTAACATATAAAGTAAGATATCACTCAATTTGTTACCTACAAAGTCATTTTTGAAGTGATCTCGATTATCTTCGAAAATAATGTTAACATCCGAAGGTTGATCGTGCGTTGGTTGAGGTTCATCAATCACGATCTTCAAGAATATGGCATGGTTAGATACCTCAAACAAAGAAACTAACTAGAGGTTCGAAAAGTTTGAAACCATAGCCGAACCTTAAGCTTTCATGAGTTCGGCTAATGCGATACTGTACAATTAGAGTCGAACTATGAACTTGTCTAGAGATTAAAGTTAAAGTGTCAGGTTCGGCTTACATAATTCGAGCCGAACATTTCATTGTTACTAGTTCGGCTACCCAATGAAAGAGATCAAACCATCCAAACCGTTCTTCCATGGTGCAACATTCGGCTCTTATATTTCAGCCGAACCCCAGTACTGAATTTCGAAAAAGTTTATAAAAATTCAATTTTTGGTGAATTGAAGTTAAAAAAAGGAGATTAGATGTCTTATAAGAGCATACCTGTGTATTATTAGAAGAAGGTTCTTCATCAATGTATTCGTCCTCTGGATTTGGCTCATAAAAACCATCATCTTGAGTATTAGGTTGAGGTTGAGTAAAAGTTTGAGCAAAATCATTCTCATAATCTAAAAAGTTGGACAGATCCGGATCATTGTTATAGTTGATGTGTATTATATTGTGTTTACAAGAAGATTCTCCCGGATCATCCATTTGAATCACAAAAATCTCACAAATCTCAAAAACCTTAGTTTTTTTTTCTCACTTCTTCCTCCTCTCTCAAAAACCCCAATCTCACTCAAAACTCAGATATTTTCAATTAATATATCACTTAAAACTTAACACAGTCAATCATTGACATCATAAACACTCACAATCAATTAACCATGATTATTAACACTAACTAAACAAAGGTAGTTATGCCATTATCAAAAATGGTAGATAAGGGGTGATTGTGTTTTTTATTTAGTGACCTTGTTCTGGCATTATTCAGTATGCTTCAAACCAGGTTTCAGAAAAGATAAAGGTTATATGGATCATATATATCTAAGCTTACTTCTTTACGTACAAGAATAAGCATCATCAGAAGCTATGTCAAGCCTCCCAGAAGACATTCTAATGGATATCTTTCTCAAGTTACCAGTGGATTCAATCTTAAATTGTAGGCGTGTATGCAATCCCTGTCGTAGTCTAATTTTTATCTCTAAATTTATATAGTATCACCTCAATATTACTACCAGAGATCATCACCCTAACCTCGTGTTTAAAGATACCGATTCAAGTGTTTGTTCCATAGATTATGCTTCATTATCAGCACGACATTATAATGTTGTTCAAATGGATTATCCATCTGTGTCAGAGGGAGGTATGAATATGTTATATATTATCTTGGGTTCTTGTAATGGCTTGATTTTCTTAGGTATATATAAGGAAAATCATTCGAGCAAAGACTATATATATATATACACGTAGTGCAAATATCAATGCTACATGTTATAACGAGGAGATTAATAGTATTTGTGTTTGGAACCTGACAACCAGAGAATATAAGAAAATTCCAATACGACCACAAAATTTTTACCACTCCAAATTCAAAGAAATTAACTATGGATTTGGATATGATAGCATCGCGGATGATTACAAGTTTGTAAGAATTATCCACCATAAGGGATATAGTTATTCTCAACTAGAGGTCTATACATTAGGATCGGGTCTATGGAAAACTATTGAAAAAATCCCTTACTCGTTCCATGGAACAACTCTTGATCGTCCTGGTTTTCTTTTGTATGGAGCTCTTCATTGGTTTTCGAAAATAACCGCCTCCTCATCTGAAGTTATTGTTAGTTTTGATATTAGCAATGAGAAACTCATCAATGTACCCATTTCTGAAAACATAATTGTGCAACAATATACACATGTGGGAGTGTTAACAGACTGCCTTTGTTTAATTTGTTAGAAAAAATGGGTTTTGTTTTTTCTTTTGAATTGATAAAAGCAAAAGCTATTTTTGGATAAAAGCAAAAGCTGCCTGGTTAAAAACAAAAGATGATTTCTGACAAAAAGCAAAAGCTATTTTTTCTGATAAAAGCAAAAGTTATTTTATGACAAAAGGAAAAGCTGTTTTGTGATTAAAGCAAAAGCATGCACTATTTTTCACTAGACATAACCAGTAAATGTGAGAATCTTCTCAGATTTTTTGTGTCATACACATGGGTTTCTCTCCTCTTGTTTCTAACATTTTTAACACTATATAAGAGAGAGTATATGACAAAAAGAGACACTACTCTTATGTTTTCAGTAGAGAAAGTGAAAAACAAAAAAGAACTCCTTCATGTTTTGGTTTTCATGTTCTTAGTGAGAAACAACGCAATATTAATTGCTCTATCTTTAGTAGAAAAAGAGAATAGGAGAGTAAAAGAGAAAACAAGTTTTGTTCTTCCATTTTTCTCTATGTTCTTGTTTGGAACAAGGAGGTTTCACTGATTTGTTTTCACTGCCAAGTTCTTAGGGCGTTCTCTTGTATGCTACAATGAGGAACGCTAACGATAGTTGTATCCTGGAGGCAACTCGCCAATAAAGCTATATCATCTCTATGTTCAGAGGAGTAGCAGGCGATATTGTCTTTAGGACAACTTATCTAATACGTGCCTATATTAGTTTTATTTAGCATGCTACTCGACGTGATTTATCCACCAAGATGCTGCAAATCAAGCTAAGTATTTCTTGTGCTTATTCAATTTATTTTCATTATTGTGGTTACTAACCCAACAATCTAAAGACAATATCCTAGTTTAACTTTTGTAACAATAATAAAGAAAAATATTGTTGACTAACTTTGGAAAACTAAAGATGTTCCTCGTTTTATTGAAATAAAGCAAAATTAAAATTTTGTTCAACTGTAGAGTTTTGGGTTTATCTCTTAACTCATAAGGAATCTTGTTAAATAATTTTAACATGTTGTAGTATACATATTGGTTGGTACCTTAACCAAATTTCATAATTATTGGAATTGTAAAAGTATTTTTTTAATATTTTACAAAAAACAGTTAAAGAACAAAAGGTAAAGTTTTATTGAGTTGTAGAATTTCGGGTTTATCTCTTAACTCAAGAAGGTTTTTGTTGAATTCTTTTTACAAGAACCAATAGACATATTTATTTTTCACCACACCAAGTTTTATGATTTTTGGAGTTGTAAAAGTATTTTTTACATATTTTACAAAACTGTGAAATATTTCTGAAATTTATGACGGGCAGAAAAAACTCTGCTGAAAAATTAATTAAACTATGAGTTTTTGGAAATGTTGATCTAAATAAGATATTTATTTCTGGATCTTATCTTTAAACCCCTTTTTGATTTATCTAATTTGGATATGTGGTTTGAGAGATAAGATATTTGGAAAATTGTTGTGCATGTCTGTCCATAAAATGTGAAATGTGTGTAATCTCTTGATTATATCCAGCAACATTTGATTAGTGATGTGCTATCACTTTGAGCATATCATGGGAACTTGTATTAGTGATTAATTAGAGGATATTTAGTTGAAATTTACTTCTCATGATAACTTAAGCATGTAGCTAGCAATCGATTCCCATGACATGAGCAATAATCTTTTGTAGAGGTAAATTTGTATTACTTTGTCAAGGAATAATATGATTTTGATAAGTTGTATATCAACTTCATTTATGTTCAAAATCACTTGGATCATACTATGTTTCGTGTAACATCAATTTGCATAAATCACATGTTTGGTTAATAATTGTGATGCAACAAGAAAATTATGTGTTTAAATCGATTTGCGAATACACAAAGCATTTGGTTTTAATTACCAATATTTTGTGACCTACTAATGATTGCTTGAATCTAATGTTGTGGTACAATAATTTGATCCAACAAGAAAGTTGGTTAATGTTGGGAATGCTAGAATGCTTGCTCTAGAAAAAACGTGTGAGTCTTCTACCAAAGTGCTAAGGTATGAAAGCAATTCTTTGAGAAACTCAACTATCAAAAATAGTTGAAGGAAAAAATAGGTAAAAAGATTTCAGGTATGGACATCATCATTCTCCACATGTGCATTATGCTTTAAATATAATTTCCAATGGTTATCTACCTTACTATGAGATATGATATTTGGAAATAAGTTCATGTAATGCTTTGAACTGTTAGCATAATAGAACATGAGGATTAATAGATAAAGTGAAGCTTGTCTGCTATTAATTGATAATGAATACATGAACATGTTAAGTCATAATGTTGGTAGGATACCATAATTTTATTATGCAACGTGTGTTAAATGACACAATATAATAACATGTTGAGAAATCCCGGTAACTGTGGAGGTGTAAAATAAAAAATATTTATTTTAATCTTCCAAGAAGATTGTGCAAGGTGCATTACCTATATTTGTGTTCTTGACCTGTATACCTAATATGTGGGGGGTATATCGGCTATTTCGCCTCCCAAGAAAATCATTTTTTAAACTTAAATTATGGATTCCTAACCTATCCTAAGCATGCTAGTGCATATAGACATCGACAACATTGGTATGAACACTGTAGTGCAATATAGAGATGCTTTGTTTTTTGAACATATAATTCCTTTGAGGATTGAACCTCAAAAAAGGTCCATGACAGTATCTTAGACATTCCTTCGACTAGTCAACCACATCTCAAGATTTTGAGACCAAACCTAGTAGAAGTAAAAAAATTATAACAGAGACAAGTTTTAGCCCCGTCTTTGTGACTCTTATGGTAGAGTCGGAACACCGAACCTATAAGGAAGATATGTGTTCTCCTAAATAGTCTTCAAAAGAAAACCTTGGTTCAAATGAAACTGTAAAGAAATACAAAGATAGTTATAGATAAAGGTTATAACCAAAAAATAAGGAATAAATTTATTTGACACTTATTCACCTGTCACTAGAATTACTTCTGTTAGGATGATGATTATTATTGCTTTTATTCATGATATGATGAATATATACATCAGATGGATGTTAAGGCTGCAATTTTAAATGGTGAATTGAATGTAAAAATTTATATGTACCAATCTAAAGGTTTTTGTTGTGAGAACAATAAAAATCTGTATGGTTTGAAACAAGCACCCAAACAGAGGCATGAAAATTTGATCATGTGATGATATCTAGTGGTTTAAGATTAATAAATCTGATTAATGGTTTACATTAAATATGAGGATGATGCTTATGTTACTGTATGCCTGCATGCTGATGATAAGATCATGCTAGATAGTAACATTATTTTTATTAATACCACTAAAAGCATGTTGAATGAGAACTTTGACATAAAAGACTTAGACCATATTGTTGTAATCTTAGGGGTAAAAGTCATAAACACGTCTTATGAATATAGTCTTAGTCAATTTCATTTTGCTGAAACCATATTAAAGAAATTTAATCACGATCAGGCTAAACCTGTTTCCACTCCTTGTGATCAAACCACTTTTAACTTGATAAAGAATAAGGGTGACGATGTTTCTCAAATTTTGAGTATTCTTGAGTAATTAGCAAGCTTATGTAAATTTATTTATTGTATAAGACTTGGTATTTCTATGTTGTGAGTAGTTTAAGAAGGTACACTTGCAACCCTGAGCAGGATCACATGAATTCTCTCAACAGAGTTTTACACTACTTGAGGGGCACTTCAGACTTTTTCTTAAGTTTTGGGAAGATTCCTGCTGCGACATAAGGGTGTTGTGATGCCAACTGGATGTAGGACTTAGATGAGTCAAAATCCACTAGTGGGTACATATTTACACTTAGAGGTGCGTCTGTGTCATGGAATATATACAAACATACAAGTTTAGCTTGATCCACTATATAGTTAGAGTCTATAGCTTCAGAGAAAGCACGAGATAGTGAAGCAACTACTTTCTATTGGTATTATCTCTCCTGACTTTGTAAGGTCCAAGGATAATATTGCAGTTCCTTTGACGAAAGGTTTATAAACAAAGGTAGTTATCTCTACATTGAAGGGGATGAAACTTAAGCTCATAAAAATAAATCACCATGAAGCATACTCAACCTTGTGAATGGAGCTCCAAGATCAAGGTTCAATGAGATAACTAATTTATGGTGATATCGAGGAAACATTATCTTTGTCCCTCCCTATGGTATAACTGTGTGATAGTGTTACTTGCATGAGATATGATGATCTGCTGAGATCTTAATGGGTTCCATGGCTTTGTTTAAAGCGGGGTGTGGAAGGACACTCTTGATGGACTCACCTGTGTGGATGTTGGAAGTGGGGCCGCTTCTTATGAGAAATTGAGCTGATTCTCTAGAGACATTCATTAAAACTGGGATTTTGCCCACGGCCAAAACGGGCACAACCATAAGAGCTTGGAAGCTTTCAGTGGAGACGTCAAGTGTGGTTGTTATTTCTGAATTTCATTCACTGTTGGCGGTTCAAGACATTGTGTTCACCGTTACAACAAGCATTTCCGGTAACCTCTCACTAAGTTAAGGTTCAATCTTTGGGATGCCTTAGCCTAATTTTGATGCCTTCTGTTTTCTCGCATTTTATCGATATGTTTTATCATTAATGTGGGGGATTGTTAAAAAAACGGGTTTGTTTTTTCTTTTGAATTGATAAAAGAAAAAGCTGTTTTTGGATAAAAGAAAAAGCTGCCTTGTTAAAAACAAAAGATGATTTTTGACAAAAAAACAAAAGTTATTTTCTGACAAAAGCAAAAGCTGTTTTCTGATTAAAGCAAAAGCATGCACTATTTTTCACTAGACATAATCAGTAAATGTGAGAATCTTCTCAGAATTTTTGTGTCATACACATGGGTTTCTCTTCTCTTGTTTCTAATGTTTTGAACACTATATAAGAGAGAGTAGATGACAAAAAGAGACACTACTCTTATGTTTTCAGTAGAAAGTGAAAAACAAAAAAGAACTCCTTCATGTTTTGGTTTCATGTTCTTAGTGAGAAACAACTCAATATTAATTGCTCTATCTTTATTAGAAAAAGATAGTAGGAGAGTAAAATAGAAAACAAATTTTGTTCTTCCATTTTTCTCTATGTTCTTGTTTGGAACAAGGAGGTTTCACTGCCAAGTTCTTAGGGTGTTCTCTTGTATGCTACAATGAGGAACACTAACGATAGTTGTATCCTGGAGGCGACTCGCCAATAAAGCTATAGCATCTCTCTGTTCAAAGGAGTAGCATGCGATATTATCTTTAGGACAACATATCTAATACGTGCCTCTATCAGTTTTATTCCGCATGCTACTCGATGTGAGTTATCCACCAAGATGCTGCAAATCAAGCTAAGTATTTCTTGTGATTAGTCAATTTATTTTCATTATTGTTGTTACTAACCCAACATAATTAACGACAGTTCCTGGTATTTGACTGATGTGTGGGTAATGGTTGATTATGGAGTGAAGGAATCATGGACTAAGCAATTTACCTTTCGCCATATTCGTCCATATGAGTTAAGTATGCTATGGATTCAAAATAGCGAGGTTCTGATGGAAGTTAAAGGCAATATTGTTTCATACGATTATTCAAGATTTAAACATACTCCCTCCGTTTCAAAAGACAGTCCGGTTTGACTTTGTTAAGATATTAAGGAGACTAGGGTAGTTTACATTCCTACCCTTAATTACTTTCCTAATTTATTTCAATAAAAATGTTAGTAATAAAAACTACCAAAAATTGTTATGGGATTTTAAATAGGAAATAAACAAAAAATCTGAAACATATCGATTCATGGAGTATAACCTTTATAAGGAGTTAAATTTGGAACCATATATATTGTCTTCAAAAAGGAATGAAGATTATATTTTTGTTTCCTTAATTATACAGATTTCATTAATATTTTAGATTGGGTCACGTTATTTTTTTTTTAATTAATATAGAAAACTTAAGGGTATATTAGAGAGTTCATTGGAAAAATATGACTATAAACAGAAGCCGGACACATTTTTGAAACATACCAAAATGGAATAGAGGACGGTCTTTTTAAAACAGAAAGAGTAGTGATTTTCCCCCCTTGGGAGAATAGCACAAAATTTAAGATTTCAGACAATGCGAGTTATTGTTATTATGTGGAGAGCATGGTTTCACTCAACTCGGGGACTTATGTGAAGAACAATCGGAGACATGAAGAAGCCTAAGCTAGTATGATTAAGGTAAGGTAAAAGGAGTTTATATATGAGTCCTATAATCATATAAAGTTCGAGTTGAACTTTTGAACAACTATGGTAATTTTTTTTTCTGGTCCATTTTATGTTTTAGCCATTTCTTTAAATCTACTACAGTAGTACGTTTTTTTTTTTAATAAGCAAAGGCTCTCAAAAGAGCTAATGGTCCTCCTCAACTGTTGGAAAGATCCAAACAGGGGGTGTAGACCAGTACATGGAGAGATTGTTTTGTTTAGCCCAAAGAACAAGCTCATGAGCAACAAAATTACAAGTCCTAGGTTGGAAACTGAAAATACAAGAAGAAAGAGTAGAGGAAAAGAAGAAAATATCTTTAAAGATGGAATCTATCCTTGCATCTCCCTCAAAATTTCCAGCTGAAAATTTGTCGATGAGAGACTTAGCATCGCTTTTAACAATGATGTGAGTTAGCTTTTGTTCCATAGCTTTCTTCAGAACTTCCCAAATGGCTCTAGCTTCAGCTTCTTCAGCAGAGGCAGCGTCAAAAACCAGGGAGGCACAAAAGGTGGCTTTCTTAGAGAAGTCACGCATCACAAATCCTGCACCATTTGCTCCAGTTAAGATATCAAAGACACCATCAGTATTACATTTAATCCAGCCAAATGGAGGGGGCATTCAGTGATCACAAAGACTAACATAAGGAGTAGAAACAGTATGCACACTAGAATGAATAGACTTCCTAGTAAGAAGCATAACTTTATCTCTATAGATAACAGTTAATTTTTGATTAGTGTTCTGGAAAACAAGGTTATTTCTACTAGTACATAGAGACCAAAGAATAGCAACAAAGAGACATTGGTTTTCATCAGACAGCTTAGTAAGAGGATCCACAAGCCAAAAAAGTAGCCAATTTTTAAAAGATTTATTGTGAAAAAACTGGGTATTGATATTGAAATCAGAGAAAAACCAAACCCTGCTAGCAAAAGAGCAGTTAACCAGAGCATGTATAATGGTTTCAAGAGGATCAGAGCATCTAGTATAATCAACACAGTTTATGGGCATTCTAGTTTGGAGGACAACTCTACTAGGTAAAGCATTTCTAGCAGCTCTCCAGAGAAAAACTTGAATTCTGTAAGGTACTTTCACTTTCCAAATACACTTCCATAGATTTTTAAAAGGGGAAGGCCTAAGACCTCTAAGCCCCAAGTAGGCAGATTTTGAAGAAAATTTGCCAGTCTTAGAAGTTCCCAAGCCCTCATATCAGGAGTGCAAAGCTGGATTAAGGGAATGGTGATGATCTTCTGGACAGAAGCATCATCGAAATGGGTGGTAAGTCTAGATATGTCCCAAGACTTAGAAATGGGATTAATAAAGTAAGAAACCTTGATACTTGGATCAGGAGGAACAAGTGGGTTGGATGTGGCTGATCTCAAGTTGGAAATCCACTTGTCACATCATGGGTCAATAAATTGACCATCCCCAACAATCCAAGAAATAAAGGGTTTAATAAGCTCCTTTATGGCATGGAGGCATTTCCAGGTCCAAGAGCAAATAGCAGAAAATTTAGCATTAAGAAAATCAATGTTGGGAAAATATTTAGCTTTCAAAACAGTAGTAAGGAGACAATCAGGATGTTCCAGAATTCTCCAAGCATTCCTATATAGCATATCAAGATTGTTCAACTCTGCTTTCCTGAACCATAGACCACCTTCACTTTTAGGGGAACATAAAATATCCCTGCCTAGTAGGTGAAGTTTTTTGTCTTTTGGGTCCAGAGTCTCCCCCCACCAGACTTTGAAGAGATGAGAATCCATTTTCCTACACAGATGTTTAGGGATAAGGAAAGCTCACATCTGGAATAGAGGAATGGCTTGACAAATATGCTTAATCAGGGTAGTCCTGGCAGATTGGGATAAAAGCTTATGTATCCAGATAGATATCCTGGCATCCACAGCTTGGAGAATTCCCATGTGGGTTTGAATTTTAGAAGCTTGGAAAACTGTTGGAGTACCAAGGTATTTTTCTCCCAAGTCTCTGCTCTTAATATCTAGGATATTAGCCAGAATAGCTTTCCTATGCTCAAGAATTTTCCTACTAAACAAAATACCAGATTTCTCAAAATTTATTTCTTGCCCTGAAGCTAAACAATATTTTTGAAGATAGTCCTTGATAACATAATTTTTTTTTTCAGTAGCTTTCGAAATAACAAGGAATCATCAGAAAATAACAGGTGTGTCATCTCTGGAGCATTTTTGCAAACCTTAATACCTTCTAACACACCTTTACTCTGAAGGGTATCTATGTAAGAAGATAGAGCTTCAGAGCAAAGGATGTAGAGATAGGGAGATAGGGGGTCTCCCTGTCTAAGGACTCTTTCAGGTTCAAAAAGACCAGTAGGACTACCATTCAGGAGGACAGAATAAGAAACAGTAGAGACACATTGGTTTATTAATTGAACCCAATGTTCTGACATACCCATCTTAGTTAGGACTTTCTCCAGAAAATCCCACTCTAGCTTGTCATAGGCCTTAGACATGTCAATTTTGATGGAAGCCATACCTTGAACCTTCTCACAATGGTTGACAGCATAAATACACTCATTAGCTAGTAAGATATTGTCAGAGATGCTTCTTTTTGGAACAAAAGCACTTTGGTTTTGAAAAATGACTTTGTCCATGAAAGGTTTAAGTCTGTTAGCCAAAGTTTTAGACAAGATTTTATAGATAAAATTGCAAATACCAATTGTTCTATACTGGGTAACCATCTCAGCTAAAGGGACCTTTGGAATGAGAGCAATGTTGGTATGATTGAACACTTTAGAAATGTTACCAGTTCTAAAGAAAGTCTGAGTCATATCAACACCATCATCTCCCACTATGTCCCAATGCTTTTGGTAGAACAGACCTGTAAATCCATCTGGTCCTGGAGCCTTTTCCCCCCCATTTGGAAAACAACATTCTTAATCTCCTCTTGGGTAAGAGGAAGATTTAGGGAAGCATTATCATCTTCAGAAAACTTAATAGGATAATCAGCTAGGATATCATCTTGGAAAGATTTTGGTTGAGAAGAGTTAAGCGTTTTGAAATAATCTATAAAAGACTTTCCAATACTGTCTCTATCAGTTATGATATCATTTTGGGAGTTCGTTATCCAACTAATGGCATTTATTTTTCTTCTAAAGAGAGTTACTCTATGAAAATATGGTGAATTTCTGTCACCTTCCAAGAGCCAGACTTCTCTAGATTTGTCCTTCCAATATAACTCCATATTGTAAAGGTATTCCAATCTAGCTTTGAGTCTGGAAGTATTAGTGGTATCAGTATGGTGATTGATCTGGAGATCAACTAACTCCTTCCTAACATTAGAGATATTAGATTGAATATTTCCAAAGGAGGACTTATTCCACTCTCTTAATCCATTCTTAATGTTTAAGAGTTTGGCTTTAAGCTTGTAGGCAGGAGATCTTTCCACATTAACAAACCAAGAGTTGTCTATAATATCTCTACATGTAGGATCCTCTATCCACATAGCCATAAAATGGAAAGGTCTAGGCATACAAACATCCTCATAGTTGAAACCAATATGCATGGGACAATGATCAGAAGAATCCCTAGGGAGGTTATTGACACATAGTTTAGGACATAAATCTTCAACAGTTTGGTTAATAAGACATCTATCTAGCCTTTCAAGAATTAAATTAGGCCCTTGCTGCATATTAGACCAAGTAAACCTTGGACCAGAAAATCCAGGGTCATGCAAGTTAAAAACAGAACAAAATTGTCTAAGATTTTCAAAATCAGGGTCATCAACTTTTAAGCCTCCATTTTTGTCCTCATTGCTTAAAATGGAATTAAAATCTCCAATGACAAACACAGGTTCATCCAGTGGGGCCACCACTAGGTTGCATTGTTCTTCCCAAAAAGCATTCCTCAGACTACTATTAGGTTCACCATACATAAAATGAATGTGACAAGTTTTAGAATGGATGATGTCAGTAGAAGTAACATAGACGCCCCTTTGACTAGAAGATGTGACATTTAGGTGGATTTGTTTTTTCCAAGCAAGAGCAAGACCTCCACTCCTACCAACACTGGGCACATTGAAAGTGCAAGGATACCCATATTTCTAAGTTTTCTAGCTGACATATCTTTATTCATTTTTGTTTCAGACAAGAAAATAATGTGAGGATTGATATTTTTGCACAATAGACTAAGTTCCTTATTGGCAGATTTTTTTCCAAACCCCCTAAGGTTCCAGGCAATGCAATTCACATTATTAACATGTAAAGGGTTAATGGTGATAGGTCCACACACAGATATGGGAGAAACTTGAGGGAGGTTTACCTGAGTAGTATGATCAGAACCACTATTGAGGGAAGCATTAGTAATTCCACCACTTTGAGAATCCATTTGGGAGGAATCCAGACTAGAAGTAGCAGCACGGAGGTGATAATTATTGCAGACATCAGTGTTGCTTGGAGAACCAGAAGCAGGAACATTATAATTGCCAAAGGAATTGAGAATTGGTTGGGTATTGAAGGAACAAGTGGAGAGATTTATGTCTGGTAGATCTCCCAAATTGGTGATTGGGGGACATAGTTGAGCATAATTGGGCTCAGTTTGAGGAGTTTCTTCAGCTGTTGCTGCAGGGTTAATGGGGCTGGAATTAGCTCGGGTATGTTTATGTAACTCAGCTCTGGGGTTGATCTTCCTTTTGAGGTTAGCTAAAGATTCTTGATCAGAATTATTAGCAGCTCCTCTAGTGACAATATAGATGGGGTTTGGGAAAGTTTCCGTTTTAAAACGCCTTGACGAGTTGATGGTTCTAATCGGGCCGTTTTGATTCAACTCAGCAGCGGTAATAGAAGCAGCTACAGAGACATTTTGAGTAGTAGTTTGTTTGAAAATCAATGGTAAGTCATTTTCTACCGAAGTAGTATATTGTTGAACTAGTCCAACATCAAAGATTTTCAGGGCCCATTTGGAACACGTTGGAGGAACTTTTATGGATGGAATTACCCATTTGTTGATCCACATCTTCAGATTTAACTTTAGCATTAACTTTAGAGTCTGAAGGTAAGACCTGAGTATCTGGGATGATAACCGAAGATATAGAAGAAGTATCAGCTTCAGCAACAAGAGTGGATTCCGTTTCTGTTTAATTCTTTGAGATTCTTCCAACACATACGTTGTTTCTGTTTATAATGCTTTGAGCTTCTTCCAATTTTTGTAATCATGATTTTTTCATGCCTTGTTCTATTAATGGTTAATGCCAACAACTTTTACCAAAAACGATTGGCAGCTAGCTACATTTGCCAGCTACTAATATTTTTCAATTTTGAAAATAAGGTATACTGTATTAGAAAGAAAAAAAGTAGGCCTAAGAACATGGGGAGAGAAAAACTGAAAAATTAGTAGTAAGGTACTGCTGGTTTAACATGTAATTCACTGATATAAAATGGAGTCTGGGAACATAAATACCATCCTGTTGTAGGGCTTGTAGCCCATGTATGTGCGGCCAAATATAGTATCTAGGGTTCTCTTACCACTTGTATATAAAGCATACTATGCTATGTAATACTGCTGCTGCCACATCAATAGAATCTCTCTTGCCCTTTGGTTTTATCTCTATTTTTCCTCAAACACGTCATCAGCGTGAGTTCTACCGTAGAGTTAAAGATGGAATCCTTGATTTTATTTTCTATTTTTTTCTCCCCAATCGCAAGCAGGGACTTACCCCCTCCAACGATGATCATCTCGTGGAATCTTTGTCTCTGCATCCTCTGGGTGTTTCTTTATTAATTAAATACATCGTCACAACAACAGTTCTCATTTGTAAGAGATCGATTTCATTTTTCCTTCTGGATCTAAAATATGGTGATGTTGGACCTAAAAGGTACGTATCAATTGAATTCACTTGTTATACGTGTATGCAATAGATTGGTAAACATATATGATTTATGTATCATAAGTTAATGACATAATATGATGATTATGAACTTTTGATGTGCATTCATCCATGTCTCAATTTTTTTTTAAACACATAACATGTTTGATTCTTTTTTTGTGTCTGTTTCGTCTGTGGTTGCTTGATATTGGACTGTGTAATACCCATCATCATGTATATTCATCACGGTTTATCATGATTGATTGTGTCACAATATTCCGTCGATTAGAATGCTCGGGGAAAGGAGGAGAAGGATCCTGCACTCACCTCCCGAAAATAAGAGGAACCAGTTCGTCCGTAAAAAGAAAAAGAAAAAAGGAAAGGACCCGTCTGTCCATACCCGGACCCATATACCCTGTTCTGGATCCGTGTGTCCGATCTAGTTCCATATGTGTATGTCCGTCTGTCTGATCCAGTACCTATTCCGTGCCAGTTTGGTTGTCCTGTCCTATCCCGTTCCGATCCAGCACGTCCGTTCCAGTTTGGCTGTCTTATCCTATCCAGTTCAGTTCCGGCCCAGCTTGATGTTTCCTATCCTATCCAGTTCCGTCCCAGATTGTACTATCCAGTTCAGTTCCGGCCCAGCTTGTACTTTCCAGTTCAGTTCCAGCCCAGCTTGTTCTGTTCAGTTCCGATTTTTGGATGGTGCGCGACCAAGAGCTTTCTGGATTTGTGTATATATGGTGGGAACCAAATTTTGAGGTATGTAACTATAACGCAAGTTTTTATATTCTAAGCTTATTTACTTGCTAGGCTTATTATTTGTTTTTTTAGAATATGCCTAGTTTTGCTTACTTCTGTCTTAAAATAAGTGAATAGCATATAAACGGTCAATTTAAATTATTTTTATTGATCTCATTCATTAAGAATTTTGGTCTTCATGCTATTTGTTCTATTGAATATGATATATTGGCTATAATTGAATGATGCCTTTTGTTTAATTGGTTGTACCAACTCAATTTCAATGTACTCATTTGGGGTTTAAAAGGACTTGAGCGCCATTATTTTGTACTTGATATTTTCCTCCCAAAAATTTGAATGTTCCGTAGAATGTAATCTACTTACTCGACTATTAATCTGTCAGTAGTTTCAAAAGACACGTTCAAATAAAATCACATGTATTCCGGTTTTTGTGGAAGAACTCACAAAAGTTTATATAAGTCTGAAATTTTTTCACTTCTCTACTTCATCCATAATACTAACGAACCAGTATATGTTGAAGTATGACATCAAGAGAATTATTATTTTTTTAGTAATATATTCAACCTAAAGTAATTGGTTGACACGTGTAGTGAGATTCTCTTGACCTATTGAGATAAAGAAATTTCTCAAATTAAGCTAAATGTAGCAAAATTGAAAATGGAAAGAACCCCAAAGTAATGAGGGTTAGACGTACCGACTCATATAAATCATGTGAAAAGGGACATATATATCATGAGAAAAAAAATATTATTTTCATTTTGTTTTATTTTTCCAGCAGTAATGACACCAAAGTATAGGTATCAATTGAACATGGGATCAGCTAAAATGTAATTCTAGCTCCCATCGTAAATAAAAGAGTTGGAAATGCACCTGGTCATAGGTGTTGGTATATACAATATAATGTGTATGTGTATCATAATAACAACCAATTTTTACATCAACTTTAATGGCAACAAGAACTTTGCCTAGCCAATTGACTATCTTATCGAGCGCAACACTGCTCATTTTTTTTCCAAGATAGAACAAAGACGTAGCAAAATCTCTAGATGTACCAAGAGATAATCACACCTTGTTGAATTCCCAAGTAACCCGTGCAAATGGATATCATGTGGAACATAAAAATGATGAGAATGTAATTGATTGCATCTTTTATAGTCACTAAAGTATTTGGAAGGAAACGTACTTTAGAGAGACTAATGAGTCAATTTAGTGAAATGCAAATCACTATAGTATTAATTTGGATTATTGAACCCATATTGATTCCAATGATGAAATGTTGGAAATTGACTCACACAGGCTTTGGGAATAACCATAAAGCAACTTTGGTTGTGACATGATGATCGTTTTGAAAGGACTCATGCGAACATCACTTTATTTGAGTGAACAAAAATGGGAACAATATTTACATAATGCGAAGTAATGACATATCTTTCAATAAGTGTTTTCTAAAGTACTAGATGCACAACGCCCTCCTCCCTCACATTATTCTTTTAAGTAAGAGAGAATATCATTCATTTTTACAAAGTCTTCAGTAAAACAGAGACCATCCTAAGATGCAAATGGTAAAAATTCCATATTACAAAGAAAACAAGGTGAACTTTAGAAAAATATTCATGCAGAATGCGGACCATTAAAGTAACTGATGGATCTGGTGAATGTTTTGACATTTTGGACTAGTTATATTTCCCAAGAAATTTGCGTTTGAAAACTCCTAGAACATATTACACAATGCTAACCACCCTTGTTAATGCTAGAGAATTTACATCAAAAGGACTTGATGAATATTGCATGTTTAATAAGATCAATGCAGAGCATCTTATACCCAATGGTCTCGCAAAGGCTACCATCAAAGGTTACATATGGTACCTAAGGAATATGTTATGCGTACAAACCTATCTTTTATTGCTTTGGGGATATGCAATATTACACGCATCTTACTTAATTCGTTTTTAGAACCCAATATTAGTCAACCTTTTTTGCGTACCAGTTGGTAACTCGATTTAAGCCTGACATTCGTGTTCTTACGCATTTTTGGTTGCACTATATATGTGCCATTACGACTCCACATCATACTATGATGGGTGTTAAAAACTGTTAAGTAGTTATGTTGGAAATGAGTTCCCAACAATTATCCGCATTTTAAAACTTTTGGCAGGAGATCTCTTACCGCTAGATTTGTGGGTTATCACTTTAATGAGACAGTCTTCCCGACGTTAGGGGGAGATAAGAAAAAGTATTTTCTAAGGGAACGACAGGAATTGTCGTGGTGTGTTCCCACTATGTCTCATGTTGATTCTTGTACTCCACAAATGTAAATGTGAAGTGATAGAGAATAATCGATTTTCAGAATGTACACTGATGTCGCTAAAGTGACAAGATCACACATACCAGCTGCAAATATTCCTGCAAGGTTAGAAATCCTTAGTATGAGGTACACCATAGACTAAGGTGTTGCAACTACACTTGGTGGAAGTGTAGTTAAGGCCGTGGATCCATAAAGAAAGATGGAGACGCCACTAGGTTCGATCAATGCTCACCTAGAAAGGAAGTAGATGAGTAACGCACAACCTAATTTGTATCATCAATGAAATTATCTCATTTATTATCTCTGACTATGTCCATGAATCAATACTGGAGGATGCTCCGAAGTTTTAAATGATTCTACAGAACAATGAAATGCTGACGGATTATAAGAATTCACATGAGTCAATTGAAGGATCATGCGTGCACAGTGATGATATAATCCATAAATAGTTGCTCCAGAAGTAGAGCACAATGAGATTGAACCATGCTTTATTTTGATTAATTTCAAATAAATAGCATATTTGGCCTACACAATCCAGGTAGAACTTAGTTCTTTGGCAAATATACGGGTATTTGGTGTGGTAGTGCTAACCAACCAAGTGTAAAGCCTATTGGACATACATAATTAATTTGTCATAAAGCATGGTGAGAAGAAAGTAGTCTTATAAAGTACAAAGACTCGCCTTGTGGCGCGAGGTTTCTCACAAAGCCCTGGAATTGTTCTCTTGTAATGAACGTTATACAGTTCCACTACTTAGTCAGCTTGGTAATTTTCCAAAGGACTTGAAATGCAGCATATGTATGTGGTTGTTACATATCTCTAAAATAATCAAGAGATAAAAGATATTTACAAAAGTGCTTGATAGACTTTTGTTTCCCAAATCAAGTAACTCTAAACCACAGAGTGCGTTTACAATTAGATAGAACATTCACTTATAGATTGAATCAATCAGGCGGAAGTGGTATACCAGTCTAAGTGACTATTTGATTTGGAGAGGATATACAAGTAAGTTATTTTTCCTTGCGTGTTCATACAAAAGTTCCTGATTTGGAATTGTGGCTATTTATGTTGATGGTACAGACATAATGTGTACTCTTGACGTGATAAGGGACCTTAAAAGCAATTTAAAATCCGAATTTGAGATGAAAAATATAAGGAAAGCTCGATCGAATACTAAGCTTGTGGTATATTATTCCACCAGTTTGCATATGTCTAAAGTTGTTAGGAAATTTAACAAATACATGCATCCTGATAGCACTCCCATGATTAGTCGAGGTTCAAATGTAAGTAAGTAACCATTTCGTTCAAAGGAATATGACGAAGATGTGTTGGTAGATGAAATTTCCATATCTAAGTACAATAGACGCATTGTTGTACTTAGTATAATAATGTACTCGATACAATTTTGCATCCTCATGGAACTTGTTAGCTAGACATAGCTCAACTCCAACGTAACGTCGTTGGAATGGTATAATGAATGTAATCATATACTTAAAAGTAACCATTGACATGATTTTGATTTATCCCTGCACAGACATTAAAAGGAATTCTAATGAAAGTGCAATCCAAAAGTTGTTGATTATGAAGAAAAAATAATCTCTTCTCCAACGAAAGTAATCAGGGGGAGATATGGTAGACTATTTTCTAAGTAATTACCAATATTCAATTTGAAAAAGTACATGACTAAAGGAACAGTCTGGAAAAACTATGAAAGTCATAAGGGGGAGATGCCGACATCAGGGGGAGGATCCAAGGATATGATGTCGACATAATTTACTTCGAAATTGAAGTTGTGTTGTACTCTTTTTCCCTTCGATCGAGAATAGTTTTTCCCAAAGGGTTTTGTTACTCGACAAGCTTTTTATCGTGACAACACTAAAAACATCAAGTATGTTGAAAGTTGCAGACATAAAGATCACGTTGATATTACTGAAAATATCTGAATCAAAGAAACGAAACGCGATAGTCCGTTAAGCAACGTAACTTCCAGAATCAACAACATGGCCTTATAAACATTCAAGTCACCAAAGTAAAGTTTGATAAACTCCTTTTGACTGCATTAGACTAATAAAAATTGTCTGACATCAGGGGGAGCATCTAATTGTGTGTTGAACTCTTTTCCTTCACCGGGGTTACTTTTTCCCACATGGTTTTGTTACTCGCCAAGGTTTTTAATGAGACAACAACAATCACCGGAAATGTAATTTCCTAGGTACGACTATTGTCTTTCCTACGTGGATTTTCTTCCTTAGAAGTTGTGAAGCAACTAGTCAACTTCAACGGAGCAAAGTGATCATTTGCAACAGGTTACCTTTACTTGCATCTGTCATGTTGTACTCTTTTTCCTTCGTCAAGGTTTTATCCCACTGGGTTTTCCTTGTCAAGGTTTTAATGAGGCAACATATTCGAGTCCAACTATGTTCTAAGTTTGCTTAATATTGTACTCTTTTTCTTTAGTTCAGGTTTTGTCCCTCTGGGTTTCCCTGGAGAAGTTTTAACGAGGCAATCAACTTAGAATCATCGATCTGTGAAGATCGTATTGCATGTGATGAACTACATGTAAGGTGTACCAAGGTTTTATCCCACTGGGTTTTTCCTTGTCAAAGTTTTAGTTAGGAAATTGATTTCGGCACAAGTCATCAAGGAGAGAACGACATTTGAAGAACTACATTCAAAGCATTATATGTGAAGCACTATGTATAAAGTTTTGTCATTGAACCGCACAAGGGGGAGTGTTGTAGGGCTCGTAGCCCATGTATGTGCGGCCCAATATAGTATCTAGGGTTCTCTTATTACTTGTATATAAAGCATACTATGCTATGTAATACTGTTGCTGCCCCCATCAATAAAATCTCTCTTGCCCTTTGGTTTTCTCTCTGTTTTTCCTCAAACACATCCTTTTTTTTATCTGCTTAAAAAATAAAATATATCAATAAAGAATTTCGTGAGGATGAGTTTCAAACTCAGGTAATTAGTATATACCATCGTCTAAGGTACTACGGTCCCTGTAATGCACCGTTTTGTGTGGGCATGTACATAAGTGCAATGCTATTTGGGCCCATTACTAAACCTATAAATACTTGGCCGGAGTCCGGACCTAGGCAGACTGGACTTTCGTGTTTTTAATTCTATCTAGGTCATCTCTGACTGCTGCACATAAGCAACTTGCGTACTTTTCTGAATATGGATATTACCTGCTTAATTCCCAACATGCAAGAAGAAGCATCTTCAACAGCTATGTCAAATCTTCCTGAAGACATTCAGACACATATCTTTCTTAAGTTACCGGCGAAATCAATCTTAAATTGTAGGTGCGTATGCAAATCCTGGGGTAAACTACTTTTCACTCCTAAATTTATTAAAGATCACCTTAATCTTACTACCCGAGATCATCACCCTAGACTCGTATTCGAAGATAACGATTCAAATATATACTCCGTAGATTATACTTCGTTGCCAACATCATCAGTAGAGAGATTATATTATGATGCCGTTCAGCTGGATTACCCATCTGAGGAAGGTGTTACAGTTGATATTTTGGGTTCTTGTAATGGCTTGATTTGCTTAGGTCTTTATAGCAGGACACCTGACCTTGATGAGGAGATTGAGAATATTTGTGTTGAGAATATAAGAAATTTCCGATACCACCAAGTGAATTTTACTATTGTGAATTGAACTGCGACTATATTGATGAGTATCGCAACTTCAGCAGCGGATTTGGTTATGGTAGTAGCGTGGACGATTACAAGTTCGTAAGAATTGACCATCATGAAAGGAATAAATTTTTTAAACTAGAGGTTTATACGTTAGGATCGGGTGTATGGAAAACTATTGAAAAAATCCCATACTCCTTCCGAGAAAAGGATGATTTTTACCGTAACATCAATGATCATCCTGGTTTGTTTTTGAACGGAGCTCTTCATTGGTTAGGCTTTGCCACCACCACCACCAAAAAGACCTCCTCATCTCAACTTATCGTTACTTTTGATATCAACAATGAAAGACTCACCGATTTGCCTATTCCTGAAGTAAGTAAGCAGCAACATCCAGTGTATGCACATATGGATTTGTATTTTCCTGAATTTATGCTGCAGCGAGATTCTAATCATATCGGAGTGTTGAAAGACTGCCTTTGTTTAATTCACAGAGGCCTATATTATAGTGAAGTATGGGTAATGTTGGATTATGGAGTGAAAGAATCCTGGACTAAGCAGTTTACCCTTGAACGATCTTCTCCATTTTATCCACTATGGATTAAAAATGGTTGCATTCTGATGGTAGGTGACAATAGTTTTATATTATACGATCCGAATGACTACGAAGTTAAACATGTGGGTGTTGTGGCTTCGGCGAAGGGCAATATCAAAATGAAGACATCAAACAAAGCTATTTATTGTTATTACATGGAGAGCTTAGTTCCACTTAACTCGGGGACTTACGTGGAGAAAAGGATAGTCGTCGACCGAATCAAGAAGAAGCCTAAGTTAGTATGATGAAGGTAAAAGCATCATATGCTACACCTATTTGACTAAATAGTGAAAGATTAGTCGAACAATGTTCAATTTTTTGTTTTTGTTTTGCACTACTCTACAATGCTTCTTTATTGGTGGTGTTGTTATAATGGCACTAGCTTGAACCCCGTGCTACGCACCGGGACTGCTGGAATTTCATATATCGTCAGTTTATGTTCACTGAAGCGGGGCTTTGCCCCGTCCTAATAAGAGTTCTAATAAGCTTGTAGAATTACTATCAAACAAATTGATAATTAACAGTTAAAACTTTATAATAATCAAATATATAATATTATTATGATTTGAAGATCTAACATGATTTTGAAAACTAATTTCATGCATCATAATAAAATAATAATCAATTTTACAAATAAACTAAAATATTTTAAGCTATAAATACATAATCATTTATTTATTTTTGAAGCAATCATTTAGTAGATTAACAATCGAAACCAAATTATTCACCAGTGACATATTGTTTAAAGTGTTGGAGATTAAGAAATCCTCTTAAATAAAATACTTTTGAAAAATTATACCGACCTTTGAAATCAATAAGTAGTTCATTACATTACATGTATCAATACTATTGGTAGTTAACTGAAACATCACACTTTCTATACAGTTGTATCAATATCTGATATTGGAGACACTAAAAAAACACGATATTAATATAAAATAGATTGAAAAGTCTAAATGGTGCACAATATATGAATTGCTTCCCGTCAAAGAAAATGTCATCAAGGAAATTTATTGATATATCTTTCTTCGTAAATCATATATTTGTGTTAAGAATTAAGGGACCAACTCAACTGCTCTTCCAGGCTCCAACTTCTTATAGTTAAATGAAAGATCACACTCATTAGCTATTATATAGGCATCGATATCTGAAGTTAGAGACACTAAAAAATCGTGATACTAATATAAAATAGATTGTCAACTCTAAATAGGCAAAGCATATGAAGTGGTTCTCGTCAAAGAAAATGTAATTAAGGAAGCATACATATATATTTTTCTTCAGAAATCATATACTTGCGTTAAAAATAAAGCGACTAACTCAATTGTTTTTCTAGGCTCCAACTTCTTGTAGTTCTTGTAGTTGAATGAAAAATCATCCATATTATGAAGTTGTGTTGATATCTGACTTTAAAGACACTAAAAATAACACGACATTGATATAAAACAGATTGCCAACCCTAAATATTCCAAAGCCTACAAAGTGCTTCCCGTCAAAGAAGTAATCAAGGAAATGTCATTAGTCATTATATAGGCATCGATATGTGATATTAGAGACATTCAAAAAATCATGATATTAATATAAAATAGATTGTCAACTCTAAATAATGCAAAGCATGTGAAGTGCTTCCCGTCAAAGGAAATGTAATTAAGGAAACACACATATATATTTTTCTTCAGAAATCGTATACTTGCGTAAAAAATTAAGCGGGTAACTCAATTGTTTATCCTGGCTCCAACTTCTTGTAGTTGAGTGAAAAATCACACATATTATAGAGCTGTGTTGATATCTGACATTAAAGACACTAAAAATAACACGATCTTAATATAAAATAGATTGCTAACCCTAAATATCGCAAAGCATGTAGAGTGCTTCCCGTCAAATAAGTAATCAAGAAAATGCACTAATATATCTTTCTTAAGAATCAGAAGCTTGAGTTAGGAATCAAGCAGCCAACTCAAGTTCTCTTCCAGGCTCCAAGTCTGTAAAGTTAAATGAAAAATCACACTCGTTATATGGTTGTATCAATATCTGATATTAGAGACATTAAAAGAACACACGATGTATAACATAAAAATAGCTCGCAAATTCTAAATAGTGCAAAACAAATGAAGTGAGTCAAAAGAAGTTGTAATCAAGGAAATGCACTAATATCCTACTATGACCCCGTTTGAATACCCGTGATTGTTGTTTTAACCGTAAGGATCGCCTATTAATAACTGGAATATTTTTGTTGGCAAATGAAATCTAAATTATATTGGTTATGAATCCTCATCATTTTTTTCTTTTCCTATTTATGACTCCTACTGGTCAGAATTGTATTTATTGTTAATATAAAATAGATTTTCAACCCTAAATATTGCAAAACATATATATAAATTGCTTCCCGTTGAAGATGATGTAATCAAGGAAATTCACCGATCCATATTTTTAATAATCATATACTTGCGTTAGGAATCAAGCGGCCAACTCAAGTTCTCTTCCAGGATCCAACTCCCTATAGTTAGATGAAAAATCATACTCATTGTATAGTTGTATAGATATCTGATATTAGTGATACTAAAAATCGAAATTAATATAAAATAGATTTTCAACTTTAAATAGTGAAAAATAATATAAAGTGTTTCCCGTCGAAAATGATGTATCTTTCTTCAAAAATCATATACTTGTGTTAAGAATCAAGCGGTCAACCAAACCAAGGCACCAACTCCTTATAGTTAAATGAAAAATCACACTTATTAGAGACATTAAAAGAACACATGATATAACATAAAATAGTTTTTCTAATTCTAGATAGTACAAAACATATGAAATGTTTCCCGTCAAAGAAGTTGTAATCAAGCGATGAACTAACATCCCACTAAGACTCCGTTTAAATACTCTTGATTTTTACATTAACCGCAAGGATTGTCCACTAATTAATGATTGGAGTACCTTTATTGGCAAAGAGAGTATCTAAATTGTATTGGTTAATTAAATAATTTGGTTGCTGGATTTTTAGTGATGCATATAGCTAATTTTATTATGTGTGTGGCTAGAAACAAAACATAAAACTCTTTTGGAATTGAAAGATTAAAGGGACATTTTTTTTACATCAACCGTAGGTCAAGTAAACGAAGTGCCGATACATCATGGTCTATTAAACAAAGCAATTTCATGCGTATATCCTGTTTGAGAAAGAAAAAGAATAATAAGAATAGGTTTCACAAAAAACTATAATTCAATAATCTAGCTAAACCCTGTCAAAAATATCAGAAAATTTTATAAAGGAAAGCCAAGAGAGAGTAGAATGCTCTTAGGACAATAACTTAACAATGTTGTTTGGGATTTACATCCATCCTTATTCCTATTTCCCTATTTCATATTAACATTTATCCTTTTGGCCCTACATAGAATTGAAAATGATGGACGGGCCGGTATCATCCTGATTTATAATTATATATTCACTAATACATCATCGAAAAGACTTGTACACGTTTAGAGAATATATCTAAGATGACAAAGAGAATTATTCATTTTACAAATTTCCATGCCGATGTCCTTAATATAGATCTTTGAGACTCGGTTGCAAAAAAATAAAATAAAATGAGAATTGAGATATGAAATGGAATTGCTTTGTGTGGCAACAAAATATAACAAATTAATGGAAAGACTTTTCTTCCCTAAATTAATTCCAAAATACATGATAAGAAAAATATTTTTTTTTTAACATATTAAATATTTAAGCCATCCGTTTGGGATTCTTTTACCATAAGTAGACCTCTAAAGATTTTTTTGCCCTAAGGTTTTTTTTTAGATATTTTGAGTTTTATAAACACTAATTTAAAATTTTCTTTCCACATATAATTACAACTATTGGAAAAATTTACGTCATTAATATGTATGCATCGTTCCATAAATGCTTCAAAAAAAAATAATCTTTCCATAAATATAATATAGGTGTAAATTACTAATTTTAAAGAAATTAAGCTAATAGTTACACAAAGTCTAGAGTCGCCAACATTTTGGTTAACTATGTTGATTCTAACAAAGAGTTATCTAATTTAAACCTACTCACATTTCAATCCTCCCACTAACATTAGAAAATATTATTTTTACACCTAATGGAGTAAATTTAAGCAATTTTAATCCCAAAAGTATCAAATTATTAGAAATCCATTTGCAGCGTGCATATAAAACTTAGGCATAACACATCTGATTCCCGGAATACAAATTATAAGCACCATTTAGTGAACCCGCACTGCACCCTGCGATAGGCAAAACCTAGAATTTGTGTCAAGAAAATGATACCAACAACACAAAAATACAACTACCATTATAATGAATAGGTTGTGTCCCTCCTTCCAAAAATTTATCATTTTTAGATCATGAACACATGAACTGCTGTAAGCATTATGAGCAAATAATCTCAATGAACTAAACATTTGTGTGAACTCAAAATATCATACCGTGAACAACATTACAAAAAATAGCAACAAAACGATTAAACACATACCTTTGCTATACATATTTTATTTTGAGAAAATCATCATAATAAAACAGAAAATGAACAAAACAAAATAAACAACCTTACATCGCATCTTCATAAGCTATAAACCCTACCACTGCACACCACCATTTTCCTCCACAAAGTTTAATAAAAATTAATCCACCGTATAAGTTACCTGCTGTCAGCATAATTGTTTGCAGGCATCTCCTAAACCCCACGGAAAATAGCAAGTAACAATTTCTATGTGCAAAATGTACCCACGAATAATCATGCTTACCCCATTCTAATGAAATTATTCTGGAATTGCTCTCGCACCTGACACACAGAGATAGTCAACAAACAAACTATTACCTTAGAAAAACCAATTTAAGACCTAAAATGAAATTGGTACTTCAGTTTCACCTTTTCAAACAGACACTTTTGATGAGATGTCGACTTCTTAAACCACCTTTCCAAACTAAATATTTTGATTTTTCTGAAAAGATCAAACCCATAAACATCATGGACTATATTGAATATGGGTAAGAAACATACCACCAGTAAAAGCTTAATATTGACCTCCCATCACTGCAACCTATTGATTACATGCAAAACAAATAATAAAAATAGATTAGACAAAAAAAATCCAAGATTGTAAAGAACCTAAAAAAATGAAGAAAAAACCCGAAAAGAAAAGTAACGCGCAAACAATGAGGTTTGGGTTTCGCTTGAATTATTTATATTCAGTCACCAAAACTAAATTTGATAAGAAATTACTTTTATTAAGAAACAATATCAATCAATATCTTAAAGGAAGAAAATTGGGAAAATTATTTTCATAATTTATTAACAACATATTAGTATTATTTAAAATATTTTTAATAATAATTGTAACAACAACTTGTTATTAAAGAAATTATCTGCGTATTGATTTTTTTCCCCCAAATAACCGTCTGTATATTAAAAGATACCATATTTAAGACCATATTAATATTAATATAATTTTTTTTTCTACCCCATTGAAATGGATAAAATCTTTGAAATTATTTTCTGTATCATATTTATGAAGAACGCGCAATTGGGGGATACTTTTATTAATTTGGGGATATGAATTATTTCCCCCAACCAGGGGTAGCTGATAAGGGGTAACTTTTGATTATGAAAATACCAAAATACCCTTTCCCTAATTAAAAACCTTTATGAAAAGACTGTTATGCCCTTTCCCCTAAAATAATAAAATCAAAAACCAAAACAATTTATCCCCCCATTTCAATTCTGTACAGGCATAGTTAAGTTATGGTTCTGTTTTTTTCTCTTCATCTTCTTCATCGTTCTTCATCGTTCTTCATCGACGATTAATCGTTAAATCAAAAGTTTCTTCGTCGATTAACCTACCTACCCGAATCATAACCATGGCTCCACGAAAGAAAGTAAAAGCCAAACCGAAAACCAAATCGATTGCTCAATAGAAACACGAACAAAGAATTAGTTCGATTGCTGAAGAACAAGAAGAGGTCCAGCCGGCGAACTCGGACGATCAACCACTCGCAGTCATGGCTTCTTTGAGAAGGTTAGTGATTTTGAACTCATTTATGATTGTTTTAATCGATTTATAGCAATAGGTTTAGGTTAGAATCGCCAAACAAAGATGAAACAGTCGAGGTACACAGAGTACCGACATTCAATCTTGGATGAATTCCACGCCGTTTTCCAGTACCGGCATTCAATCTGGGATGAATACCACGCCGGTTTCAATTCCTGAATGTGAAATTGCAGTACCGGCATACAAATTGGGTTGAATACCATACCGGCATTGCGTAATAGTTATTCGTGTATGCCGGTAGTATATTTAAAAACACAGGAACATTATGAGGTTTGTCACCAAGATCACATTGAATTTAGGTTTCTTGTATGCCGGTATAGAAGAAACGGCATAAATTTGATTGAATTCGTGTATGCCGGCAGTAAACTTTAAACATACAGGAACATATATGATTTGTTGATCAGTACCGACACGATCTTTCTCTTCCATTCCTTGCCGGTTCACTGTTACCGGCACTGCATTGATTAACTTTTAAAGTTCCGGTAGTTGTCTTTTATTTACCGATATTCTCGATAGCTAAGTTTGAATGCCGGTAGAACTCAACCTGCTTCGTCTGTTTAATAGTCTTAGTGCCGGTACTTAAACTTGCAATATGACTTGTCTTATGTTATAGGTCAAAAGCCAAGGAAGGTAAAAAAGGAAATAATAAAGATGCTCTCACTAAGAGAAAGAGGAAGGACGGTCTTGATACTCCTCAGTCTTTGCCTCCACGAGGGAAAGATGTAGGTTGCAAGAAGCATTTGGGGTTTGAAACAAGAGGGTCAATTTGGAAGAGTGGTGGTGACCGTAGTGCACTTGTAATCCGTGAACGTACTGGAACAGTTGAGGAGGATGAGCATGATGAAGGTGAAAGTGAGGAGGAAGATGTTGTGTTTCCCCCAAGTCAATTAGCAAGCCAAAGCGAAGTTTGTGGGCCGAGTGAACAACCAACACAAGGCAAGGGCAAGGGCAAGGGCAAACACAAAGTTAAAGGTTGTCACCTTCCTCACATTGATGACATGATACCCGACCTTGAACGTGGTAAAATTGGGGGTGAATCTTCGGAACCCAAAGTACTATTTGGATACAAGCACTCTTGGGCTCGTACTATTTATCAAACCTATGTAAGCATTTTTTATTTTGTGCATATGTATTGTTTTGGATTTATTCGAAATCTCTTAATCGTATTATCTTCTAATTGTAGGATCATACTAAGGTTGTTCGTGTATGCCGAAACCAAGCCGCGACTCATTTGGATTTGTCTTTGGAGCATGATGATGTGCAAACAATAGTAAAGGATTCTGGTCCATATGCTTTGGTTGAAAATTATGTGAAGCCAGATATTGTGACAGTCAATTGCTTCGTCGAAAGGTACCATGGTGAAACTGATACAATGCACTTCCTATGGGGAGAGATGACCTTGATCCCTGATGATGCTCCAAACATTCTAGGCTTAAACGTTATTGGCAAATAAATTGCAGAAGGAGTTGAGTGTCTGGACCTTGAATGGTCGAAGCTGCACGCTTTGACTAACAAGCTGTTTGGTTGGGACTTCAAAAATTCTACGGAGAGCTTTCATTGTTCCCAGTCTAGTAAGACGAAGACATTCAAGCAAACGATGCTTAAGAATAGGTTTGAAAATACAAAGCAAAAAAGTTTGGAGGATGGATGAGGCCCTGCACGGATTCGGTATACCACCGCTGCATACCTGTCATACATCTTGGGCACTAGGGCATTCCACGACACTAATGGCAATAGGGTAAGTGCAAACTTTCTTCAGTACTTGGACCCGTTGGAAGATGTTTATATCTATTCTTGGGGCACCGCGGTAATGGCCCATCTGATGGCGAAGATGAGAAGGGCCTCTTTGGCTAAAAAAAACCAATTTGTCGGGAATTTCACTCTACTCCAGGTAAAAATATTTTCTTAACTTATTTTCTTATGTATATTTTAATGTCAAAATAATGTTATATATTAGTATATATTAATTATGTGTTTATGTATTAAACTAGCACCGTCGGCTTCGCAACTTGAAGAAGATGTTTGGTTGCAAGTACGATGAAGGAGTGGTGCTATCCCTTGAAGAAATCAAGGAAGTCGAGCAAAAGCTTGATAGAATTGAAGAAACCGACCCTAGTGTAAAATCTTTGTTTGGAGAAACGAGGAAGGTGCCCGCCAAAAAGAAACTAAAGACCAAGTGAACAGTGGGTGGTTATTCTAATTATGTTGAACATGTCTCGATTAAACTTGTTTTCGTTTGAAGAATGGGTGGTTATTTTAATGTGTTAACTCTTTAGTTATTTGGTTTGCTTTTGGTTTATGCTACCTGGATTAAAAACACTTAAGCAGAATCCAGTTGTCTGGTTTATGTTGAACATGTCTGGATTTCTAGTGAAAGATTAAAAACACTTATACCGGCATCCTATAAATTTATAATTCAATGCCGGCTTTAAAGTGCCGGCATTGAAATTGTCTCTAATTCTATTCCGAAACAAGAAGTTAAAATTTTTCATGTTCCTGTATAGATTTTGACAACTACCGGCATGGTAATATTTTAAAATTCAACGCCGGTATTATAATTTTACTATTTCCTACATTGTTGACAGTAAAGCGGCATAGGTATATCGATTCAATAAATGCTGGTACGCTTCTAAAAATTTGTTTCAAATGTTGTATGATTTAATTCCTAAGTAATCTATTACATTGGGTTGGATACTTTAAATTAAAACATGATAAAAACATTCAATGGATTGCACTTTGTTAGAGATAATCTATTTCCATCCCTTTCCAACAATTGCGGAACCTTTGAGCCTTTCCCGAATATGTTCAAAGACATCGTCTGGGATTGGGGTGTCAAGGATCATCTTCACTTTTTCTTCTTATTTTTCAACATATTCCTTTCCCTTCATATAACACCCATCACACCCATCGATAGGATTGCATTTTCCCTTGTGGTTTTCTCTCTTGACTCTGCTATTTCAATAGCTTTGTCAAACCATTGAAACTCATCGCACTTTGGGTGATTCAAACATCTTAGAAACATTCTTCCATTTTCAGCATCATCAGTTTTTGCAATCCAAAACCGGCGTGTCCCATCACAGCTTCTGCACTTTGAATAAATAAAAGGGCAGTCCATTGCTAGATGAGATGGTGACTTACAAATTTGACACTTGCAATGATGACTCTGTAACATAAAATTATATTAGTTATGCGTCATGGTAGTGAAGATTATATTGTTAGTAATGATTAATCTACTTACTTTGCAAATAGAGCTAAATGGTGAATCTCCCATCTCTTGTGAAGCTTTAACCGTGCTTGATTTGTTGAGAGAAGGATTTTTGTTATTTTGTGTGTGGTTTGTATAGATTTTCGCCAAGGAATGGGGGTATTATATACAAATGATTCTCCAACGGTATTATTTTCAAAAAAAAATTAGCCGTGTTTTTTTTAATTTCACCAATACCGGCATGTTCGATACTGAAGATTCAATGCCGGTATAAGTTACCCGAATCTCTGTGAATGCAAACCGGCATTGTAAGCTTATGGAAATCAAAACCGGAATTTAGTACCGGTAAAGTTGTTCACAATGACATCAATTCCGGTTCTGGTTATTTTCAAAAAAACTAGTCGTTGAGGTTTCTCACTTTATAAAGAGAGCTAATACTTGGACCCAAAAGTCGAAAACCGTTGTGTTCTTATAAATATCCTTTAGCCTCTTAACTTAGAAACCCTCCACCCTAGAATAATCATCTATAAATAACTTAGTATAGTACCTAACCCCATATTCAACAAATGGAATCGTTTGACTCGGAGGAAGATTTAGCAATCACCCAAGCATGGTATGCCGAAACTCGTCCTTCAATTATAGATAACAGCATGCATGATTCCATGTGCTTGAAAATTTTTAACAAATTTGTTCATGACTATGGTAACCCAAAAGGAAGAAGTGCTAAACAAATTAAGGAACGACACGACATCATCCTAAATGCGGTGGTTGAGTATCTAAACTTGAAACACCTAATTCATCAAGCTAACCGAAATAGATTGTCTCCTCAACAACTTGTAAGTATTTTTATGATTAATTCGACATAATTCACTATTTTGGAATTCATATGTAACAACCATAATGTGTGCATTTTTTTTTATAGCATGAAGCCGTGAAAACGCGTTACTTACAATAAAAAGTAGAACCATTCTTGTTTGAAGCCAACACCAACCATATTGTAACCAAAGTCACGGAGTTCCACCATCTGGGTGAATCGGAGACGGATTCTTCTTAAGAATATTGATAGTTTAGTGGTAATTTCTTAGGTTTTTAGGGTATTCTATTAGGTTTTTAGTGGGTAGGTATCTATGTAAACCCGTAATACCCTCCCGGCGTAGACTTAATATATATTTGAATGCCAGTAATAGATGCATAATTTCTGTTAGTTTTTGTTTACAATTTACGTATTTCCGGCACACACTTTTGATACTCTACATTGCCTGTTCAGAGTGCCGTCATCCACTTAAACCATAGGTCAGTTCCGGTACTTAAGTTTCATTTCCCAACCACTATTTTTTTCAAACTATAAACCTGTAAAGCACATTACCGGCGTAGATTTGAGGTTACCGTCAATGCCGGTACCATAAAGTGGAAAAGAGCCGTTTTATAGTCGTCTATTTAAAGTGGCTACACTTATTGCAGATGATACATTTCTATGATGGCAAAAAACTCACCCACTACCGATTTCAGAAAATATTTGTATGAAAAAAAAAACTCAACTCCGGTAGGGTATCAATCATCGTCCACCACCAACTCAATTCCCATGATACTAGAAAAACTTAGAAGGAAGGACCAAACCACCAAGTCAATTGCCGCGATGGAAGAAGAGATACTTATAAGGAAACGAGAAGAAGAAGAGGAAGCAAAGGAAGATTACTATCGCGAAGAAACAACGAGAATATACGAACGTGTAAAACAAGCGAAGATTGAAGCGGATGTTGAGGAAGAAACCAAATGGATCAAAAATTACTACATCGTATCGGATTTCCCGGAAGATCACCGCCCTACAAACCTTTTTTGGGGTCTTGTTGAGGATGGTCCTTATATGCTGGAGTTCGTGGACGATAAGTGCAAAAAACGTAAAATAGTTTACGGGGATGAGTTTGTATCACATCGGACTACTGCCCTCATAAAATTATGTCGCAAATACAACGAGTTTCTCGCAAGATACCGAGATAATAGGTTTCAAGCTCAGGCCGCATACACCAAATGGAGAAAAGAGACTTTTAGGCATTTCGAAGCCGCTTTGTTTGTTGAATCTCGTACCAAGAAATCATGTTAGTTGCAATTAGCTTGAGATCTTTCATTTTATGTGTAAGGTTGTTCAAGTGTTTAATGCTTTTAAGTTTATTTCCTTATGATTAATATTAAATTTATTTGGTTTGTGGTTAATATTGTTTATTTCATCAAGTTTCTTTCACATACCAGTATTGATAAATACACCAAATTATTTTTAAGTACAGGCGTCGGCATTAAACGTTGCACCAAATATTAAGCCGTCTTCATATTGACAATTTAAACATATTTTCCGAATGTCGGCATTGAATTGTTTCATGTATACATGCCGGCATTCTGACGGTTACAATTTTAAACTCATTCATTCCACTTGTTTGACGATTACAAACCACTTTAACCCATTTATTGGACGGTTACAAAATCCTTAATGCGTCGGTTACAAACTTCTCATTCTATTTAAGTGACAGTTTTGTCTACGAGATTATTCAGTCTTCCTTTGTATTCAATCTCCATATTATTTCATATTCCATACCAAAGACAATGGGTCCTCGTAAATATCGTGAAAAACCCAGTCCAAAAATACATGTAGATGAATCGCAAGAAAGTACTGAAGAGTCTGTGGGTGAGGCGAGCATAACAAATTTGATGCGGTAAGTGAAGTATTTGTTGAATTGAATTATTTTTAGGATTTATCCCATAATATATAACACAAAGTCATCATTTCTTGTTTAGTCTTTACACTACACCACAATTATAATTTGAAATTGCAGTCTAGTCAATTAAAAATCTGTTCTGTTCGCGATAGAATTCAATTTGAAAATCAGGCCGGATTTTATGTCTTCAATCCCGATTGTATTGCATGAGATTTCCTTCATTAGAAATTAGTCAAATTGTATGCTGGTTACGAGTCCCGGCATTGTATATTTGATTAATACCATGTCGTATTTATTTGCCTGCCTTGTTAAAAGCTCTGTTCAAAAATCACACAGTTCCGGCATCCTCATAAATATGTCTGACAATGCCGGCATTCTCGATAGTTTTAAAAACTATGCCTGTTTGGTTTCCTTAGACTTGTTATTCTCTGTATAGAATTTAATAAAACCGGCATGCAATTTATAATTTCCTACTATGCCGGTTCGATTACCGGCATTCATATTTGGTTTCATTTCTATGCCGGCGTCCAGTGTATAACACAGTTTAACGTATTGGAAACTAAGGTCCAAAGCATCAAAAAAGGACAAAGGAAAAGGTAAAGCTGTTTTACAACCAAAACGTAAGTATTCTCGACCTAGCCGTCCTGATCCGGCTACTGCTAAGGTCACAATTCGGGATCAAACTATAAGGGACTCAACCAGTAGTGATGATGATGATGATGACCGGGAAACTGCGCCTGTACTCGAACGAGTTGGTGGCTCATCCTCACAAGCAGCTGATGTCGGAGTTGAATCCTCTAAGGATGATGAAAAGGCGCCCCCAACCCACCTGCCTGATAAAGATGACATCATTCCAGACCTCGTTGATGGCAAACATTGGGATCAACCAAAAAACCCGCAACTCTTATTTTCCTACAAAGACTCTTGGGCTCGTTGGATCTATCAAACTTATGTAAGACGTTTCCATCTTGTTATTACAATATTTAACTGCGATCAAGTGAATTCAACTAAGTTTGGTGTGTTTTTATAGGACCACAAGAAAGCCTTCCTTGTTAGCCGCCATCAACAATCGGATGTATGGACTTTGAAGGATGAGTGTGCGGCTGTTAAAGCAGTAGTCAAAGCATCTGGGTTGTATCCTGCTATAAACAATTAAGTGGACACTGATACCATCACGGAAAACTGCTTTTTGGAGAGGTTTTATGCTGAAACTGACACCATGCATTTTCCTTTTGGCGAGATGACCATTATCCCTGAAGATGTCCAAAGGATAATAGGTTTAGAGGTTGTTGGGAAAGCCGTTAAGGTAGGAAAAGACTCTAAGGACCTAGAATGGGACAAGATCTATGAGCTCACTGAAAGGTTGTTTGGATGGAACAAGGAAACCACTTTGGAAAATTTGTACAAGACAAGGACTTCCCAGACAAAGACAATTACATTCGTCAAACTCTTTGAACTGTTTGGGGATACGAAGAACAACGTATTGACTCCTGAACAAGTTCAGCAAAGTGCCGCTGCTTATATGTTGTTCATCTTGGGCTCCGCTATATTCCCTGACACAAATGGTAATAGGGTGCATATGAACCTCCTACAATACTTGGATCCGTTGGAAAAGATTCATGAGTATTCTTGGGGCACTACTTTCTTGGCACATTTTTTGGCAAAAATGCGTCGAGCTTCTAAGGCAAAATCACATCAATTTAATGGGAATTTCACTGTGATTCAGGTATAGAGAACCTATTTTGTGATCGTTATCATTAAATTTATTAGTTTCCCTTTTTTTTTTTCTTACACATTTCATTGAAACGATTTTTCATGGGCACAGGTGTGGGCTTATGAACACTTTCGAAGTTTGTTCGTAGGGTATAAAGGATTGAAGACTTTCCGTGGATATGAACATAATAAGGCTCTAGCTAAGAAATATTACTTCAACAATACCCCGAGGCCCAATAAAAAGAAACGGTTAATTGCAATAAGGATGGATTTGGACTCGGTGGCTGTGGAAGACGTTGTGTTTGACCCGTATAGGAATTCCAGAGGAGTTCACTTACAAAGGTGTGACAATGTTTCATTTTACAACGGACCTTTATTTCACCCTAAAGGATTTGTTATGCACAACCCTCGCCGTGTAATGCGCCAACTTGGGTACAAGCAGAAAGATCTCACGGATACAACATATCAGAAATTCTCTCATAACTTTCCTCAATGTCATTCAGATAAGAACCATACTCTCATAGTTTATGACCCTAAACCTGTTATTGCACATTGGACTGAAAGGGAAGAAAAGGGACTTGTGTTGAATAGGGCTGATTGGGAATTGGATGAGAATGGTTGTGAGAGTGATCCAACCTTCCTAAGAGGCCATTGTAAGTACTCGCATCCTTATGTTGTGCGCTCGGATACCGTACAAGTTCCTCCACAACCAACACGTCCCTTCACAACTCCGTCAACTGTGCCCGAACTTCTACAGCTCGTTACGTTGTTGGTACGTACGTCTTGTGCATTACTATTCTTTTAATATATATGTATGAACTTATACAATTGTACATACTAAATACATGTTGAAAAATCCCTTAACAACATCAGTGGATTGGAAATTTGTCAAGGTTATTTAAGAAGAAGACCAAGAAAGGAGAGTTGTTGACCCAGGAAGAAATTTAGAACGTCGTCCAAAAGATAGACCAAATTGAAGATCCTGAGGCAAAAGACTTGTGGGGCGAAAGGAATAAGAGGGTACACAATAGGCCAAGAACCGAGTGATCGTGTGTTTCTTTTATAGTGTTATTTTGGTTTGAACAATTAGAGTTACTTTATGTTTGTTTGTGTGTCTTGTTAAACTTTGAACATCTTTCTTTCACTTGTTTTAGGTTTGGAACTTCTTAAATTTACATTTGGTTTGGTAAAACTTTGCTTATGTTATTTTATGGTATTAGTTCTTTTCTTATGTTATTTTATGTGTCTTGCAATTTACAATTTCTAACTTTTTATTTTCCAAAACCGGCATAGTCTATATCGTGTGTACTATGCCGGAATTCTGTTTAGTTCCAGAATGAAAAAAATAGAGTTCCGGCATGGTCGATAGCGCCACAACCATTCCAAAAATGGAAAAATCATATCTGTGTACTTATGGTGTTATTCCGGCACAAAAGAGAACATATATTGCAACGCCGGTACAAGTACCGGCATAGTAAAGTTTGAATCAAATCACACTGGCACATACATGGCATATGGTTTAATGATTACAATTCAAACTTCCAAAAAAACAAAAGGTGGCGTATTAGTAAACCACATATATCCAAATTACTCATCATCGCCTCCACATGTATGAAGTTTCAACTCCTCCTCTTCAAGAGGTTTCTTTGATAAGGCCAAAGCATCCCATAATTGGTGATTATCCTCATACAATGCCATCCATCCCTTCCATATATTTGGATCTAGTTCCTTGTTTTTAACCATCCCACAAACAGGTGGCAATGGACAATGTCCTTGAGTTTTAGAATAACGAAATGATTGATGTTCACGTACGCCAAAACAACTCTTCTATTCTTAAGGGATCCCTCGCATTTTTTCCATTTTGGTGTAAATGTTATGACTACGGTGGGGGTAAAATAAAGAACAACACAATTAAATGTATCCTCTACTAGATTCCCACAAAGCGACATCCTCATCCAATATTGAGAAGGAAGAAATGCCATTTCCTGCTAGGGTCCTAAAACTTGAGCACACATATCATCAAACACTTCGTCGTGACCAACCAATTTCTCATAAAAGCTCATATTCTTCAAGAGTTGATCGGCCATCCTCATTCTAGTATATCGGCATGGTGTCATTCCTTTACTAACAGCCGTCTCGAATATTCCTAGTTGTTCGGTCACGGCATGATAGCTAAAATTTCCATCTCCATCGACATCATCCGTGTACACAATAAACTCGCGAATAACCTCAAGAAGTTGGTCTATGTAAGACTCTATCTTCGTATGACAAGTTCTAATGGTCCTACCTGTTCTGGGATCCTTATACATCTTCATATTACCAACTTTCTGCTTTATTATATCCAAACCATCATCTGCAATCCCTACACTCCAAATGTCTTTGGTATTAGATGGGAGAATATTCTTCCTTGGCCTACCCCTATCCCTTCTCCTTTGAACGTCGGATACATAGACTATGGGTGTAGCCTCGGAATGCTCACCTTGTTGTCCTTGGTAGCTTAATGTTGGTACCTTAGGCGGCCTTCCCCTTTTCCTTTGAACCTCGGATACATCGAATATGGGTGTATCCTCGGAATGCTCACCTTGTTGTCCTTGGTAGCTTAATGTTGGTACCTTCGGTGGCCTTCCCCTTTTCCTTTGAATGTCAGATACATCGACTATGGGTGTATCCTAGGAATGCTCACCTTGTTTTCCTTGGTATCTTAATGTTGGTACCTTCGGTGGCCTTCCCCTTTTCCTTTGAACGTCGGATACATCGACTATGGGTGTAGCCTAGGAATGCTCACCTTGTTGTCCTTGGTAGCTTAATGTTGGTACCTTCGGCGGCCTTCCCCTTTTCCTTAGAACCTCGGATACATCGACTATGGGTGTAACCTCGGAATGCTCACCTTGTTGTCCTTGGTAGCTTAATAATGTTGGTACATTCGGTGGCCTTCCCCTTTTCCTTTGAACTTCGGATACATCGACTATGGGTGTAGCCTCGAAATGCTCACCTTGTTGTCCTTGGTAGCTTAATGTTGGTACCTTCGGCGGCCTTACCCTTTTCCTTTGAACCTCGGATACATCGACTATGGGTGTAGCCTCGGAATGCTCACCTTGTTGTCCTTGGTAGCTTAATGTGGGTACCTTCGGCGGCCTTCCCCTTTTCCTTTGAACCTCGGATACATCGACTATGTGTGTAGCTTCAGAACTCGTCGTTTGATGTTGACTTGATATCGGTTTCTTCTTTGGCCTACCCCGTTTGTTTGGAACCGGCGCTTCCGCGAATCTAGCTTCCGAAATCTCACTTGCGGATAGATCTCGTCTCTTAGTTTCCGCGAGTTCTTCTTCACGTCTAGTCATTTCTTTCAATTCTTTCCTTTGTTTTCTCATTGGAATTTTAGTTTGTGGCACTCATCCTTCCTCGTTTTAGTCTTGTATATCCTATTAGTCTTCTTTTCATATACATAACCCTTTCTCTTATGGATATTCTCCTTGTATTTTCCGTGTCGTTCACAAACCTTCTCAAAACGAACATCTGAACCTTAGTTATTCCTTACTAAGACACACATGTTCTTAAGAGCCGTCTCTTTTGCCCAAGAAATTGCTCCAGCTGGAGATTTTATTCCCTATATAAGGACAAAAAGGGAAGATTTTAAGGTTAGTTACAAGCAATCCCAACATAAAATTGTAAAAACTAGGTGAAAGTATTGTTTGGTAACATACCCGAGGCATTTTATAGTATTCGTACGTATCCCGAAAGAGAGGTTTGGAATTCGGAGCGATGTATGTCACAACCTAAGGAATGAATGAAAATAAAATTGAATTAGTTCCACATAATAATGTTCCGGCAATGTATGTTTTTGAACAGCAATGCCGGGATAAAGGATGCCTGCATTGTGGAAAAGGTAAAATCCTCGCTGGTACCTAGTGCCAGCATTCACGATAATTTAAATTAGACGCCGGTACTGAGGTTCAAAATATCATTAACTCCTGTATGCTTTTCATGTTAAACCGGCATGGTATATATGTAAGGTTCCCTCCAGTACAGATTACCGGCATTCACGAAAAATTTCAAACTACGCCGGTACTAAGTGCCGGCGTTCACGAAAAATAAAATAGAAAGCCGGTACTTAAGATCGAAAAAAAAAACTCATGTATGTTTTACTTTAGGTACCGGCATAGTAAGTTTGGAGTAAACCATGCCGGTATGGATATTCCATGGAATATTCGGTGGTAGTTAAAAAGTGTAAATGTATACCGGCATGGATATTTGGTATGAATACCACGCTGGCACTGTTTCAAAAATGGGGGATATACTGAACCGGCATGGAAAGGAGTATGAATACCACGCCGGTACCACTAGTTACGGCGTAGTATTCATGCCACGAGTGTGCCGGCACTTAGGTTTTTCAGAGAAAAAATGGCGGTTTGAAAAAGAATAATCAAATTTTCGACCTCTTTGAAGCATTACCTGTGTGTTGGGGTTGCTGGATATGTTTACTTTCTTGGGTTGGTTCTTCAAAAAACACTTCATGCTCACGAAAATCATGATCCAAGGGTGTTGGTTCATCATATATCTCCAATTGTGAGTTGTTATCATTAACCGAAGATTGATGATATGATTGTTGTTGTAGTTGAGCTAAAGATTCTGCAGCTGCAAGTCTCTCATCACAATCATCTTCCATTTTCAAAAAAAAAAAATTCACTCAATTTTTTTTTTCCCTCCTACTCTCAACTAACCCACACTAATTTATCCCCCAAATACTTAACATTTTACTAATTATAATTATCACTAATCTTAATTAGGGGGGGGCTAGATTAGGAATTAAAAAAATAATTACATAGGGGGTCACCGAGAATTGCTATTGGGACACCTATTTTGTCCTGTAGCTATATCCCCCAATTAATAAAAGTATCCCCCAATTGCGCATTCTTTATGAATACGCTTGGATTTTTTGTCAAACGCATAAACATGTCTTGATTTTCTAGATGTTTATTATTAATACAAAAAATTAATATAGTCATTTCTAGATTTTTTTTCCTTATAAAAAATTCAAAAATATAACTCTTATTATTTTATTCCATAAATATGTTGAATTGATTTTTTTTATGCCAGTCATAAATGTACAAAATTAATATAGTAGTTTTTTTTTATTTTATGGATTTTTTATAATAAAAAATTGAAGTGATTTTTATTTTATATTTACATTTACTTTATTTTAATCATAAATTTCCGAAATTAATACAATAGTTTTCTTTGTCATTTTTAGATTTTTTTTCCATATAAAAGATTCAAAAAATATAAATCTTATTATTTTATTCCATAAATATGTTGAATTGATTTTTTTTATTTAAGTAATAAATGTTCGAAATTAATATAGTAGTTTTCTTTATATTCTATATTTTCACACTAAATGCACAAAATTAATAAAACAATTTTTCTAAATAATGAGGGTCGTCCGTCCCAACAATCCGCCTAATCTACACCGTACATTGTCAAATCACGCACCGTATCTCACAAAATTCATCCGACGAATACGAATGGTTTCTCAATTAGCCAATGAGAGCGCGGGGTTACGCTCACCAACCAATAGGAGAGAAGGTAAGCTCCACCAGTGCTACTTTTATTCTGGAGTGAGGGATGGTACTGAGTTTTTAGGTTGATAACAAATTTAAATTTATATACACCTAATTTACCCTAAGAGATTTAAAAAAAAAAATCTAGTCTTATTCCATACATGTGAATTATGTAACCTAAAAGATATGCTTCAAAAAAAGGGAAAAAAATAAAAAACTGATACGGATATAATAATAATTATTTTTTAAAAATGGAAATATATCTTGGATGATTTTCTTACCTGATAGACATATCATTTTCGATATTTATGAAGTATATCTAGATTTGCTATCAGATCTCCTACTTGATTTTCTAGATTTTTTTTCGCCATCCATGTATGGAAGCTTAATCATTCCATACATGTGAATTATGTAACCTAAAAGATATGCTTCAAAAAAAGGGAAAAAAAATGAAAAACTGATACGGATATAATTTTTTTTTTTTTTAAATGGCAATATATCTTGGATGATTTTCTTACCTGATAGACATATCATTTTCGATATTTATGAACTATATCTAGATTTGTTATCAGATCACATACTTGATTTTCTAGTTTTTTTTCTTCGCCATCCATGTATGGAAGCTTAATCATTCCATACATGCCATGTATGGATGCTTAATCATTCTATTCGTGTGAATTATGTAACCTAAAAGATATGCTTAAAACAAATAAAAAACTGATACGGATATAATAATAATTATTTTTTTAAAAAGGAAATATATATTGGATGATTTTATTACCTGATATTTATGAAACATATCTAAATTTGCCATCAGATCTCCTACTTAATTTTCTAGATTTTTTTTTTACATAAGCCCCGCCACTCTAAATTTGTAATATGTATAATAATATCGACGTCTTAGATATTATTATGTAAAGCTTTGCTGTGTTTAAGCATTCCTGTAAACAATTATTGTAGCTTTGTTGTAAACAATTGTTATATCTGTGTTTAAGCATTCCTGGTGATGGCTATTATATAACATCGGAATAACCTAAAGCAAAAATCTAGCACCTAACTCTCAATAAAATTCGCACAAAAATTCGACCATGGTAAATAGTCCAGTGATCCTTCACATATGTACCAGTGACAATCATCACCACAGGTACATTTGGATGACCATCCAACATCCCATCCTTGATAGCATGAATGAAATCACCCCATATGGTTACTTTCATTGTAGTTCCCCTAAAGACGAACAAAAATCCATTAGGCTTATCCACTCAACAAAAATTATTGAATCAAAAACCCATAAGATACCGTGTAGTTTACCTCTCATTCTCAATCATAATCTCCCTCATAAGCACATCACTTACTTTCTCAAATTCTTCAACTGATTTCGTCTCAACGTTTGACACGGAATTTAGCCTTCTAATCACAGTTGCAGGAATTATATAAGAAGAGGTTAATGTTAGTTGTTTTTTTCCAAACAAAAGAAATAATTTTTTTCTTATTTCCGACTGTTCACCTGTATAATACGTAGTATCATTTTTTCTAGTCCCAATATTCTCCAGAGCAAGGAAACTAAATATCTCTTGGGGAAAAGTCGAGAGGTCAACTTTCAGATGTTCCACCTTGCTAAACCTTTTCATCCACGTTACATTTTCAAAGGACACAATTTCTATAACCGGCTGATGGCTTGGCAATGCTAAACCTATGAATGGAATACACATTTCCCTCCTCAAATTTCTCTTCAAACAACTGTATATAATCTTTGCCTACCCTAGCATGCATTTGAGTACCCTGCATTATATCCAATCAACAATTAATTTCTAATCGTCTAAAAAAAACAATTAGCTTTTACCGATAATATGCAACAGAGGTTGACTAACTTACCTCTTGGTCAATGAAATGTAGGTCCAAACTCCATAATTGACCTGTTTTTCTGTTTTCAAACCTCCATTTTTTCAGAACCAAAGCCCGCACGACTTTTTGTTATGTCTGATTCCTAACCAGGCGCTTGAAGGGGGTATAAATTGTTCCCGGAGGTTTCTTGCCTACATATAAACATCATATATTTCAATTTTGCACTTGGTTGTTATAAAGAAAATATTGATAAGAGGAAACAAAAAAAAAACAGCAACCTAGGAATATAAAGAAAAAATTGATAAGAGAAAAAAAAAACAGCACCATAAGAATCCAAATTGTGACACTTGAATAAGTCTACATACCATCGGAATCAACTACCATTGCTTCCCCTTTGTTGTGATTTTCTTCAAAAGTCATACTTGATATCTTCTGTTCGCTACCTCTTTTTTCACAGAAAGTACGTGGTTTATGTAGGAATAAAGAGTAATTTGCATCCTTTATATAGATGTTGGAAACTTGGTTCCAAAGAAAATCTTTAAAACTGTTATGGAATTAAATCCGATTATATGGCTTGTTATAAAGAAAATAGGGATGAAGAATGATTTTCATCCTTTATTAACCATTGGCTTTGTTTTTATTAGTAAATTAACCGTATTAATGGAACTTATTAGATTGTGTTCAGGTAAATAATCAGATTTTTTAATATATTAATGGATATTGTTTACATAAATATAAATAGTAATTTGAATATCAATTAATGTAGTATTTTTTATATATTGTTAGTTTTTCCTTTTTTAGATATTTATCATCAATACTAAAAACTAATATAGTTATTTCTATATTTTTTTTTCCTTTTAAAAGATTCAAAGAATATAAATCTTTTTTTTATTCCGTAAATATGTTGATTCTTTTTTTATTTTAATCATAAATATCCAAAATTATAATGTAGTATCTTTCTAATTCTCTGGATCTTTTACAATAATTTCATGAAATTATAAAAATAATTATTTTATTTCATAAATATGTTGAATTGATTTTTTTTATTTTAATCATAAATGTCCAAAATTAATATAGTATTTTTTTTTACTTTTTGAATTTTCATAAAATTATAAAAGATTATTTTATTCCATAAATATGTTGAATTGATTTTTATTTTATTTTAATCATAAATGTCCAAAATTAATATAAAAGTTTTTTTTTTTTTTTTGGATTTTCACAATAAATACATGAAATTAATATAGCAATTTTTCTAAATAATGGGGGCCGTCCGTCGCGTGTGTCCCACTAATCCATCCAATCTACACCGCACATTGTCAGATCAACGCACCATATCTAACGAAATTTCATCTGACGAATACGAATGGTTTCTCAATTAGCCAATGAGAGCGCGAGGTTACGGTAACCAACCAATAAGAGGGAGGGTAAGCAGCACCAATGCTACTTTCATTCTGGAGTGAGGGATGGTATTGAGTTTTTAGGTTGTTGATTGATATATAGATAGATATAAAAAATTAGATCGGTATAACGGGACACTTCTTTGGGTTTTTGTAGTAGAAACGTTGCAACTTGCGATTGCGGTAGGGAACTTGCACAGAACGTGTCAACTAAATTAAGCTATTCTGGCATAGGTATGTATTATAGTAACCTTATTTTGGGACCATTGTTTTTTTGTGGGGACCATGATTCTATTTTAGGCAAGACATTATAAGTAATCCTAAGTCACCCCTTATCTAAATATTTTTCTTAATACCAAACTTACCCTTCTTAATTAAATGTTTTAGTTTAATGATTAATTAGTTATTAGTTAATGATTAGTATGATTAGTAATGATTAGTGATTAATATGATTAATAATGGTTAGTTACCGTTAAGAAGTTTTATTACAAAAAAAAATTAAAAATTTTCTTTGCAATCAAACCAAACTATATATTTGGTGTGACCAGTAAAAGTTTCGGTTAGAAAGAAATTTTAAATTTTTTTTGGTTACCAAAATTAATGACCACGAACTTAATGATTAGTGATTAGTATGATTAGTTACCAGTAACAAGTTCGGTTACAAAAAAATGAAATTTTTTCTTTCCGATCAAACCGAACTTCAAGTTCGATTACCCAAATTTATTACCAAAAACCGAACTTAATGATTAGTAATGATTATTATGATTAGTAATGATTAGTTACCAATAAGAAGTTCGGTTACAAAATTGAATTTTTTATTTTGTGGTTTCAAAAAAAATTAAAAAAATTAAAAGATCAAATCGAACTTAATGATTAGTAATGATTAGTTACAAGTAAGAAGTTCGGTTACAAAAATTTAAATTTTTTGTTTGCGATCAAACCGAACTGTAAAAATTTAATTTTTTTTACGATCAAACCGAACTTAAAGTTCGGTTACCTAAATTTATGACCAAAAACCGAACTTAATGATTAATAATGATTAGTAATGATTAGAAATAATTAGTTACCAGTAAGAAGTTCGGTTACAAAAATTTAAATTTTTTGTTTGCGATCAAACCGAACTGTATAGTTCGCTATGGACGCTTGGCTGCCACAAGCCAGTTATCCCTGTGGTAACTTTTCTGACACCTCTAGCTTCAAATTCTGAAGGTCTAAAGGATCGATAGGCCACGCTTTCACGGTTCGTATTCGTGACTGAAATCGAATCAAACGAGCTTTTACCCTTTTGTTCCACACGAGATTTCTGTTCTCGTTGAGCTCATCTTAGGACACCTGCGTTATCTTTTAACAGATGTGCCGCCCCAGCCAAACTCCCCACCTGACAATGTCTTCCGCCCGGATCGGCATAGCAAGCTAGCCTTGGATCTAAAAATAGGGGCGATGCCCCGCTTCCGCCTCACGGAATAAGTAAAATAACGTTAAAGTTCGGTTACCCAAATTTATGACAAAAACCGAACTTAATAATTAGTAATGATTATTATGATTAGTTAATGATTAGTTACCAGTAAAAAGTTCGGTTACAAAATTTGAAATGTTTTCTTTGCGATCAAACCGAACTGTATAGTTCGGTTACAAATTTTTTTTTTTTTTTATGACCGAAAATCAAACTTAATGATTAGTATGATTAGCGAGTGATGTTCGGGCAATGATTAGTACCATTCTTCCTTTTTGTATTGTACTATTACAATTAATGGTTGGTTTATGGTGTCTTAAGAGCCAATATTCTGAAGTGTGACAACTGACAACAGTCATAGGCATACGAAAAAAAATTCTAAAGTCAGTTGCAAGATCTTAGTTCATTCTTATGCAAGATCTTTTTTTATTTGATCGGCAATTATATACTAGCAAGATCATAGTGCTTTCTTATATGCTATACACGGGAGACGTGGCTGGCCTTTTGGGTGAATCATTTCGACGTTCAAAACTCTTACGGATTACTTGTGCACATTAAGCCTTTTTGGTATCCTATTGTTGGGATCATGTTTATAGTCAGATTCCAAGCGCTCGTGCAAAAAACCAATTTTAGCGGTCTGTTTCTCCAAACAGTACAATTAAATAGAGTTAAGAGGGCGATCTTTCTAGGAGTGCACCAATTTGGTATAGGGGTGGACCAGTTATTTCACCCTTAGATTTGTAGGAGATGGGGTCTTAAAGGTATGTGTGGGATCTCCTTTTTTCAATTCAAGAGTGGAGAAACTTGGTCCACCTTTAGCTTTCCCGGTAAGCGTTCTTGGTCTCTGTTATAGAAGATACAAAATTGCCAACAAGTTTTTCTTGTGCCACTCCTGGGATTACCTCCGTACATCGTTGAAAGTGTGGATAAAAAATATTTTGACACAACCAACCCATCTAACGACTTCACCATTACCAGTGGCTTAAGGTATCTACTGTACCACCATATTAGGTATCTAATGCATATAGTCCTTGCGATTATAATTAAAGAATTGAAATATGGAATGATATGGCTGAAGTGTGAGGCTGGTGGAACTTGCCTTTGTGGATGGCCAAACATATGAACGTTGTAAGGTCAAGCGTAGAGAGGAATCGAGGCGATGGAGAAAATTGTAACAATGCTTTGCTAAATAACTTCATCTTGGAGCAAGAGTTGATTGACCAGCCGTTGGTAGGAGGATCTTTCACATGGTCGAATAATCATTTTATCCCTCTTTTATATAGGTGTTGATGGTGGTTTTTAGCTTAGGGTTAAAACGTAAAACACTAAACCCTAACAGACAGTGATGTCACAACATTTAAAGTAACAAGCATTTACTAGGCACATTTACTGAAACATTTAATGTGTCTCTAAATAATTATCGGGGTATCTTTTTCAAATTAGGGTTACGACAAGCCAAACCCTAATTCCCACGTGTGCCAATGGCAAGTCATGCCAGCCACACCAACCGCGCCAAAGCATGCCAACCATGTTAGCCGCACCTCTGTGCCAATGGAAAATCATGCCAGCCACACCAACTGCGCCAAAGCATGCCAACCATGCTAGCCGCACCTCTGTGCCAATGGCAAATCATGTCAGCCACACCAACCGCGCCAAAGAATGCCAACCATGCTAGCCGCACCTCTGTGCCAATGGAAAATCATGCCAGTCACACCAACCGCGCCAAAACATGCCAACCATGCTAGCCCCACCTCTGTGCCAATGGCAAATCATGCCAGCCACACCAACCGCGCCAAAGCATGCCAACCATGCTAGCCGCACCTCTGTGCCAATGGAAAATCATGTCAGCCACACCAACCGCACCAAAGCATGCTAGCCTCACCTCCGTGCCAATGGAAAATCATGCCATCCACACCTACCGCGCCATTCCAAACGCACCTCGCCATGGCCCCATGCCGCGCCACCATACTGGCCTTCACTACGCGGCTATCAAAACGAAGGCGTGCAACAATCAACGGTTGCCCTTCAATTCCAGGATCAATCTTGTCCGTCTAAGGTTACCAAACGACCTTTGCCCCCAAAACCCTAGCTTGGTCACGCGCCTAGCCCAAGCTAGTCACGCCATGCGCCTATGGCAAACCCTTGGGCCCACATGCCAAGCCAAACTAAACCAAACCTATCCCAAGCTAGCCACGCCATGCCAAATGCGCTCTGCCTTGGCCCTAGCTATGCGAGCCACACCATGCCAAGCCAAACGCCCTTTCCTTGGACCTATCCACGCCATACGCCCATGGAAAGCCCTTGGCCCCACATTCCAATCCAAAACCGCACCTAGCCCAAGCTAGTCACGCCATGCGCCTATGTCTAACCCTTGGCCCCACATGCCAAGCCTAGCCTAACCAAACCTATCCCAAGCTAGCCGCTCCATGCCAAACACACTCTGCCTTGGACCTAGCTACGCTAGTCACTCCATGCCAAGCCAAACGCCCTTGCTTTGGCCCTAACCACGCCATACGCCCATGGAAAACCCTTGGCCCCACATGCCATGCCAAAATCGCACCTAGCCAAAGCTAGCCACGCCCAAGGTGAACCCTTGGCCCCACATGCCAAACCTAACCTAGCCACGCCACCCTATAGGCATTCCCTACGCGACCACCAAAACGAAGGCGTGCAACAATCAATGGTTGCCCTTCAATCCCAGGAGAAAATCCTAGCTATCCTAGGTTACCAGACGACACATGGTAACCTTTGGCCCGAAAACATAAGTTTGGCCACGCCAAACCATGCCATGCCAACACGCGTGCCAACCTAGCCGCACCACCACGTTGACCCTCACTATGCGGCTACCAAAACAAAGGCGTGCAACGATCAACGGTTTCCCTTCCTCTCAAGATGCAAAATCTCGACCATCAAAGGTCACCAGGCTAGCAAGTTTCCCGAGCTTGACTTACCAAGCCACAACAACGTGCTACATGTTTTCCAAAAACAGACATCAACACAAACTGGGGGATGCTCATTAGGGTATTTGTTTGGTGGTCTATAGAATGCGGCATACACAAATGCCCGTTTCAAGATAGTGTAATAAGAATAAGACGGTTAGTAAATGCAAGAAGCAACGGTGAAACGCTCTTTCATTATGGAACATCAATTCCATCAAATTCCATCAATACCAGGTGTTACCACCACTTCCCATTTAACTCATCCGTTTTCTTTTCTTATGAGGCCAGAGTACGTTTCTTTTTAGACTTGTATAAATAGGCTTACCTATTTCCACCAGAGACACATGTTTTTGGTCAGGGAAAAATACCACACTCAGAAGGCAACTCTTGTTAGCTTTCTCAAAGCTTTCACCTTATGATACAAGTCAAGTACTACTCTTCCAGAATTATTCTGGTCTCAACACTCTCTTCACTTCCCTCCCTAAACCAACCCTTCTCCTCCACTTTGTGACCGAAGCAAGTTTGGAAACGGCCATTTCTTGGTTTAGGCCGGACTTTTACAAATTGATATCTCGAATCTAAAGTAATCCCTCGCAGTACATTGTTTAGGGTTTAAATTGTTTCTTACTTTCACACCTGCAATTATCGAAATCATCAAAAATCATTTTCACCTACAAAAAATTGGCGACCACAACGGGAGGATTGACCTATCGGTTACAATATCAACTCCAACTCCTGATTTCGTTTCCCGAACTTCAATCCCAATATGGTGGAACTCAGGTCTGGAGCGGCTGTCGAGAATACCAGCACAAAGCACGTCTCTGATGTTAACGTCTTCACCAATAACATCGTTACATCACCTACTAACTACAGTAACTCCGGATGCACTCCCTCAAGCGTGACACCACCAATCACAAGGGTCAGAGTTGTGGACGCCTCTAATGTCTCTGCAAAACCCTCTAATCACGGCAACGAAAACACCTCTTTGGGCGTTACGCCACCAGTCACCAGGGCCAGAGCCGCCGCTGCGGCTCCTAATGTTTCGTCTAGCATGGCACCTCCAATCACAACTAAGGTTCCAACTGCCCCACCGACGGGACGAGACACTGGAGGGACCAGAGGAAGCCGTCGTTATGTCACTATCGCTGATTTGATGGAACGACGGGAAATGATCGCTAGAGCCCAAACGGTTATGGTTTCAACATAGAAGGAGGTACTCGTCTTTCTCAAGACCCTGACAGAGCGGCTACCACGTGAGTCGCTTCCTCCAGAGCCGCTTAGGAACTTCTCCAATAACCCCGACGCTAGCACCTCAGCGGAGCATGCTTCTGTGGACAAGGAAATTCGCGCTAGAATCCCATTGGAAATAAATCAGCCGTCCAACTTCGTCACGCGAGAAGATCTGGAGCAACTTCTCCGCAACCAAATCAATAATGATGAACTAGACATGCATCAACACCAGCCCCTTACCCATCTGAAATGCAAAGAATCCCTCTTCCAAGGGGGTACTCCTTTCCTCAATTCACCTTGTACGATGGTACCGGGAATGCACATGAGCATGTCTCCCTTTCTTGGAATCCCTAGGTGAACATGAATATAATCACATTCCCCGTCTGATGGAGTTCTCAAAATCACTTACCGGAAGGTCGTATACATGGTACATCAACATCCCGTCGAACAGTATTCCGAACTGGAGTAGTATGGTTACGCATTTTACAGGAAGTACTTCTTCGTGTCCGAACAAGTTACTTTATCAGACCTCATAAGAATGTACCAGTGGGATAACGAACATCCGAATGATTTTTTCAAAAGGTTCAGAGTTCAAGCACTCGACTGTCACGACCCAAACGTGACTGAGCAATAGATGGTAAATACGTGCATCAATGGTATGGTTCCTATTTACCGCGCCTTGCTAGAAAACTTACGCTTCCAAACATTCTCCGAACTCCATGAGGCCGCTAGACGATCCACAACGACAGTACCAACATTACTGGTAAGAACTAGGCCAACTCGAACCGAAGACACACGTGAAAATCGCGGGAATAGATGCCTCACCAGCAAGAAATTTAATGTCGACTCATCCTCTGTGAACATAGTGAACGAAAGAGGAAAAAGGAAGGCCCCAACTACAGGCTCCCAGCCAAAACATGAAGAACAGGCGCAACGGGAAACCCCGCCGCGGAAGACCGCCACTAAACCTCCCATGCATCATCATGAAACCGAAGGGAATACCTTCGATTTCCCGTTTCCATCGAGGAGGTGATTGACCTCCTAGAAGGATGGATTCAAGATGATGTTATCAGACTTCCACCTCCCAGACGTCCACCAATTGAGGCTGAGATGTTAAACCCCAAGTACTGCCATTACCACAGATTCTTTCACCAGCCGACGAGTGACTGCAACAGACTAAAGCATATTTTCAAAGAAAATATAGAATCGGGAGAGCTCCAACTAGGAGACGAGGGAGTACATCGAGACGCACGTCCAATAAGAAACTTTGGGTTCTCTGGGGACTCCGTTCACGAGAATGTACAATCCATGATGCATCATGTATGCAAAATTCTCTATCTTTCTAAGGCGCAGTGCCAAGATATTTTCGCAGCTCTCAATCGCGTTGTATCCGGCAAACGACTTTTCTCTCCCCGGAAACCACACTAGGGGCCCAAGCTTTCCAAACGGGCGGAACCAAAGAGGAGAATTGGGGACTGCTGACCACATCCCATTTAAAAGGTATAAAATTTGACAACACGCTCATCGACGCGGCCTCTGACCTCAACATCATTACTTTCAAGATACTAAAGGCTGCGGGATTTACAAAACAAGACGCTACCCATTCCCCGTCTATGATTAAGAACCCGAGAGGAGAAGCTTTGAATGCACATGGAAACATCAACCTCGAGATCAAGGTTGGAGATGCTATAACGCATAGAAAATTCCACATTGTCAAAGAACTGGGTCACGACATGATATTGGGAAACTTATGGGTACTTGACAACAAAACGAAATTAGATGTGCACCCTCTACCGACGTCCACACTCGAAGGAATTTCCAACAAATCATCCCACTGGTTATCGCATCGATGAGCTATCAAAGGAACCCAGACATCTAGAGAAGACCTGTTGGCGCTAGCTCATGGATTTCAATCGTAAGTAAGTCTGACCGAGCGACCTTCTCTACAACCAGTCATTCCTTCCCTATTCCATCATGGGGACTCGCGATTGCGCAGACGGATTGTCCAAGAAGTGTGAATGGGGTGCTGGGCCACCAGTCTTCCATCGAAACAATGAAGCCAAGACTCCTTCCCCTATTCCATCATGGGGTGTGTTTGTAGGTATTTTTTGGAAATAAAGATTGTAGGAAAATTCTCAGGAAGTTGTGTTATGTCCTAGAAAACATGTTTTGGGCTTTTGGTTCGATCAAATTTGGCTATAATTGGCTATCAATTCACGAGCTCAAAACAGATAAACACGTGTGTTCTGGAAGAATTTTGGGAGGAAGAATAGAGCATTAGAAAGTCGAGAAATCAAGCCGCGAAAAATTCCAGTTCTGCTGCTGCTGCCTCCTGAAAACGTGAAGAACAGACTCTTCAGAGCAGTCGTTTATTCTGCAGCAGTTCTACGACACAGGAGCGTGGGTCGCACAGTAACAACAACAGTTTTCGTTCTTTGTAACAGTGTTTGCAACATTTATAAGCGTTGCAAACACCCGGTTTTCACCATTTTCACCATTTCATCATTTGTAAACCATTTTTGAGCAATAATAATGAATTTTGAGTGTGTTTCCAACATGATGAGCGGCTAATTCTCCCACAACCAAGGCAATGAGGAAGCTATTTACGCATGAATGATTGGTAATTAATTTATTTTCTCTAATTTATATTTTATAATTCACTCAATCAACTTGCTTTTGCGGAGTTTTTAATTGTTTGCATAATTTTTGTCATTAGTTGTGATTCAATTAGATAGGTTATGCTTTGTATTAAGATAATCTATGCTTAAGGGATACAATTAATTGTTGAGAATTTTCCCTTTACTTTTAAGTTTAATTAAATCCTAAATTCCTTTGCCTTCACAAGTTTCAAAAGAACCTTTCCATATCACTTCTGATACAACAATTTTGGGTAGCGCCGTCGGCAGACTTGTCTTTAGGCTAGTTTTAGATTTTTATTCTTTTTTTTTTTAGGTTTTATTTGTTTTATGTTATTTGTTCTTCTTTAGTTTTTGTTTTTGTCTTTTTTTACTACAGATTTGGAATTTGGAGCGAAAAGAAAATTTTTGCCAAAACTTTTGGTGAATATTTAGAGATTTGGAGTTAAAGACGAAGTAAAAAGCGTAAGCGAAAGAAGAAATTTTTTTTTATAAAAAAGAAAAAAAGAGAGAGTTTAGTTTTTTTTTTTTTTTTTTTTTTTTTTTTTTTTGATTGTATTAGAGTTTATTTATTCTTGTAATTTTTTTTTTTCTTTTGCACTTTATCTTTTTGGACTTTGGACTTGGACATTTTTTTTTTTAAACCCTACGGAAGGGTAGTTAAATATTAAACTGTTTGCAGAGAGAAGGACGGTGATTGATATCACCTCGGCCTCGGGTCTCGATGACATAGGAGTCGTGGCGGAGTCGACTTCGTTCATCCTGTATTAAGTTTGTCGAAACACTCAATCCGATCAACTGATTCTTGTATTCCTTCGTTTGCATATATGTCGAGGAACTGAAAACGGTCTAGTAAAAACGAGGACTGGCCATATATTCCAGGCCTTAGGGTCTATCTAAGTGGAGCCATCATACTTTTTGTTTGCTAGAAAATTTTAGGTTTGCTTTGGTGGAGTCCTGCTTTGTGTTTGCTTAAACCTCCCTTCCTTTTAGGATTTTTCTTTTTCTTTTTCTTTTTCTTTTTCTAGTGTATGCCTGGAGTCATTAGAGAACGGGCTTGGAAAAAAACACTCTAGGTCGTTTGATTAGTGACAAACCTAGTAGTTCTTCTTGTGAAGGCGGGAGCTCGATCTTCTTTTGAGAGCCCAGTTTTGGAAACTTCAGTTTTGAGAATATCTTTGTGAGGAAAGTACCCTAGTACATCAGCTATGCCAGCAATGACTACTTTGAAAGATTACATGTTCCCAACTAGATCATTTTGGGAAGGACATGTTAGTGAAGAACAAGCACATGTTCAGCTAGGTTTGAGAACAAAATCCAGTTTGACCCATACTCAGAGACCTACAACCCTAGTTGGAGAAACCATCCCTAATTTTCTTGGTCTATTCCATCATGGGGATAAAAGAAAGTAGGAGTATAGGTTATGCTAACTCTCGGGCTATTTCGAGTTGAAAACCCAAGTTAGTCATATAAATGAGTCTTTGAGGGAAAAGGTAAGTTTCCTAGTCCAAACTCAACCCAATCCTAGAGGAGTTCATGAAGTAGGTGGAAGATCGTCAGAACATGTTAATGCCATTAAAACCCTTAAGGTGGTCGTGGTAGACAACAAGGTAACCATGCGATAGTGAACATGTTGTAGTTCACCTATTTGAGCCGAGAAAATGATGAGGACATCTCTAATGAGACCAATGAGGGTCCCGTTGAGTCCGGAAGTTCCCCAAGGCTAGTTCCAACTAAGAGCGAGTCAACTATAAAGATATTTTGGAGGTTTTGCTAAGCGGTTACTATCAACCTCCCATTGTTGGATGCGACATTCCGCTTATGCCAAGTTTCTTAAGGACTTGTGTACACGAAAGCGTAAGCTTAGTGTTCAAAAAAAGCCTTCCTAGGTCATGTGAGTTCTATTATTCAGAATACCACTACTCCTAAGTACAAAGACCCGGGGTCCCCATTTGCTTGCACAATAGGTAAATATCGTGTTGAGAAAGCGTTGCTTGACTTAGGAGCCAGTGTGAACTTACTTTGCCATACCATGTGTACCTTAAGTGAAACCTACCCGGATGACTCAAGAAGTGTGAATGGGGTCTTTGATGGAAGATCCATTAGGGCCATTTGAACACTTTGCAAAAGCTTGGAAACTTCCATCGAAACCAATGAAGCCAAGACTCAAACGGTTGCAAGGTCGATGCCTAAACCCGTTTTCAATCGGAGATATAGTGGTCAAGGTAAACTCGATTCATTAAGGATTTTAGCTTGATTTCTAGACCTCTTTGACATCCTTTAATGATGCTTGTTTAGAGGCTTTTTGAGAAGCTTAAGACTTTACTCCTCTCCTTTATAGTCTCAACTTACCCTTTGAGATCATGTGTGATGCTTCAGATTATGCTATTGGTGTTGTGCTAGGTCAGCAAAAAATAAGTTACTTCATGTGATTTACGTTTCAAGTTGGGAAGATGACGGTAAAAATGGCTATTCAAATTGATTCTCCCAAGAGAAGACGGAGATAAAAGTCTACGAGCAGCATGTTTTTAAGTTTTAGCATTGTAAAATTTGCAACATTTATAAGCGTTTAGTGGAGGACATCCTTTTAGGAGGATATTTCAAGCTCATCAACACAATTAATTGTTGACACACATAGTTCACTCGATGGCTCTCAATTTGGCCTTAAATGCTGTATCTCCCTTTAGTATTTCCTTTAACAATTCCTCTTAGTAGTTGTATTTCCCCAAGATGAATACACCGTTTGTATTCTTCCCTGGATTTTCATTTTTCGTCAAAAAAAAAGTATAAATACATCTCTTTCCAAATGAGTTCTCCGGATATCAGAGAAATACATCAAACTAACCCAGAAAACCACTGTAAAGCCATCATACCACAACCAGAAATACCTCATTCAATTATTCAAAAAAAATAAAAATAAAAATAAAAAAATACATAAAGCCAAAATGTTGACTGATGAAGAAGAAGGTAAAGATGAGTTTACGAAAAATATCAGGGGAACAAAGCAACTAACATGAACAACAAAAGGGAGGAACTAGCCCTTTAAGGATGGAACACGAGTCCCCTTGGTCAAGGGTATCTTCAAGCACTTCCCCCAACAATCTCTCGGGCAACAAAAATTCCATTCAACGGTGTTAGCAGCAGCAACCTCAACATCCCATCCCGAAGCAACCACATCAGCAACAGTGTCCGCTTCGACGACCGGTTCAGCATATGCCACCATGACCCATCCAATATCGCCAACGACACCTCTGGCGTCAACTCCAAAGGCTACCTCGGTCCCGTCAGACGCTCCCTAAGAGGTTTTCTCATTGATCCTTCGAAGAAGATTTTCTAATTCACCTGCATCAAAATCGAGAACTATGGCGCTTGCCTCCAAAAGCTTCACATGCTCGATTTTTTGTTGCTCTGACCTAGAAACAGTTCGATCTGCCCTATAACTGGATCAGGGAAATGTTTTTCCGCACTGGAACTTCTCAACACGCCAAGGTTCTTCCTTATTTTCTCGTCCCTCCTCCATGTTTATCGAACCCAAGAAAGTCCGAACACGCGCCTGCACTTCATGGAGGTAGATGAAAGGGAGGTCCTTGATGATTTCACCAGCTTCATGGAACAAAGATTCGACTCTATATAATGCCTCCTCATGAGAAGAGGAGCGGTTTCCTCCAATTCTGAAGTCCTTCTCCGAAGAATTAAATACATGGCTATCCCTGGAGGATCCCATCATACACTACAAAGAAAAAGGAAAATGGTCAAGTTTCATCCTATCTAAACATACATAAGAAAGAGGATAAAATAAAAAATACGAAGGAAACGCGAGGCAATACTTGTAAAGAGGATGGACGAAGACGAACTATGCGAATGTAGAGTTCAAGATCATCTTTTATGTACAGCAAGATGACGCAACCTCAAAAGGGAAAGTTTTTATACCGGCCGTGAGTTAAGGCATGATATCCGATCCTAATTAAACCTCATGCCTAGCCGTGAGAAATAATTATGGATGGTGAGAAAGCGTGGAAGAACGTGCTTGAGGTGCACTAGATCATGTTTCCCTTTCCCACCGCCAACACTAAACTTCGGAAGAAAAACCGGCAACATAACCAAAGAAGAAGGAGTAACGCTTTCCTCTTTTTGTGGGCATAACATTTTGGGTTGAAGAGAAGAAGAACTTCCTGGTCGAGTCAAATAAGGAAAGAGGCAACCAAGACCTTGAAGATAAACCACCAAGAAATCCATGCCATGTCTCATCCTCACCGTTACTAGCCATCTTTGCACGTTTGACCCCACCAAACCGCGCCTTGTCACAGTCATGACCAGGCCAATCCATTCGCTCTATTGCCGCGGCACCACCACGCCTTGCCGTCCTTGCACGTTCCACCATGCCATTGCTGCGGACCTCCCTGCCAATCCTCCTGCTCCACTGTCGCGAACTTATTATCCACGCGTGTTTACCTTACCAAGACCACGCCACCTCTTGGCCCCTCGATCCAAGCCTCCCACTTGCGTCGCTTTCCAAGACCGCGCCCCCTTTGCCTTGGAGATGTACGACCAGACCAAGCCGGTAAGTTTTATCTTACCACCCCACGGTCTGCATTCCTAGTACAACTTACGTAAGGCCGCCAACACGGGAAGCCAAAACTATCTTTACCACTCAAAAAGGTTAGTCATATTCTCCTGACCATCTTTTCCATGATTTACACCTCGATTCCGTCCTTGTCTGTCACCATCATATGCTTACCTCGCAACAAGGCACCTATTCCGAGCTAAGCAGGGGACTTAATGTTGAGGGTGGTTTTTAGCTTATCAACGGTTGCCCATCCTCTCAAGATGCAAAATCTCGACCGTTGTAGGTCACCAGGCCATCAAGTTTCCCGAGCTTGACTTTCCAAGCCACAACAACGTGCTACATGTTTTCCAAAAACATTCGAGACATCAACACAAACTGGGGGATGCTCATTAGGGTATTGGTTTAGTGGTCTATAGCGTGCAGCATACACAAATGCCCGTTTCAAGATAGTGTAATAAGAATAAGAAAGTTAGTAAATGCAAGAAGCAACGGTGAAACGCTCTTTCATTATGGAACATCAATTCTATCAAATTCCATCAATACCAGGAATTACCACCTCTTCCCATTTAACTCATCCGTTTTCTTTTCTTATGAGGCCAGAGTACGTTTCTTTATAGACTTGTATAAATAGGCTTACCTATTTCCACCAGAGAAACAAGTTTTTGATAGGGAAAAATACCACACTCAGAAAGGCAACTCTTGTTAGCTTTCTCAAAACTTTCACCTTCTGATACAAGTCAAGTACTACTCTTCCAGAATTATTCTGGCCTCAACACTATCTTCGCTTCCCTCCCTAAACCAACCCTTCTCCTCCACTTTGTGAACGAAGCAAGTCTGGAACGTCCCTTTCTTTGTTTAGGCCGGAATTGTACAGATTGATCTCTCGAATCTAAAGTAATCCCTTGCTGTACATTTTTTAGGGTTTAATTTGTTTCTCACTTTCACACATGTAATTACCGAAATCAGCAGAAACCATTTTCACCTACAAACAATTGGAGATCACAGCGGGAGGATTGACCTATCATTTACAATATGAACTCCAACTCCTGATTTCGTTTCCCGAACGTCAATCCCAATATGGTGGAACTCAGGTCTGGAGAGGATGTTGAGAATACCAGCACAAAGCACGTCTCTAATGTTAACGTCTCCCCCAATAACATCGTTACATCACCTACTGACTACAGTAACTCCGGATGCACTCCATCAAGCGTGACACCACCAATCACAAGGGTTAGAGTTTTCAACGCCTCTAATGTCTCTGCACAACCCTCTAATCACGGCAACGAAAACACCTCTTCGGGCGTTACGCCACCAGTCACCAGGGCCAGAGCCGCCGCTGCGGCTCCTAATATTTCTTCTAGCATGGCACCTCCAATCACAACTAAGGTTCCAACTTCCCAACCGACGGGACGAGAGACTTGAGGGACCAGAGGAAGCCGTCCTTATGTCACTATCGCTGATTTGATGGAACGACGGGAAATGCTCGCTAGAGCCCAAATGGTTATGGTTTCAACATAAAAGGAGGTACTCGTCTTTCTCAAGACCCTGACAGAGCGGCTACCACGTGAGTCGCTTCCTCCAGGGCCGCTTAGAAATGTCTCCAATAACCCCGACGCTAGAACCTCGGCGGAGCACGCCTCCGTGGACGAGGAAATTCGCGCTAGAATCCCATTGGAAAGAAATCAGCCGTACAACTTCGTCACGCGAGAATATCTGGAGCAACTTCTCCGCAACCAAATCAAGAATGATGAACTGGACATGCATCAACACCAACCCCTTACCCATCCGAAATTCAAAGAATCCATCTTCCAAGGGGGTACTCCTTTCCTCAATTCACCTTGTACGATGGTACCGGGAATGCACATGAGCATGTCTCCCATTTCTCGGAATCCCTAGGTGAACATGAATATAATCACATTCCCCGTCTGAGGGAGTTCTCAAAATCACTTACCGGAAGGGAGTATACATGGTACAACAACATCCCGCCGAACAATATTCCCAACTGGAGTAGTATGGTTACCGCGTTTTACAGGAAGTACTTCTTCGTGTCCGAACAAGTTACTTTCTCAGACCTCGGAAGAATGTACCAGTGGGATAACGAACATCCGAATGATTTTGTCAAAAGGTTCAGGGTTCAAGCGCTCGACTGTCACGACCTAAACGTGACTGAGAAATAGCTGGTGAATGCGTGCATCAATGGTATGGTTCCTATTTACCGCGCCTTGCTAGAAAACTTACGCTTCCAAACATCTTCGAACTACATGAGGCCACTAGACGATCCACAACGACAGCACCATCATTACTGGTAAGAACTATGCCAACTCGAACCGAAGACACACGTGAAAATCGAGGGAATAGATGCCTCACCAGCAAGCAATTTAATGCTGACTCATCCTCTGTGAACATAGTGAACGAAAGAGGAAAAGGGAAGGCCCCAACTACAGGCTCCTAGCCAAAACGTGAAGCACAGGTGCAACGGGAAACCCCGCCACGGAAGACCGCCACTAAAGCTCCCATGCATCATCATGAAACCGAAGGGAATACCTTCGATTTCCCGTTTCCATCGAGGAGGTGATTGACCTCCTAGAAGCATGGATTCAAGATGATGTTATCAGACTTCCACCTCCCAGACATCCACCAATTGAGGATGAGATGTTAAACCCCAAGTACTGCCATTACAACAGATTCTTTCACCAGCCGACGAGTGACTGCAACAGACTAAAGCATATTTTCAAAGAAAAGATAGAAGCGGGAGAGCTCCAACTAGGAGACGAGGGAGTACATCGAGACGCACTTCCAATAAGAAACTTTGGGTTCTCTGGGGACTCCATTCACGAGAATGTACAATCCATGATGCATCATGTATGGAAAATTCTCTATCTTTCTAAGGCGCAGCGCCAAGATATTTTCGCAGCTTTCAATCGCGTTGTATCCGGCAAACGACTTTTCTCTCCCCGGAAACCACACCAGGGCCCCAAGCTTTCCAAACGGGCGGAACCAAAGAGGAGAATTGGGGACAGCTGACCACATCCCATTTAAGAGGTATAGAATTTGAAAACACGCTCATCGATGCGGCCTCTGACCTCAACATCATTACTTTCAAGATACTAAAGGCTGCGGGATTTACAAAACAAGACGCTACCCATTCCCCATATATGATTAAGAACCCGAGAGGAGAATATTTGAACGCACATGGAAACATCAACCTCGAGATCAAGGTTGGAGATGCTATAACGTATAGCAAATTCCACATTGTCAAAGAACTGGGTCACGACATGATATTGGGACCCTTATGGGTACTCGACAACAAAACAAAATTAGATGTGCACCCTCTACCGACGTCCACACTCGAAGGAATTTCCAACAAATCATCCCACTGGTTATCGCATCAACGAGCTATCAAAGGAACCCAGATATCTAGAGAAGACCTGTTGGCGCTAGCTCATGGATTTCAATCGTAAGTAAGTCTGACCGAGCGACCTTCTCTACAACTAGTCATTCCTTCCCCTATTCCATCATGGGGACTCGGCGCGATTACTGGCACGGACGCTGTCAAGAAGGGTGAATGGGGTGCTGGGCCATTTGAACACTTTGCAAAAATCTTGGAAACTTCCATCGAAACCAATGAAGCCAAGACTCAAACGGTTGCACGATGCCTGAACCCGTTTTCAATCGGAGATATATTGGTCAAGGTAAACTCGTTTCAAGTTGGGAAGATGACGGTAAAAATGTCTATTCAAATTGATTCTCCCAATGGAAGAGAAGACGAGCTGTATCTGGTGGCGGACATCCTTTTAGGAGGATATTTCAAGCTCATCAACACAGACACACCTGAAAGCGTGATAGTTCACTCGTGATGGCTCAAGGCCTCCAATCCCTTAATTGTTGTACTTTTCCAGTCACTCTCCCTTTAGTATTTCCTTTAACAATTCCTCTTAGTAGTTGTATTTCCCCAAGATGAATACACCATTTGTATTCTTCCCTGGATTTTCATTTTTCGTCAAAAAAAAAAAGTATAAATACATCTCTTTCCAAATGAGTTCTCCGGATATCAGAGAAATACATCAAACTAACCCAGAAAACCACTGCAAAGCCATCATACCACAACCAGAAATACCTCATTCAATTATTCAAAAAAAAATAAAAAAAAATAAATACATAAAGCGAAAATGTTGACTGATGAAGAAGAAGGTAAAGATGAGTTTACGAAAAATATCAGGGGAACTAAGCAACTAACAGGAACAACAAAAGGGAAGAACTAGCCCTCGAAGGATGGAACACGAGTCCCCTTGGTCAAGGGTATCTTCAAGCACTTCCCCCAACAATCTCTCGGGAAACAAAAATTCTATTCAATGGTGTTAGCAGCAGCAACCTCAACATCCCATCCCTAAGCAACCACATCAGCAACAATGTCCGCTTTGACGACTGGTTCAGCATACGCCACCATGACCCCTCCAATATCGCCAACGAAACCTCTGACGTCAACTCCAAAGGCTACCTCGGTCCCGTCAGACGCTCCCTAAGAGGTTTTCTCATTGACCCTTCGAAGAAGATTTTCTGATTCATCTACATCAAAATCGAGAACTATGGCGCTTGCCTCCAAAAGATTCACATGCTCTATTTTTTGTTGCTCTGACCTAGAAACAGTTTGATCTTCCCTATAAATGGATCAGGGAAAGGTTTTTCCGCACTGGAACTTCTCAACACGCCAAGGTTCTTCCTTATTTTCTCGTCCCTCCTCCATGTTTATCGAACCCAAGAAAGTCCGAACACGCGCCTGCACTTCATGGAGGTAGATGGAAGGGAGGTCCTTGATGATTTCACCAGCTTCATGGAACAAAGATTCGACTCTATATAATGCCTCCTCATGAGAAGAGGAGCGGTTTCCTCCAATTCTGAAGTCCTTCTCCGAAGAATTAAAGACATGGATATCCCTGGAGGATCCCATCATACACTACAAAGAACAAGGGAAATGGTCAAGTTTCATCCTATCTACACATATATAAGAAAGAGGATAAAATAAAAAATAAGAAGGAAACGTGAGGCAATACTTGTAAAGAGGATGGACGAAGACGAACTATGCGAATATAGAGTTCAAGATCATCTTTTATGTACAGCAAGATGACGCAACCTCAAAAGGGAAAATTTTTATACCGGCCGTGAGTTAAGGCATGATATCCGATCCTGATTAAACCTCATGCCTAGCCGTGAGAAATAATTATGGCTGGTGAGAAAGCGTGGAAGAACGTGCTTGGGCGCACTAGATCGTGTTTCCCTTTCCCACCGCCAACGCTAAACTTCGGAAGCAAAACCGGAAACATAACCAAAGCAGAAGGAGTAACGCTTTCCTCTTTTTGTGGGCGTAACATTTTGGGTTGATGAGAAGAAGAACTTCCTGGTCGAGTCAAATAAGGAAAGAGGCAACCAAGACCTTGAAGATAAACCACCAAGCAATCCATGCCATGTCTCATCCTCACCGTTACTGGCCATCTGTGCATGTCTCACCCCACCAAACCGCGCCTTGTCACAGTCATGACCAGGCCAATCCATTCGCTCTATTTCCGCGGCACCACCACGCCTAGCCGTCCTTGCACGTTCCACCATGCCATTGCTGCGGATCTCCCTGCCAATCCTCATGCTCCACTGTGGCGAACTTATTATCCACGCGTGTTTACCTTACCAAGACCACGCCACCTCTTGGCCCCTCGAGCTAAGCCGCCCACTTGCGTCGCTTTCCAAGACCGCTCCCCCTTTTCCTTGGAGATGTACGACCAGACCCAGCCGGTAACTTTTATCTCACCACCCCACGGTCTGCATTCCTAGTACAACTTATGCAAGGCCGCCAACACGGGAATCCAAAACTATCTTTACCACTCAAACAGGTTAGTCAGATTCTCCTGACCATCTTTGCCATGATTTACACCTCGATTCCGTCCTTGTCTGTCACCATCATATGCTTACCTCGCAACAAGGCACCTATTCCGAGCTAAGCAGGGGACTTAATGTTGATGGTGGTTTTTAGCTTAGGGTTAAAATCGTAAAACACTAAACCAGCAGATAGTGATGTCACAACATTTAAAGTAACAAGCATTTACTAGGCACATTTACTGAAACCTTTAATGTGTCTCTAAATAATTATTGGGGTACCTTTTTCAAATTAAGGTTACGACAGGCCAAACCCTAATTCCCACGTATGCCAATGGCAAGTCATTCCAGCCACACCAACCGCGCCAAAGCATGCCAACCATGCTAGCCGCACCTCTGTGCCAATGAAAAATCATGCCAGCCATACCAACCGCGCCAAAGCATGCCAACCATTCTAGCCGCACTTCTGTGCCAATGGAAAATCATGCTAGCCACACCAACCGCGCCAAAGCATGACAACCATGCTAGCCGCACCTCTGTGCTAATGACAAATCATGCCATCCACACCAATCGTGCCAAATCATGACAACCATGCTAGATGCACCTCCGTGCCAATGGAAAATCATGTCAGACACACCTACCATGCCATGCCAAACGCACCTCACTATGTCCCCATGCCGCTCCACCATACTGGCCTTCACTACGTGGCTATCAAAATGAAGGCGTGCAACAATCAACGGTTGCCCTTCAATCCCAGGAGCAAATCCTGGCCGTCTAAGGTTACCAAACGACCTTTGCCCCCAAAACCCTAGATTGTTCACGCGCCTTTCCCAAGCTAGTGATGCCATGCGCCTATGGAAAACCCTTTGCCCCACATGCCAAGCCAAACCAAACCTAGCCCAAGCTAGCCGCGCCATGCCAAATGCACTCTGCCTTGGCCCTAGCTATGCTAGTCACACCATGCCAAGCCAAATTCCCTTTCCTTGGCCCTAACCATGCCATACGACCATGGCAAACCCTTGGCCCCACATGCCAAGCCAAAACCGCACCTAGCCCAAGCTAGTCACGCCATGCGCTTATGGAAAACCCTTGGCCCCACATGCCAAGCCAAGCCAAACCAAACCTAGCCCAAGCTAGACGCGCCATGCAAAATACACCCTGCCTTGGCCCTAGCTATGCTAGTCACACCATGACAAGCCAAACGCCATTTCCTAACCATACCATACGCCCATGGCAAACCCTTGGCCCCACATGCCAAGCCAAAATCGCACCTACCCAAAGCTAGCCACGCCCAAGGCGAACCCTTGGCCCCACATGCCAAGCCTAACCTAGCCGTGCCACCCTGTTGGCATTCCCTACTCGGCCACCAAAATAAAGGCATACAATAATCAACGGTTGCCTTCAATCCCAGGAGAAAATACTAGCCATCCAAGGTTGACATACGACACATGGTAACCTTTGGTCCGAAAACCTAAGTTTGTCCACGCCAAACCATGCCATGCCCACATCATGCCAACCTAGACGCGCCACCACGTTGACCCTCACTACACGTCTACCAAAACAAAGGCGTGCAATTATTAACGGTTGCCCCTCCTCTTAAGATGCAAAATCTCGACCGTTGTAGGTCACCAGGCTAGCAAGTTTCCCAAGCTTGACTTGCCAAGCCACAATAACGTGCTACATGTTTTCCAAAAACATTCGATACATCAACACAAACTGGGGGATGCTCATTAGGGTATTGGTTTGGTGGTCTATAGCGTGCGGCATACACAAATGCTCGTTTCAAGATAGTGTAATAAGAATAAAAAGGTTAGTAAATGCAAGAAGCAACGGTGAAATGCTCTTTCATTATGGAACATCAATTCCATCAAATTCCATCAATACCAGGCATTACCACCTCTTCCCATTTAACTCATCCGTTTTCTTTTCTTATGAGGCCAGAGTACGTTTCTTTTTAGACTTGTATAAATAGGCTTACCTATTTCCACCAGAGACACAAGTTTTTGGTAGGGAAAAATACCACACTCAGAAAGGCAACTCTTGTTAGCTTTCTCAAAGCTTTCACCTTCTGATACAAGTCAAGTACTACTCTTCCAGAATTATTTAGGCCTCAACACTCTCTTCGCTTCCCTCCCTAAACCAACCCTTCTCCTCCACTTTGTGACCGAAGCAAGTCTGGAACGTCCATTTCTTTGTTTAGGCCGGACTTGTACAGATTGATATCTCGAATCTAAAGTAATCCCTTGCAGTACATTGTTTAGGGTTTAATTTGTTTCTCACTTTCACACCTGTAATTACCGAAATCAGCAGAAACCATTTTCACCTGCAAACAATAGGTTAAACATATTTCTTTTCAGTAATGATTTTGAGGATGCTTTTCCCAACGCTCTTCAAATAACATCAACGAGAACAATTTCGAATCATAATCCTATTTTAGTGATTACAAAACCCTCAACGCCTTCCAAGCCTTATTTCAAGTTTGATAGGGTGTGGGTGGAGCACAAGAATTTCGTGAGGAATGTGCAGTGGTGGTGGGTTGCTATGTATTTTCATGGTAGTGCAAGCACAACTTTCTTTCTCAAACTACAAAATTTAAAGCACATAATCAAACCAAGGAGAATTCAGGAATTGGATTCAATTGATAGAGATAAAAAGATTCTTATAGGAAGAATTCACGAGTTTAATATTCAAGAGGAAGATGGGGTGCTACAACAAAATCAATTGGAAGAGAGAACTCAATGCAAGTTACAGTTGCGAAATATAAAAGTTATGGAGGCACGAAAATGACAGTTGAGACTTGCGAACGAAGAAATATGATTTTAGGTGGGGAGATTTTAACACTAAGTATTTTCATAGCATTGCTAGCGTAAGGAGGAAACGAAACACAATAGCCAAGATTCAGGTAGGAGGGGTTGATTATTTTGATCAAGGAATTATAAAGGAAGAAATTCAGAATTTTCTATATCAAGAATGAGTTGAATTCGGGAATGGAAAATCTTTATTTCCCTAAGATCAAAGAGGAGGACAAACTTTTCCTTGAGATGGAGTTTTCGGATGAGGAAGTTTGGAAAGTTGTTAAATATTTGGGAAGTAATAAGGCATCTGGTCCAGATGGTTTTTTCGGCTGAATTTTTCAAGAGTTTTTGGGGTGTTTTGAAAGATGATCTTATGAATCTTATCAAGGATTTCCATAAATATGGTTCTATTGACTGGTGGTTTAATATCTCTTTCATCACCTTAATTCCGAAGAAAGAAGATTCTTGTACTCCTAAAGACTTTAGACCGCTAAGTCTTATTGGTAGTGTGTACACAATTCTGTCTAAATTGCTTGCAGTCAGATTGTATAAATTGATGCCCGATATTATTTATGATTTCCAAAGAACTTTCAATAATAACAAGCAAATTCTTGTTGGGGTGCTCATTGCTAATGAATGTGTGGATAGCAGGTTGAAAGCGAAGAAGCCTAGGTCCTATGTAAGATTGATATGAAGAAAGCGTTTGACAATGTCAATTGGCAATCTCTATTTACAATCTTAAAAAAAGCATGATTTTGGCGACAAACGGATTTCTGGATTAGATGGTGTGTAACTTCTTCGAATTTGTCTGTCCTTGTGAATGGTAGTTCGACGGAAAAATTCAAACCGAGTAAGGGGTTACGAAAAGGAGATTCGTTGTCTCCTTTTGTTCTTATTGGTGGTGTAGGTTCTTTCTTAGATGACTAAGTGATGCAGTGGTAAGAGAACAACTATTGGGTTTTCAAGTAGTGGAACATGGGATAATTATTTATCACCTACAGTTTATGGATCGTACGCTGATTTTCATTGATATGAATGTGGAAGAAGTTAAGAGATTTTTAATAATTTTGGCGGTTTTCGAAACTATTACATGATTGCAGTTAAACTTGGAAAAATATACTATGATTAGTGTGGGTGTAGATAGTGTTATTGATTTCCTATATAGAGAGATTGGTTGAAAGTCGGAGAAACTTCCTTTTACTTATCTCGGTATTCCCATAGGGATACATTGGCGTAGTACCTCAGTTTGGGAGCATGTTTTGGAAAGAATTGAGCAAAAGTTGGCAACTTGGAAGAAGAGGAAGTTAAATAGCGCCTATAGACTCGTTCTTATTAAGAGATGTCTTTCTAGTTTACCAATTTATTACTTGTCTCTCTATCACTTACCGGTTAATGTGGAGAAAAGAATGGTGAGAATCATGCGTAAATTTTTTATGGGGAGTATCCGAAGGATGAAGAAATTTAGTTTGGGAAGCTTGGACAAAGATTTGTTTGCCTAAAGATAATAGGGGGTTAGGCATGAGAAACCTAAGGCAATCAATCGGGCATTTTTGGACGTTAAGTGGATATGGAGGTACTCGAAAAGCAAAAATACCGTTTGGAAGAAGATAATGCAAGAGAAGTTTAAGCGTAAGAGTGATATGTTAATGTCGTGTTAGAGCACTTCACGTCCGAACTTGCAAACGTTGATATCTCAAGCTTGTTTGACAAGTTTAGGTGATCAAAACTACAAGTCTTGATTTCTAGTCTACTTATAGCTATGGCCTCGGATTAGGATAAAATGTGTAGTTGAGCTTTAGACTTCACAATGTTCATCGATTGAAGACGAAGATCTACTGAGGAGAGCTTGGAGGAACTTCATAAACAAAAGGTATGTGGAGACTGAAACGTATCTATCACTCAGAAGTATATTCTAATCTATCTCCTATTGAGACTAAGTCGTATAACTGTATAGACTTTTACATTATACATATTTGATAATTCGAGATGAGTTTAACTCGCTTATATCTTTCTCGAAATATATGTTGGAGGCTTTTTTCTTTATCTATGTTCATCATTATTCTTGACGAGTTTTGGTTGGAAGAAAATTTATTTGTTGGAAACTAAATAATAAGTCAAAACATGATCATGTGAAAATTGTCTTGAAACATTTTACATGATTTGTGTAAGACAGTCATTTGATGTCGACTCGGAATATTTCGTATTGATCATTCGATCACTTAAAAATTAATTATAAGATAATAGTTTGTGTGAGACATCTATTGTCGTTTTCTGAGGATGTTTCAATGATTGAAACGGGAGTTTAGAACAATTAACCATTGTCTGGATATAGCACAATATGCATACCAATATGCAAACTGTTGTAGTATGATTCAGGACTGAAAACCAAGTTTGCATACCAGTATGTGAACGGTTTTAACTGTTGAAGTCCGGGAACCAAGTATACATGCCAGTATGCGAACGTTTTACCTAAGTTAGGTCCGAAACGACAGTATGCATACCCGTTGCGAACTGTCGGACAAGACCAAAGTCCGAAACTCAAGTTCGCGTACTCGTTTGCAAACTGAGTTGGTTTAAGATCTAAAATCGTCTAAGTATGATTTCATACTCATGAACAAATACATTTATATATTAAGGAATGCAATCTTTGCAAACCATGGATAAATGTTCATGAATTGATTCTCTTGAATCAAATCCGATTTTGTTTCAATTGTGTCATGTATACTTCTATGAGAATATAAGCAATTGAACAACTCTATGAGTAACACAATTAGATTCATTTGATTATTATTTGATATAGAAGTGTTAGATAAATGTGGTTAATACAAAAGTATTTATATGGCTAACTTCGGTTAATTGTTATTGAGCCAACTCAATATACACGTTTAGGTACGGTTACCCATATCTAAATGAAGGTATATTTCATTTGTGTGTAACAAGATGAGACCATCTAAGGTGGAGAGATGTTGCTTTGGTTTAAAGCAAACTTAACTTGAATCTTAAATCAGGTTTTCATCTAACGATGAATATTGATTGCTTTGTTTTAAAGCTATCAAACCCTGATTTAAAGACTATATAAGGGAGAACTCTAGCAACTGGAAAACCTAATCCCCACACCTTCTGTGTGATACTAGTTTCAACTGGAGTCGTTTCTCCTTTAACCTAGGTTTTTCCTAAAACCATTATAGGTTAACGACTTAAAGACTTCATTGGGATTATGAAGCAAGACGAAATATTTTCTTTGTAGTTGCGTTTTATGATCTTACTTATTATATTGTATTGAGTACTATCTTCTCTAAGATTAGCTCGAGATTTATCTCCGATAGGTAAGATATAAAAAGTAATCACAAAGCTTCGTCTCATTCTTTGTGATTCCACAATAACTTGTTCTACTACCATATAGTTAAGTTATTGTGAGGTGATTAATATTTCTAGGTTGTTCTTCGGGAATATAAGACTGGATTATCAATTGTTTCCTGTTCACCTTGATTTATCAAAATACAGAACGAAAACTTCATAGGTATCTCTGCCGGAGACATATTTAACTATTAGAATAAACTTTTTTGTAGGAGATAGATTTGTTTATAAAGTCTTCGGCTTTAGGTCGTAGCAACTCTTAATTGTGGGTGAGATCATCTAAGGGAATCAAGTGCATGGAGTCATGTTGGGATTCAGATAGGTAAGGAACGCGACTGTACCTTAATCGGTGTGAGATATAGTTAGGGCTCAATTACATTCCAGTCCGAAGTTAACTTGTAGTAGGCTAGTGTCTGTAGCGGCTTAATACAATATGGTGTTTAAATCTGGACTAGAACCCGGGGTTTTTCTGCATTTGTGGTTTCCTCGTTAACTAAACTTCTGGTGTATATATTATTTATTTTTCACATTATATTGTTTATATAATTTAAATATCACAGGTTGTGCATAGTTCAATCAATTGATAAATTCTACCTTTGGTTGTTGATTGAAATCGATTGACACTTGAACATTGGTCTTTGGTACCGTTCAAGTTGTTTCTCATAATAACCAGGCTCGGATTCCCATCAGTTTTATTTTTCTGATTACATTAAAATATTGAGATATAACTTTTGGATATATTTCCTTGATTGAGACTGACTGTCTATTTGATTCTCTTGGAATTATATTGGAGTTAGTCCATATGGATTTCCAAAAAAAATATTGGTTGTGGTTGTTCGACCCCCGCTTTTTCATGTCGGATGTTGATTCCACTCCCCAAAGCATAAGCTTATGGAATAACATGGTGAATATGGTTCTGACGGTTCAGAACATGGCTCAGTTTACAGTTAATAACGGTAATAGAATCAGATTTTGGAAAGATAAATGGATTGATGGAAGTTTCTTGAAAGATATTTTTCCGGAGGTATTTAAGGTAGTGAAGGAATGGATGGTAAAGGCAATGGATGACAATATGATTTCCAGAGAGCTTTGAACCCTAATGAGCATCTTGAATGAGATCTTCTTAGGCGTGATGTTCATGTCCCAAATCTTGTGGAAAGAGGTGACGAGATGTCTATTATGGATAATTTTAGTGCGACGAAATGCTATGAGACTCTAGATAGACAGTTTGAGACGTGCAGTTTCGCGAAGCATTTATGGAGGGAAAAATTCCTCACAAGGTCAGTTTTATTATTTGGGATTCTTTTCATAATTCTCTTCCATGTTAAGGCATAAAGGAGTGGATATAGAAAGTTAATTGATTGTTTTCTGTAATTCCGAAAGAGAAACAACGGATCATATGTTTTTGTATTGTCCTTACTCGTTTGAGATATGAAACTATTTCATTAAAGATTTTCGGATTTTTTGGCCAATGCCGAGGTCACTTCTTGATTTTTTTCACGCTTGGACTACAAATTTTATTGAAAGATAGAGGTAAATCATTTTGTGGGATTATCCACTATGCAATTTGTTGGAGACTGTGGAAGGAAAGGAACGAGAGAGTTTTTGGAGATAAAAAGAAGGAGGCGAATTGGATTAGTTCTCTTATCAAACAACTTGTAGTTGTATGGTCTTGTGATTCTGATACATTTAATTTTGTCTCTCCTAGTATAATTTGGAGTAATTGGGAGACTCCTATGATTTTGTAACTTCCTTTACTATGTGTAAAGTTTTTTTTTTTTTTTTTGAAAAAAAAAAGGTATTTAATGTACTGTATGATGTCCAATGAGTGATTAAGTATCTTATATAATGGGGAATGTGGTACTCTTAAAACACATAATGTCTACCCAAACCCATAAAGACATAGTACCGAGCAGGGGCAGAGCTAAGAATTCTGAAATGGGGCTGTAAAAATGTACTTCGGGGTTGCAATTTTTTTAGGGAGTGCAAATCGGCAGTTTTGAATGGAGAAATCAAAGAAGAGGTCTATGTAGAACAACTACAAGGTTTTGTGGTTGAAGGAGAAGAATACAAGGTAAACAAGTTGAAGAAAGCTTTGTATGGCCTCGAGCAAGCACCAAGAGTTTGGGATAGTGAGATAGATGGATACTTCAAAAGGAAAATCTTCAACAAAAGCAAGAGTACGCCTACATTATATGTGAAAACACAAGGTACACCTATTCTCATCGTTGCTTTATATGTTGATGATCTTATTTTTACGGGTAATGATGTTTATATGATTGAACAATTCAATAGTGAAATGATGATGAAATATGAGATGAGTGACATGGGTTTACTCAAGTACTAGGCTTATAGATAGCAAAAAAAATTATGTTTGGTAGGGTGTGCAAGGGCACACCCTTGCAATGGGCTGGCTCCACCCCTGGTACCGAGTATATGAGAGTAGAGAGGATTTAAGTAAGGGAGGGGATTTATGTAGTTCTCTATGTGCCTATTAGCTAGTCTATATATAATTACATGGTCAGATCCTAGTGGAAGAATGGTAGATTTTAGGTCGTCTGTTACTGCTTATGTTTCCTTATTTGTTATTTACTTAGTATTCAAGTTGTGTTTTCTATATATTCATAGTTTATTCTAGGATTCAATCAGTATTAATTCAAAGGATTAAGGTGGTTGATCCCCAATAGAATGATTAATATATCTATGCTTGTAGTTGCAGGAAATCCTACAACTACACCCTTAGTAGAATTTGTAAAACTTTAAGAAGTTCTTGATGAAAAATGACAATCTTGATTAATATTCTCAACTGATTACAAAGAAATATGTTAATGGAGATTAGAACAGTTACAACTTTCTCTGTTCTCTCTCCTAAGACTTATTCTAACACTCACTTAAAGAACCTCTTGAATTTAACATTTGAACTACTATTTATAGTGAAATCTGTACAACTGTATATAGCTTGCGAAGTATCGTGACCTCTATTCGTAAGTTTATTCTATACTCGCAATCTCTTCACATTTTTCCCGTGTTTCTTATATCATCGCATTTTCTTGCGACACTTTCCTCCTGTCTTTGTTACTACATTCGTAACCCAACCTTTTACGATATTCGGTACCTACATCTTGCCTCTTCTCATGTCATTTCTGCGAAGAAGTAATGATCTTGAGAATATAACCGTTACAGAGTTTGAACATGTATTTTATAACCGTCTTTTCCTAACTATTCCCTTATATATATTCCTTTGATTCCCTTCCTTATCTTTTTACCTTCTCTTTGTTCTGCAACTTCATCTTCTTCTTTCATCACTTCTTCGGCTATCGCCTTCTCTTACTGTTAATTCCATCATGAGTTCTCCGAGGTAATTTTCTTTTATCTCTTGCATCTTTCACTTGTTTATCTCTTTTATTTCTATTTAATTCATTGTTTGATTTTGATTTCTTTCAGCAAAACTATTTCTCCGATGAAACCTTCAACTAAAAACTCAAGCCCTAACTCTCGAAGAAGAAAACCCGAGAATCAAAAGGTAGTTAAAATACTCTGTCTTCCTTCTGAAACAATATATTGTTGCCTCAGTTTTTAATCTACATTTTGATTCGTAGGTCGGTGAAAAATCCAATCCTACCAAGAGATCTCGTATTATCAAATCCAAGCCATCAATTTTAATCAGTGATTTCCTTCCTATGATTGATAAAGAATTTCCCTCTCCTCCTCGTGAAAGCACTTCTTCGAAAACTCCTGCCTCTACTCCATTACCCAGTTTTCAGTCTCCCACCCCTGTCAATTTATCAACACTTCTTCAAGATCAACCTTCGCAAACTACTTTCTCAACCTCTTCTCTTGAAAAACCCATTTTAGCTCCTAATACTTTGAGTGTTGTTGCTCCAAACAATTTACAACTTTCTTTGATTCCTTCGAATTCTTCTCCCCTTCCTCAAGAAGTTCGAGATGGAATTTATTCAGCTTTCCAGATGTTATCTGATATTTTGAGTAATACTGCGAAATTTTCAAATGTTCGCTCGCAGTCTGAATTTTGCGAAATACTCAACAACTTCATCAATCCTGATGTTTCTATTTCACGTCAATCCTTGGAAAAAAGAAGTTGAATTGCTTCGCCAAACTCAGGGGTCTTTGAAAGCGGAGTGTGAGAATCTTCGTAAAGAGAATCATCAGCTTCAAAATGATTCTCTAGATTGTGCAATCCTTCGTAAGAGGAATGATGCATTAAAAGGTATTGCTATTATCTTTATATTTTCTCCTTTTGTTTGTTTATATTTCTTGTATGTTTGAAACACCCATTAAAACCCATTCCCCTTTATAGAATCAATCCAGAAATGTAGAATATTGGTACTTCATCATGAATCAGTCGCAGAAGAATTTCGAGCCAAGCATGAAAGTCTTTTGAACCAATTTTCCCACTTATCTAGTCTTCATTCATGTGCTCTTGACAATTTAGATGCTCTTTTTCAAGAAAATACCCAACTAATTTACGATCACAAATTTTTGAATGATGAAATATCTCAGCTCACTTCTTCTTTAACTAAAGCCGATTTAAGAATAGAAACCCAATTAAAAGAGAATAAAACCTTATTAGAAAAAAGATGTTCGTATTTGAATACAATGGCAGTTTCTTCGCACCAATTGAATATTCTTCAGAGTAAATGTTGCGATCAAGAAAATCTCCTTTATTTGTTAAAAGGTGAACTTGAGGAATTAAAGAAGTATTCAGATGCAGAGAGAAGTTCTTTTGCTGTCGAGAAGAAATCCCTTCTTAATAAGAATATAATCTTGAACACTAAGAGGAATAAACTTAAAGAATATTATTCTTAACTAGAAAACCTTAATGCAAAACTTGCGAAGGATAAAAAAATCTTCTTTCCAAAGATCAAAAGCTTCAATCCAGACTTGAAGGATTAGTTGGTGATGGTTTTGATAAAGCTATGGATCAGATAAAGAATTGTTGTCTATCTTTAGCTCAATTTCTTACTTCACAAAGAGAAGGTAGTCATTAAAATTTGACTGCCTCTGATATACCTTTAAATTTTGCTATATTCGTAGAATTGATTCTTTGAATTTTGTTTCACTCGCATAATCTGAGAACAATCTTCGCAATGCTAAAGCTGGATTAGAGATCACCTATTCTGAGCTTTGCAAGAAGAACACTTTTCTTTCTACTCGTTTGATCAATTGTCGTGATCGTGCCAATCGGATATTCAACCATCTTGCTTATGTCAAAGATATTGAAGATACTAACCACCAGAAAGCTCTACTTCGTGAAAGTCATATGAAAGCTCAATTCTTCGTAAACAACGTTCTCTAATCAAGATCCTTGTCTCCAGTGAAAATTGAACCTCTGGAAATATCTGATGATGAAGTTGCTCGTGATCCTGATAGTGACTTTGATTATGAAAGTGAAGATGAAGGACTTGATGGTGAAAAATAATCTATCCCTCAAGGAGAAGCTCCTATTGTAGGCTCTACAGAGGGTAATGTTTCGCAAGAATCGAACGTTGCTGATGATCCTACTCATCTTAAAGATCCAGCACAAAGTGTTGATGAAGAGCATTAAGCATGATATACTTCTTTCCCAAGTTATCGTTAATCCTCTTATTTTTCTTTCTTTTGAACTCTTTCTCTTGGTTATTGTTGGTCCTCTTTCTTACAAACAATTCTACTTACTGTTTATGTTCCTTAAGAAGTATATTTTATATTTTGCGATAATGATTTGACCTTTCTCTAATTGAATACTTTCTTGATTTGCATAAATTGAATAAATTGATCATATGAAGAGAAATAACATATCTTGAAGACTTAGCTTAGTATTCCCTTTCCCCTTATTATTGCTCTTCAGGTGATCAATTGTTGTTGTAAGTATTAAAATATCTTCCTCAGTTTAAGTTGCGAAGTTTCTGGTTGTTGCGAAGTAAATAAGAAATCTCCCCCTTGAAGTATAAGAAGTATGAAACCTCCTTGAAGAATTATGAAACATCCTTGAAGAAGTATAAGAATTATGAAACATCCTTGAAGAAGTATATGAAGTAATCAATCCTTGAAGAAATATAAGAAGTATTCAATCCTTGAAGAAGTATTCAATCCTCTTAAAATTTAATGAGTATGTAATATCCGTTTTTGATTGTAAATAAAATTTCCTTTTTTGGTATGAGTATAAGAAGTATTCTTGTTGAAAATATAAAGAATCTCCAATGATATTGACGGAATTGACTTCATTAGTTTCTGTGGTCTTATCATGCCTTCCTAAGTAAAGGTCTTACTTTGCCACCTCTTTTGCGATAAAGTCGCAGGACGTTGGTGCATTCGCATGCCTCAACCCCTTGACCTTATCTTAACAATATTTTTGTGTTTGCGATAATATGACAAGTCTGAATATACTTGTGAATATACAGCCTTGTGACATTATCGTCTTGCGATGAAATCGCAGGATGTTATCACACTTTTATGTAATAACCCATTGATCTCATATTAACTTCTTTGTATTTAATTCTGCGAGTATATATATATATATTTTTTTTTTTTTTTACTCGCAGAAATATGATTGTTGCACAAATATGACAAGCCTTTATGTTCTTGCGAACAAAAAGCCTCATGACATTTGTGTCTTATAGCACATATCAGCTCCCTAATGGAGGGTGCTTCCCTTTATCTTCCCCTTGGTTGCCCCTTCAAGGAAGCGTACATCGACCATACAAGGTTAGCTCTTCCCATCCGGTTTTTCCAACAACCATCTTTTTTTCGCAACCTCTTATCCTTTTTGCCTATAGGGCTTATAGTTATGAGGTTGCACCCTATGGGGTATCTTTGTGCCAAGTGCATCATTTGCCAAGACTTGTCAAGAATGGCATATGTGCTTCAAACCCATCCGGAACTCTTGACTCAACCGTGTACCTCAGCGCCTTGATCGTTTTCTGCACTTCTTTGGAAAGACAGTATGCCTTAGTCGCCCAACCTAAATCATGTTACATCGCAAGATTAGGTTGAGAATCCAAGGTGTCTTACCCGGATAGGTACCCCTCTTTTGGGTTATGTACCCCATAATGTCCATGTACTCAGGTTCCGTGGTGGTGTTCCGTTTCCCCCGAGCCATGCTTATAGGTACCCCCTTAAATGACGCACTTTAGGACTTTGCCTCTTGTGAAATGTTGCTTCGCGAACTAGGGTGTATGCCACAAAGGTTTTCCTGTGTAAAATTGTTGCGTATTTCTTTCTTTTTTGAAAGTTGATCACAGTTTGCGTCTTTCTTTTATGAAAGCTGATCGCAAATAAAATTTGTAATTTTGGTAGTTTTTTTACGAACAAACCATATTCGCAAATTTATCATGAGTTTTATGGATAATACCTTTTTAAATACAATCTATTCCAGGGTCGACCAAGTCTTAAACCCATGTCTTTCCCTTCTGGATCCATCAGCCGATAAGCTCCACTTCCCACAACCTATTTAATGACATATGGTCCATCCCATTTTGGTGCTAGTTTTCCTCCATTTTCTTTCTGGTAGGGAGGTGTTTGTCGCATGACCAAATCACCTGGTTGATACTCACATTCAATAACTCTCTTGTTATACTCTCGAGCTAATCTTTCCTGATAAATTTTCATATGTCGCAACACCTTTTCATTTTTTTCTTCCAAATCATCCAGCTCACTTAATATCACCCCTGCACTTAAATTTCTTTCCCAAGCTTCTTTCTTTGTTGTCGGAATTACAACCTCTGTTGGCAATAATGCTTCTACTCCATATGTTAAACAATAAGGATACATTCCAGTTGCCTCCCTTCTAGTTGTATTGTATGCCCAAACTGAACTAGGCACTTGCTCACACCACCCTCTGAGATGTCCTTCTAATTTATTTTTGATTGTATCTGCGATTGTTTTATTTGTTGCCTCTGCCTGTCCATTAGCTTGTGGATATAATGGAGTTGATTTACCACATTTTATCCTAAAAGCACTGAGTAACATCTCTATATTTTGCCCTTCAAATTGCTTCCCATTGTCAGATACTAATTGTGATGGAATTCCATACCTACAAATGATATTCTCGAATATGAATGTAAAAACATCCTTATCACGAATATGTTGTACTGCTTTTACTTCTGCGAGCTTCGTGAAATAATCTGTTGCGACTATTAAGTATCTTCTCTTCCCAGATCTAGGTAAAAATGGACCAACAATGTCCAATCCCCATTTCCCGAAAGGCCAGCAGCTTGTTGAAGAGGTTAATGGTACCCTTGGCGCATGAGTTATTTTCCCATGTCGTTGACATTCTTTACATCGTATCACCAATAATTTTGTGTCTGTGTGCATATAAGGCCAGTAATACCCTTGTATTTTTGCTCTATATGCTAGAGATCTTCCCCCACTATGATTACCAGCTTCTCCTCCATGTAACATCTTCAATATTTTTTCTCCTTCTTTACGAGTTAAACATCTGAGAGATGGTCCATTGAAAGATTTTCTGTACAAAATTCCTTCTCGTAACTCATAATTTGTTGCACGACTCTTTAATTTATGTGTTTCTAGCCTGTTCCTGGGTATTTCTCCTTTTGCGAGATATGCATGAATTTCCTTTCTCCAATCTGCGAGATCTTCTGCGATGTCGTCTGATAGTTCCCTTTCTACTTCCATCGCAACTGCTTCCTAAATTTCTTCTTCTTTATTCACTGATGGATGTTGAATTGTCTGGATTTTGATATTTCTTGTATTAGGGTTTGTCATCATACTTGGAATGAATGCAAATGCATCTGCGAGTCGATTGTATTTCCTCGTTATATGCCTCCATTTTAACTTTGGTATCCTCGCAGATAATTCATCAACGAGTTTCTTGTATTTCTTCAAAGAAGACTCATTTGTGGTATATTCCCCTTTAATTTGACAAATTACCAGCTGAGAATCACATGTTATTCTTATACTTTCGAGCTTCTTTTCTATTGCGATCTTCAATGCATGTACTATATTTTGGATTCCCAAATTCTTAAAGTGATTTGTAATCAGTTGAGAATATTAAAACTATTAAAATGACAATCTTGATTAATATTTCCCGAAACAATTAAAACAATTAAAACAATTAAAATATTAGGATCGGTTTTATGGAAAACTATTAAAACAATCTCTTACTCGTTTCGGGAAATATTAATTGTTGATCGTCCTGTTTTTCTTATGAATGGAGATCTTCATTGTTTAGGCGTTAACACTACCAAGAAGACCTCTTTGTAGTTGCAGGAATTCCCACACTACACCCTATTCAAGAATTTACCAACATCTATGACATAATTTGAAGATTAAAGACACTTTTTATTAATTTGATCATAAGGAATTACAGAAATCAAGAACACAGAACACTTGATAAAGATTTTCTCTCTCCTAAAAAACTTTCCTAACACTCAAAAATTTATCTCTCTGGAACTATTCATCTCCTTTATATAGGTATTTACATAGTGGATTACAGCTCATGACAGCTCATTTACAGCTAAGATTCCCTTTAATTTCGGATCTAAGTTCTTGCGATAAATCGCAGTTAGCACCGTCTTTAACTTTCGCATGTTTTATTGATATATCGCAGACATGTCACACTTTCTTCGTGTTTCTGTTGTTTTCAGTCATTACGTCATTGTTTAAGTCATCTTTGGATGTGTCGCAGAATACTACTGATGTATCGCAGAGTAGTTCGTTTATTATCAAAATATCGCAGAACAGTCATTTATTTCTCAGGAATATTGTTGTGATAATATTATGATCCTACATCTTGCCTCTTCTCATATCTTTTCTGCGAAGAAGATAAAGATCATGAGAATTTAAATTTCTTGATTTGCCGCAACTCCTTGTCTTTTCATACTTCCTTTATTCTGACACGTCTCTATATCCATCGCTAAATATTCTACACATGTTTTTTCCTCCATTTATTCCTTGACACGTATTCTTCCAACCGTTGGGTTCTGACCACTCACATCCTTTCTTCATTGAATGCATTGATATTCTCGAAAATTTTCTTCTCTTATAAATATCGTCTTTGCTAATCCCTCCTCTTCTTTTTACTTTCGCTTTTCTTCTCTGCAACTTCACTATTCATCGTCTTCTTCCGCAAATTCCGGATCTCAATTATTCTTTCAGTTTTCTAATTTTCTCTTCTTTGTTTTAATCTTCGTTCCCATACTAAGAAATGGCTCCTGCTAAAAAATTAGGTCAATCCACTTTGAAAAAACACCAGCAGAAGCTTCAATCCTTATGTTTCACACTTTCTGAGATCCCTGATCAATCTTCAGACTCTGATCTCTCCATTGATCTTGTTTCAATATTTCCTTCTTCTAACGAGAAGATACTTGTTTCTCTAGGTCAATTAGAAGCTGGCCTTCCTATTCCTCTTTATAACCCAGATCTCCCTCTTTTTTATGAGATTATTTCTCATGTTAAACTTTCGCGAGCAATCTGCCAACTAAGTGGAGACTGTATTCGCCTCATTCTTGAATATGCTTCCCGTGGAGCTGGTAAAGGATCCCTTTATCCTAATGATGCGAAACATCCTGATTATGAAAAAATCCCAATTATTCCAGCGAAATATACTGTGGAGAACTTCTTTGCGAATTATCAAGTGATTCCAATGAAGAAAGAAAGTACGTGTTAGGCTGTTAGTTTGAATAGGGATAAAAAATTTGCGAAGGATAAAATTCTTATGCAAGATATAGACTATCATTCCACAAGAAACAATCTTCCCCGCTTCTCCAAGGATGATAAATGGTGTAGATTTCCTCTCCTCCTTGAAGGTCCATATATTTATGGTACTCTTAACCTTCCTGCGAATCATGCATATCTTGCGGCTTATCATCCTTGGATTTTTAATTGGCCTGAAAAGAATTCTGAGGTATATCTCGCGAAGTTAATCATTATTCGCAAACTTAGATAAATATATTGTTCTTACTAGTTATTGAATTATTTTTTATCAGATTGGAAAAATGAAGGCTAGCTACGCCAGTACTGGGAATCCTAATCTCCTAAATTTTTTGAAAACCTTCACAGATGAAGTAAGAAACATTCTCTTATAACTTTTAACAATATATTGTTGCCCCTGTTTCTTATCTTCATGTGTGGTTGTTTTCTAGGAAATACCATTTGTCGCAGTAGTTGAAGCCAAGGATAAAGGCAAAAAAGTAATAACTCCAAATGAGAGTTCTGGCACTTCTCCTCATCGCAATAAGAATCAAATTGCTGAGAGTCCCCCAAAAAAGAGAAGAAAAACTCATCCACTTAAAGAAATTTCTTCTGTCGCTGAAAAAGATAATGAGGTTGAAGAGAGTGGAAGAATTAATAATGATGCTACTATGGGCACCTCTTCAATACGTTTTTCCTCCGCAAGAGTTAGATCTGCGATGGGTCTTTCTCAACCTGAGACTCCCATGGATCAATTGTCAAATATCTTTAGAAATCCCATGCAAGGTATTGGTGATGACGATATTGCTCACGCTTGCAATTATCTCTCAAAAATCTGCGATGCTTCCATCTTAACTAATAATAAAGATCTTAAAGGAGTCTCGAGATTTATCAACCCAGATTTTCTTCATGCACTAGCTTCATTGGTATGCCCCTTTTCTTTTATTTTTCTTGTAGTAAACTTTACACTTGTCATGAATATCGAAGATCTTTTACTTACCCTTACTTATTTTCTCTTATATGCCACAGACTGCTAGAGCTTCTTTTTCTGTTGCTTCGGAATTAGAAAATAGATTATCATTATCGCAGAAAAGGCTTACTGATTCACAATCTGAATCTGTGAAACTTCGCGAAAAGAATAAGCAATATGAAGATGAAATATCCATTCTTCGCGAAAAATGTAAGCAATTGGAAGCATCTGGGAATACTGAGCTCCTTAACAAGAATAAATCGCTTGAAGTAGATGTTGAAGTTCTTCAACAAAAACTAGTTGACAAGGAGAAGTTCTGCAAACAAATTATTGGTATGATTTATTTATTTATTTTTTACTTTCTTCTTTCTTGCTATTTTAGCTTATTTGAACAACCATTTTGCAGATGCCTATAATCTTACTGATGAAGCTCTTATTCTCAATTCTTTTGATGAACCCATAGATGAATCCATTCTTCTTCAGCGTCTTAATGACGCTTTAAATAATTATTCCGATGAAAAAATTAATGCTCTGTCTATCGATGAGCTTAAATATCACATTTCCCTTATAAGAATGGATTATAGATCTACTTTGAGTATATCCAATAGTTTTAAGACTTGTAGAGATGAATTTGGAAAAAGAATCAAAACCTTGAAAGCCCAAAAGAATGAACTTGAGAAGGATAAAGAACGCATTACTCTTCAAGGTGCTGAAGCTCTATCAAAGTTCCGCAATGCCCTTATTGACACTGAACTTGAGAGAGATAGACTTAAGGATGAAAACATTGAACTTCTTAAAAGAGAAAAACAAATCCGTTCCCATCTTCTCATTCAAAATGATGATGAATTCGCATGGGATGCGACAATTCTCGATAATGCTAGGAAAAATTTAGCAATAGATGTCAGTCTTCATACCGAACAGGCAACCTTGATACAAGAAATGATTCATGAAAGAGAAGGTTATTTATTGCTCCTCTAACATCTTTATATTTTTTGTAAATTTTTGATAAATTTCTAACTTGTTATTGTATCATCGCAGAATCTGAAGAAAAACATTCTTCAAAGATAGCAGAACTTGAAGAAGAAAAAAGTAGTCTTGCAAATAATCTTGCTTCCCGCAATGATAAAATCTCTAGACTGCGAAAGAAGATAAAGATATCCAACTCCAATTTGCGTAGTAACCTTCTCACCGTTCGCAATAATGCTATTGAGAAAGTCTGCCAAGATAATGATCTTCCCCTTAGTTTATATCCTTGCCTTTTGGAAAATATCCCACCAAGTTCAAGTACCAATTATTTAAAATGGAGGCTGATATAAATGAGGATGAAAGCGAAGATGAAGAAGAAACTGATGATGAAGATAATGAAGACGAAGATGAAGATAATGGCGAAGATAAATCCCAATAGTTCTGCTTCTTCTTTTTGATCTTCTCCTGTATTTTTCCCTTTCTTTCTTGCGATGATTATCTGCGACAAATTGTATCATTCTTTCTGCAAGATACTTGTAATTCCTGATGTTCTTCAATATATATAAATTCCTTTTTTGCCTCTATCCGTCTGTTATTTATATGAATTTATCATATAATGATTAATAACAATATTTATTGTTCTTATACATCGTTCCCATACTTGCCTCTTGTTATTAATCCGCAATATGATAAATGAATCATCGTAAATTTTTCTGCGAACTATATGTTTTGCAGACATAATTTTCTTGTGGTCTTATTTTGCTTTCCTAGTTAAAGGTCTTATTATGCCACTTTTATGCGACAAGATCGCAGGACATTCTTACCTTTATACGTAATAATCCATTGATCTTGCCTTATCATTTAATTTTAATTTCTGCGACAATATGATAAATCTAAGCCATCTTGTGAGATTAATCTCTCTTTGCTTTTTAAGACTTATGATATTGTTGTCTTTGCGATGAAATCGCAGGACGTCTTTGCGATTTATATCCTCTTATTATTGATTTCATTTATCTCATTATTTGATCTTATCGCAAAAACCCATTGATCTCATCTTAACATTTCTTATTAGGCTTTTTGTCCAGTCATGCGGCAATATGACGGGCCTAAATATTCTTGCGAATATAAAGTCCCATGACATTGATGTCTCTGTCACGCGACAATATGACGGGCCTAAATATTCTTGCGAATATAAAGTCCCATGACATTGCCGTCTTTTTTGATACACAACACCCTAATGGAGGGTATCGCCCTTATCTATCCCCCCGGTTTCCCCTTCAAGGATTATACATCGGCCATACAAGACTAGCACTTTCCCATCCGGTTCTGCCAACAACCAGTTGTTTTCGCAGCCTTGTCCTTTATGCCTTATATGGCTTATAGTTACAAGACTTCACCCTAAGTGGGGTTTTCTTCGGGCCGAACACATCGTAAGACAAGACTTTCCATGGATGGCCAGGGTAGGTTCATCCATCCCGGGCACCCACAGCTCAACCGTGTACCTCGGCGCCTTGATCATACGTTGCATTCCTTAGGAGAAACTCTCGGGCTCCCAACTAGGGTATAACCTTATATAATTGGGAATCCAAGTTATCTCTCCCGGATGGATTTTCAATAATCCCAAATCTCCATGACTAGGTTCCAGCAGCGGTATAGCCTTTCCCATAGCCATGGAAAGAGATACCCCCCTTATGACGCACTTTAAGGACATTGCCTCTTACGGAATAGAATCCACGAACTAAGGTGTACGCCATAAAAGTTCGTCCCGTTCTTATATATTTTTAGGAGATTTGGATCCTTATTATGCATTTGCATTAAAAATTCTTATATGATTAGAGATCACCAACTTTTCCTTTTTAATAGAAAAATTTCTCATTTTTGAGCAGAGTTTTTCTTATATGATTCGAAATCATCTTGTTTTTCGATTGTTCGCAACATGATATTGTTGCACTTATTTTCTTCTGTGATGAATGATTATTCTCAACCTCTTGTTACTTTATTTATTTTCTTGCGAGAAACGATTCATCGCAACATATTATACTTATCTTCATCTTCGTATGATCAATCGTTATTGAATCTTTTGGAACAAACTATTCTTGAAGTATACCCTTTCCCCGCAACTCTATATTGTCCACCATCAATTTCTCAGCTCTCTGATTTTTCCTCCTGTTATGTTGCCAATTACGATTTCGCGCGCTTCTTTCTTCGCAAGTATTAATGTCAACTTCATAACACTTTTTGCCTTCAAACCAATCACCTTTAATTATCCCAATACCATGAGGATGTGGAAACTTTATGCATTGATGATATGTTGATGCTATTCCCAAGATCCCATGGATCCATGACCTTCCAATTAAAGCATTGTAAGGAGATTCTATATCCACTACGCAAAACTTAATTTTTGAAGATATCTTGTTCAATGGAATTTCCATAGTAATTTCTCCTTTTGGCTTGTTTGCGGTGCCATTAAAACCATAGATCTTGTAAGTTGAAGGGATTAGCTCATCATCTCTTCCACCCATTGTGCGATAAGTATGATAAAACAAAATATCCACCGAGCTTCCAGTGTCAATTAAAACTTTATCTATTGCCCAAGAATCACTTGCTGCATCATCATTATCTTCTTCTTCTCTGTATTTTGGATTTATCTCTAATTTCACCACCAATGGGTTTTCATGCATCTTCCCAGGCTCTGGTATCTCTTCTGCAGTAAAAGAGATAACTTGTTTCTGCCATTCTTATAACGGAGAAATCTTCGCAATATTCATCACCTCTCTTCCCTCTATATCCCTTGAAAATACTCTGCTTAGCACATTGTCATGGAAATCCTCTATCGTTTTTTGTGAATGTACAATTGAATTGCAGAATAGATTTTTTGCTGTAGCTCCTACTTCAATGACAAATGTTTCTGCTTCTTTTGCAACATTAACTCTGCAAATTTCTGGTGCTTGCGGCAATTGTTGCGGTTGTAAATATGTTGCTAAAAAATGATTTAATTTTCCTTGTTCGATCATTCACAAAATGATTCTTTTCACATTTCTACAATTATTCACAGAATGACCATGAAAATGATGATAAGGACAAAATTCTTGATTGTGGTTGTTGGGATGTGGTTCCTTCCCCATGTTCCAGGGTGAGGGTATATTCTCCATTAAAATAATCGCTTCCCAAATCTTGTCTATACCAGTATTTAAAGGCGGCAATTTGATATCTTCCCACATATTCCTCTGACCTCTTTGCTCTCTTGAATAATTCTGCCTCTGTCCACCATAAGTTTCCTGCGGTTGATCAAACCGTGGGACCTTATTATTTTTATTGCGATTATAAAAATTTCTCTCCTTTTCTAATTCCTCTTGATCTCTACTCCCCATTGCTACTATCTTAAGTTGATTATCAGTCTCCATTTTCTCTCGCAGATTTTGGGAAGTACTTGCTACTGTATTAATCATCCTTGGTAACAAACTTCCATTTGCTGCGGCTGAACTTGTGCCTGCAAGAATTGGATAAGACTCCATCTCATTTTTTTTTTCCTCCAAAGCGATATATTCCTCTTGCAATTCTCGCAACTCTGTCATAGTGATTGTGTTTTTAACTCTGAAGACCTGGATGTATAATAGATTTGTCGCAAACATAGCATTTATGAAGGACAAAATGAGATATCTTTCATCTACTCTTCCTGCCATTTCACTACACATTGTCCTCCATCTTATGGTTAAGTGCTTCAAACTCTCACCAACCCTCTGTTTCAATCCAAACACATCTTCAATTCCAGGTCGCGCAGAATTATTGCTGATGTAGGCTCCTAAGAAAGTGGTTTGCAAGTGCATGAACGAAGTTATTGTATTCTTGGGAAGACTTTCGAACCACTTCAATGCTTCGCCAGTTAAACTTGACGCAAAATATTTGCACAAAACGACATCATGGTTCTCCCATTGTAGCATACATCGAATATAAGCTTTGATATGTTGGACAACACACGTAGTTCCATCAAATATACTTGTCAACACCGGTAAATTGCATTTTGGAGGTATCCATCCTAATTGTACCTCTTGAGTAAATGGAGTTTTCGCAGCCTCTTCGATTGCCTCATCAAGTTGCCTTCTTCCTCCTTCTCTTCTGTTATTTATCATTCCTCTCATTTCTGCCAATTCTCGCAAGATTTGTTCATTCCTATCAGAATTTTTCTCCATTGGTCTTTTCAACGCAGCTTCTTTTCGTCTGCGTTCATGCCTTTCTTGTCTTGGGATGTTTATCGCTTCTTCTCCAACATCTTGATTTTGCCTTCTTCTGCGACTTTCTTCTTCTTGCAAGTTAATTTGTCTTTCATTCTCTTCTCCATGAATTTCCTCATCCCTTACTGTTTCTCTTCGTTGCCTTTCTATGTCTCTGCGAATTCTCTCATATTCCTCATTGAGGTTATCATTATTACGATTTTGCGCACGTCGTCTTTCTCGATTGTCATGATTATTCTGACGCAACGCTGCTTGAATTTCTTGCTCTTCTACTTCTGCTCGCAATCTCTCTCTTTCTCCTGCTAAGCGTACTTGCTCAATATAATGCCTCTCAATATCATCTTCGATAATCCTGCGATTTCTTCGAATCTCTTCATATCTCTTCATCACGTAACATTCTCCTTCTCTCTTCTTGATTTTCTCCCTCATCCTGATTTCGTCTAATGTCTAAAGTTTCCCCGCGTGGAATATAACGATCATTTATCAAATTCTCCCCAACATTTTGTATAGGGAGATTCTGCCTTGTTTCTTCTCTATATGATCTTGAATTTGATCTCATGCTGCTTCTCAATCTTCTGTTTTGCAACCTCAAATTTTCCATTCTTAATTCATGATTTTGTCTTGTAAGATTGGCACGCTCTTCTGCCTCTAATCTTCTTTCTTCCTGTATCCTTTGTCTTAAAGCATCTTCCATTTCATGTTCTTCATGAATTAATCCTCCATCCATTTCTTGATTTCTTTCCTCCTCTTGATTTTCCGCCTCTTCTATCGAATCCGACCTCCAAGTATGCACACTTACTCTATCATAATCCATATTTCTATCTTGTTCTCGTGTTTGTTGATTTGGTGGTTGGATTAAATTTTCTGCTTCATTTCTCCTTCTACTTCTTCCTGATCTGTTCCTTAAATATCCTTCCAATTCACATGTTCCTTCCCCTGCAATTCTTTTACTTCTTCTCACTGTTGTTGGTGGTTCTGACGTATTTCTTCTCCTTCTAGCCATTTCTCTTCAATTCTAATAATTTCTTCAAATCTTCAAACTGTAATTTGAAATTTCTCAAGTTTGATTCTCCCTATTTCTGGATGCCAAAATGTAGTTGCAGGAATTCCCACACTACACCCTATTCAAGAATTTACCAACATCTATGACATAATTTGAAGATTAAAGACACTTTTTATTAATTTGATCTTAAGGAATTACAGAAATCAAGAACACAGAACACTTGATAAAGATTTTCTCTCTCCTAAAAAACTTTCCTAACACTCAAAAATTTATCTCTCTGCTCTCTGGAACTATTCATCTCCTTTATATAGGTATTTACATAGTGGATTACAGCTCATGACATCTCATTTACAGCTAAGATTACCTTTAATTTCGGATATGAGTTCTTGCGATAAATCGCAGTTAGCACCGTCTTTAACTTTCGCAGGTTTTATTGATATATCGCAGACATGTCACACTTTCTTCGTGTTTCTGTCGTTTTCAGTCATTACGTCATTGTTTAAGTCATCTTTGGATGTGTCGCAGAATACTACTGATGTATCGCAGAGTAGTTCGTTTATTATCGATATATCGCAGAACAGTCGTTTATTTCTCAAGAATATTGTTGTGATAATATTCTGATCCTACACTCTTCACATGAGGTTGTTGTTAGTTTTGATATCACTAATGTTATTTCTTAATTCTTCACCCTAGGTTAGTTTCCACCAAGAATACGTCTTCACTTGCATGGTTTCTTAATTGTTCAAACATAATATTTTGATAATCTTTTGATATTTTCCTTGATACTCAAACTAGTCTAAAACGTGGATTTTAGAACAGTAAAAATCTGTCGAAAACTAAGTTATAAGACAGTTTCTGACCATCCTAAAGTCTATCCTATTATTGGTGTACTATTTCCTAAAGGACGGACAGTTTTTGTTAAATAAATACTACAGATTCCGTTTGTCCAAAATCAGCAACTAACTACGCCAGTCTCAATTCAGGTTTTAGAATTCAACATCCTAATTCAGCCTAGTCAGTTTTAGAAGAATCTGAATCATCTTAATCAAATTCAGCTAATTCGATATTTGAATCATTTTTGTCCTTATTTTTTAATAATATTTTTAGTCTAATGCTAAGGACAAGGAAACATACCGAATTTGGTTAACAAATGGACCCATTTTATTATAATCAACACGAATTTAATTTACAACTTGACAACAACATCCTCAGTTTCAATAAGAGAAGTTACATTCACATTTTAAACAACAATGGAAAAAAAAGAATGACTCAACTTCGAGGTCTGGTTACGGGCCATTCCATCGTATCACATGAATAATATCTCCAAGTGGTTTGCTACCAACACACAGATTCATAATGATTTCGATGACTTCATCAGGTAAGCTTTCATAATTTCCATTATTTGACCTAGCACAACTGCTTTCTTCTTAAGATTCCTCAAGATGCATACAATCACTAGATCATGTACACAATTAAAACAGGGTACTTAGGATGACATGCCAACAACAGTACAATGGGGAACAACACTAATCTTGATGGATCTGGAAAAAATGAAAAGATAAGGAATCCAACCTATTAATAATAGATATATTTCCACATCAACAATGCCACTGTAATAGCCAGGTGTGTTAATTTATAAGCTTTCTAATAGATGAGAGGTAGCACTCTGATAACTATCCCATGACTGCATTGACTCCCTACGAGGGTTACAATGGGATGTTACAAGTTTTTCTTCAACATGAGAACCAACAAAGTCTTGATTCGGATATGATCCAAGGCTGTGACAACCGATACTTAGAGACCAGGAGTTATGAGCATAGTTCACTACAAAGCAATATTTCTAGCCTGTCCATTATAAAGGCCATTTGAAATAATCTTCCCTCCTCCATGAACTACTTGAAATGAAAAGAAAATAAGGAACTAAATTGGTGTGGGGGCAGCGGGATATCCTCTTTGATGAATAAACCATGCATGTCAAGACATAAAAAATGAGAGACTAAATAGGGAAATCAAAATCGACATTGCAAATGCTTATATTGTGACATGATTTATGACCCAACAACTACCTTGTAAGTCAGAATTGAGAGTAACGTGCTTGGATACAAATTTATATTGCATCAATTGGATACAAATCCATTTGAACATCAGCACCAGCAGTACCTTCGGTTAAGACACTATCCAAAAAGTTCAAGCATAATTATTAGGAATACATCAATCCTGAAATGCCCAATATCAGACAACGAGACATTTCTTTTTTACCATTCAAAATTATACGCAATCATTAATAGTCTCCATATCTAACAACAAAACAAAGAAAAAGTTGAAGAGTTTTACTTTTCCCATTCTTACCGAGGTAATAAACTATTGCGCTTCCACTTCAAAGTTATACTGCATCTACAAAACCATATCACCTGATCAAAATAACGAATATAGACCATTCCCAGTTATACAACTAGCACAAAACAACATATTATGAAAAATAATACTTATGTCCAAATAATACAAATAACGGTCCAAATATTTAGGTCAGCTGGGTTTGAAGACCTTGATTCTTCAATGTAAAGTACCTTGTTTACATTTGCAGCCTGCCGATCATTTTTATCCGCTAATTTAGATTTTCATATATAGTTGAGGACCAATTGGGTGTTGTACTACAATCTGTATCCCCTGAAAAGAAAAAAATGTTTAGTCCATCGCACAAATCTAGTAATTAAGCATACTTAATAACAATAAATGGGTTTTGGGAAAAATAATTATACACTAATTCAATCATTCATTTTCCACTATTTATAATAATCTAATAATAATGATTATATGTGAATCAGATTGACTAAGAGCCCTCAGGTTGTTTGGAGGACCCATATGTTCCATAATCCATCCTTCATTCCCCACATACATGCACCGATATCTGAGAGGTTCCCAACAATTTGGCGAGAAAATAAGTTAGCCATACCAAAAACAACAAGTATTATACCGGCTGTGTGAAGCTTTAGATCAAACATGTCAAAGAAGTACTCGGTGATGACATTATCGATTAAAATGGAAGATTCAAGGTTTAAAAATTAAACAATTCGTTGTTTGTAATAGATATGTTTATATAGAGAGAATAAGGGATAGATGTACCTCTATATAGAAAGATAGGTTGCGACTAAATCACTTTACACTATTTTTATATATATCTAATGAAAAGTATTTCATTCTTAGAGCTGCCTCACATAATAAATTCCAATACATACAAACTTAATAATCACAGTAGATTGCAAAGTTACATTTTAGTGAAATTTAATTAAAAAAAAACTTAAAAAATGCAACAATTGAACTGACCATCATTAGACTGGTACCCAAAACTTACTCGTTCAAGTTCTCATAAGAAATAATTTCAATCGTTTTTCTTACTTTCCTTCCGCGTTTTCATCACAAATCAAATCCCCAATCCATCCAATGATTTTAACATAGAAACAAGAAAATCCATTCAACAATTTTAACATACAAACAAACAAATAATAGTAATAATAATAATTAAAGAAAGGAAAAACAAATTTTACCTCTGGAAGTAGACTTTAACTCTAGGTATCTATGGATTCAAGGTATAAGATAGATGTATAGAGAAACTTTGTTGAGAACAAACAAAATTTATCCAATCACACTCTTTCTTTCTTTGAGTTGGATTCGGAAATTGATTCGACTCAAATCTTCCCAATTTTTTTTTGGGGTTTTGAAGAAATTAGATTTGATTGCTCTAGGATTTCCCAGAGGAATCCATTGTGGGGGGTGATAGGTGTCTAAAACACCTAATTTTATATGTAGTATTTATGCTTTCTTTGCTATGTTTTGTTGTGAATTATGTATTTTATCATTACTTTTGAGTTTATCAGGTACTATGGAGTCATTATGAGCAAAAGAAGAAGAAACATCCATTTGGAGTGAAAAGTGCAAAAAGGTCAATTCACTGGCAATATTTGGAGCAGACCAGGTCATGAAAAAGGAGTTATGTAGAGAATAGGCATGTCAGTTCTCTGGAACCGACAAGCATTTTAACATCCTTGGTTATCCCTTATCTACTTTATCTGGGGTGCATAACTCCATTTTCATTTCCTACACCAAGACCTAAAATTCAGTTAAGTTATTTGAGCTTTACCTGAAATAAAGAGAAGTGGAAATGGCTGCTGTTGTTAGGCAAAATTAGACAAGAGCGTTATATGGATGATGATAGTTTGAGATTTTAGTTCGAGAAATTGCATATTCAGAAGGAATGGCTCGTGTTATTGATGGGTCTGTAACAAATTTGTATAAATTGTTGGCTAAATCAAGTTGGATCGATAAATTCAGAGAAACCAGAAGAGATTCATGGGGTTTTAGGTTCAATTGTGCTGTGTTAAGTTGAAGTGTCAGGTTCAAAGAGTAGCAGGAACTGAAGCAGAGTGATAATGCTACTATTAGAAAATTACGAGGACACATGGTTGGTATTGCAGGGCAAGATTTCTGGTGATGGAATAATGAAGTTGCAGGTGCAGTTCAAGGAGGAGATTGAACAAAAGGTGGGCTATGCTTGGAGAGTATGGAGTTGTTTTCGAGGTTGAGCTTGAAATGCAATAGAAAGAGGTGGTTGAGTCAGGTTGTGCAAGTAATGTAGCTGGGGTTAAACTGATCTATAATGGTGACTTGAGTCTGGTGGTGTGAATGAATGGGTTGTATAGGAACTTGAGATTCACAGGGTTTGAGAACAGAATGGATGTTGATGGTGAGTATTGAACTCATTCTTTACTTCAAGAAGATTGAGAAGCCGTTAGCGTTAGTGATATTGGAGTTAAGCCGTGTTGTAATGGAGCTGTGGCAGGTGTTTGAACTGAGCTTGTTTGGCATGTAAAGCTTCAGGAAATTGCAGGTGACGGCAATACAAAGGAAATCTCAGTTGTTGATGGTGCTTTGATAAGCAACAGTGAAAGAAAATGGTGACTGGAAACTGCAGAAAATGTGCGAAAACGCAGCAAGAATGGCGAGCCAGTGAGCATAGTTTCGGTTCCAGGATTTTGGAACCGAAAGTGGGGATCATAATGTTTTAGCCAATCATGAAGGGCGTTCGAGTCGGATGCAAGAGTCGACGGTGGGATATATGAACTACGAGTTGCGCTTTTGGGCACGTTTCCGCAAGAATCCAAGAATTGGCTAGATGGTATTTTGTGAATATAAATGGCAGAGAAATGGAGATAAGCTCCTGGAATTATACACTTGTCTGGTGACATCTTCCAATGACTCAGGTGGCCTAAGATAGTTATCCGGCGACCGGATTCCGGTGATAGCTATCGGATTCCGGCGATGACATCAGCAATTCCGACGAACAATTTTGGACAGAGATTTTCACATGGGTATTTTCCACACAAGGGCTTGGTGGACTAATTAAAGGCGGGTTTTGAGAAGACTTGACCTACTTTTGGAAAGAGTATCCTTTTGGAATAGGAAAAACATATAAATAGAAAAATCTTTCTCTAAACCTAGATATCTCCATTTGGGAGACTTCTACTTTCTTTCTAGGGTTTGCATGATAGTTTTATTCTCCAACTTTTATGATGAACTCCATAAACACAAGTAGTTGATTTTGTTATTGGTTAAAGATGTAGTTGGATTTTGAAAACAAGTTATGAATTTTATGAATTAGTTTTCTCTCAATATTATCGTTCGATTTCTACTACGTATAATAATTGCATGATTGATGTATTGCAATATGATTGAATGTTTGTTTGGTTGAGTCTAGAATTGATTGAACATGCATCTATATCTATAGCTATTTTAGGATTTTTATCAAGCGATAACCTTGAATACGAGTAGCATGATATGACTACGGTTTGTAGTGATACACTCTTGTAATCATATGTAGCAATTGACCTTTGTTCGAATTGTTTGTGCAATGTATTACAATTACATTGATTAGCCTATTTCTGAAACTTAATGCTCATAGGAATTGAACTTAATTAACACAAGGCATTAGGGTATCTTTATGTAGAATTCACATACGCAGCTCTAATGTGTGTGTTGATAAATTTAGGAAATTTACGGAGTATTCTTGCAATAAGGTACTAGGGCTTTTGATGATAGGGAGATTAAATATGAATTTTATTCATACTTTCAAAAACTTGTTTACAATTGAAGATGAAACTTTTATCCAATATTCTCACAACCTTGATTTGCGTGTTTAATTTTTATTGTCTTGCTTAGTTTATAAAAATCAGAAAATCCCCCCTTTGTTTTATATAGGAAACCGAAACAAAAGACAACCTAGTCCTCTCTGTGGGAACGATCCTTTCTTTCCCTTGCTATATTATATATTTTGAGTAGTAAGAAAGTGTAATTTATTTTTGACGCCTACGACTGCGATCAAATTTTGGCGCCGTTGTCGGGGATGCAGCGGTTGTTACTTGTTTTTGGTTTCTTATTTTTTTTGTCTTTAGTTTTGTTTTTGTTTTATTTTCTGGTTTTTAACCTTGTTTTGAGAATCGTGTTTCAGGTACTTATTTCTCATGGATTGAGCATATTGGAATAACGAATACGGTTTCCAACAACCTCAACAACATGACAACTTCCAACCATTCCATGGGTATAAGCAAAACCAATTTATTGGCTATAATCAATATCCTACGGAATATTGTGATCCTCATACGTATCAACAACCTTATGGCGGGTATGTGTGTGCACAAAATCAAGGATGTGAGGATTCTTATGCTCGTGAACAACAGGTCTCTAACTTTCTAGACAAATTTTCCAACTTTGTACAACAAGAGTTTCAAAAAGATAAAAAGACTATAGAAGAGCAACTTCGAGAACTTCGTGAAGGTATTGCTAACTTGTGAAGAGGCATTGATCAATGCAAGGAAGATATGGATAATTCTAATGTGCATATGGTTTGTGATTAATATTTGATTGATGCTAATGTTGAAAAAGGCCAATCCTTGGGCACTTGTATTGATAATTGTGTAGCTAACTCAACTCTTGATCTTAATAATGATCATTCACCTATTCAAAAGGATGAGTTAGAGTTTAGCAACACTAAATTCAGCGACGAAGAACCTTATGTTAACTATGGAAGTGACGGTGATTATGATACATTGCTTGAAACAACTCATGGTGACAACAACGAGGAGTGTACAATGGAATATTTTTGGGATCAAGATGAAGATGAAGAGGAATATGATGACACTAGTGAATCTTGCTCAAGCATTGATCTTAATAATGATCAAGAGCCTTTTCAAAGGGTGGAGCTTGAGGATGAAACATTTTTTAGTGTTCTAAAAACGTTCCTTATAGATAAATTTGGATCCGTAGTGGATTATGTGCCTTATAACAAAGAGGAGTGTGTTGTGAATGTGACCCTTATGACCAATATTGTGGAAGACCCAATTGAACTTGTGAATGATTGTAATGATGATGTTGATGCCGAGATTTTGGTTAAGGCAGAAACGGATGAAGAATGGTTGCAAGGTTTGATGGAGGACCATGATATACAAGAGGTGAAAAATTCACTTGATTTTTTCAAGGATGAAGAGGATTCCGTGATACAAGATATTGTGATAAGTTTGTCTACCCCTTTGCATATTGTTTCTTCTCCTTTACCTCTTATTGGTTTGAATGTATGTGCTTCGAGAATATTGTTGAATGACTTTGTTTCTCGATATCCTCCATTAGAGATGCTTGATTCTCATACTATGCAGGTTTGCGAACAAGAAACCATGGAAGTACCCGACTCCTATATTCTTTATACACTTCCAAGTGTGGACAAGAATAAGTGTGGGGGAAATTCTTATCGGTTAATAGCTTCGTTACTGTTTTATATTACTAATATTTGTGTGAAGCTAGTGTTTGCAAAACATGTGTTGTGGGTGGATCCCCAACTTTTCTGATTATTGGTGTATGGAGAATTCATCTTGCAAGTCGGGCTGACGACTTTAAACCAAGCGCTAAATGGGAGGAAACCCACTGGTTTTGTGTATCTATATCTATCTTTTTATTTCTCAAATCTTTTATCTTTATTTTCTTATTTTGGATATTTGCATATCAAAAATCCAACTTTTAGATATTTTTGAACAATTTAGAATAAACACTAGCCTTTCTAAGTAGATGGAATTTTTTCTTGACGATGAGGTATTTATATTGGCTGAGTTGGGATTAGATGCCAACTAAATAGCTTGTTTAGTGTTTATCCTCTATTGTTCAGAAATATCTATGAGTTGGAGTATCAGTTTTTATTATGCATTGTGTATATATATCATGTTATGAATTTCCCATCTTAAACTTTACTTTGATTGACTAAAGTTTACATTAAGGACAATGTAAAGTTTAAGTGCAGGGGAGTGTTCTCATACAGAGTTTTTAGCCTTGTTAGTTTTCCCTTGTGTTCATAAAAAAGAAAAAGAAAAAAATTTGCTTTATAAACTCCGAAATGTAGAAACATGTGCCTTTAGGATGACACTATCAATCTAAATGTATGGAACCATCTTGGCTGCGGGAGTTGAGGAACCCATTAACTAAAAGGACAGAATTATTCAAGTGTTATAAATAATATGATAGTTGTTACCATATCTCGGAATATCACCATATCACCTTCTGATTTTTATTGTTGCAACTTTTTGTTTATTTAAGTGATTTGGTGGGTCACTAAACATCGAATTGTTATTACTATTAGGATGAAATAGAGTGATTGAGTTGCTGAAAAAAAAAAGAAAAAAAAAACCGACCAATTAGACCAATCGGAATAAAAATGACATTTGGATAACAATATGTGTGTGTTCTCCCTGTCTCCGTCGCCTAAACAAGCGTGGAACGCAGGTTCCATGGGAACTATCATGTAATCCGCTGACAAGAAGCATGCGCTTGGATTCAAAAGATCTAATCATGTAGTCAGATATAAAAAAAAAGTGAAAAAGAAAAAGAATTTTTTTATTTTTTTTTATTGTTTAATAAAGTCGACTCCTGGTTCCCTTGTATATGCCAGTTGAGTTGATCTAGAATTAAGATTGTTGATCGCGGGTTCCCTTGTATATGCCAATTGCGTTGACACTAGAATTCAGACCAGTGGATCAATCCAATTGGATGCATAGGTTCATTTTAGCGGTGACTTTCAGACAAATATGGGAAACACCATTCACTTAGTCAACATTCGCAAACATCTACCTCTATATCCATCTTCTTAATCTTTTCATTATGATTGTGGTTAATCAGATTTCGAGTATTGTGGTTTGTTCCACTTTCTGAGTAGAGCTTAATTTACATATATATTAATTTGGATTCGCATCAGGGTACCTCCTCTAATAGCCATTTTGGATTCGTTCATAGATTTGTCATAGGTAGATGGAGTTGGTAATATAGTTTTTATAGGTAGACCTCTTGTAAACCTTCACGAGACTATAAATCGTCCACTAGAGACACCTAGGGGTTCAAAGGCTTGTTATTTATGCTAAAAGTGACCGTAGCCTCGACGAGACGGAGTTGTATATATGTTTTATAATTATTTTGTTTGATTTGCTCGAGGACTAGCAAAGTCTAAGTGTGGGGGGAATTTGATAGGTGTCTAAAACACCTAATTTTATATGTAGTATTTATGCTTTTTTTTGCTACGTTTTCTTGTGAATTATGTATTCTATCATTACTTTTGAGTTTATCAGGTACTATGGAGTCATTATGAGCAAAATAAGAAAAAACAACCATTTGGAGCGAAAAGCGCAAAAAGGTCAATTCACTGGCGATATTTGGAGCAGACCAGGTCATGCAAAAGGAGTTATGCAGAGAATCGGCATGTCAGTTCTCTGGAACCGACAAGCATTTTAACATCCTTGTTTATCCCTTATCTACTTCATCTGGGGTGCATAAATCCATTCTCATTTCCTACAACAAGACCTAAAATTCAGATAAGTTATTTGAGCTTTACCTGAAATAAAGAGAAGTGGAAATGGATGTTGTTGTTAGGCAAAATTAGAGAAGAGCGTTATATGGATGATGATAGTTTGAGATTTTACTTGAGTTCGAGAAATTGCAGTTTCAGAAGGAATGGCTCGTGTTATTTATGGGTCTGTAACAAATTTGTATAAATTATTGGATAAATCTAGTTGGATCGAGATATTCAGAGAAACCATAAGATATTCATGGGGTCTTAGGTTCAATTGTGCTATGTTAAGTTGAAGTTTCAGGTTCAAAGAGTAGCAGGAACTGAAGTAGAGTAATAATGCTGATATTAGTAAATTACGAGGACACATGGTTGGTATTCCAGGGCAAGATTTCTGGTGATGGAAGAATGAAGTTGCAGGTGCAGTTCAAGGAGGAGATTGAACAAAAGGTGGGCTTTTCTTGGAGAGAATGGAGTTGTTATCGAGGTTGATCTTGAACTGCAATGGAAAGAGGTGGTTGATTCAGGTTGTGCAAGTAATATATCTAGGGTTAAACTGAGCTGTAATGGTGACTTGAGTTTGGTGGTGTGAATGAATGGGTTGTACATGAACTTGAGATTCGCAGGGTTTGAGAATAGAATGGATGCTGATGGTGAGTATTGAACTCATTCTTTACTTCAAGAAGATTGAGAAGCAGTCAGCGTTGGTGCTATTGGAGTTAAGCCGTGTTGCGATGGAGCTATGGCATGTGCTTGAACTGAGCTTGTTTGGCATGTAAAGTTGCAGGAAATTGCAGGTGATGGCAATGCGAAGGCAATCTCAGTTGGTGCTGGTTCTTTGATAAGAAACAGTGAAAGCAAATGGTGATTGGAAACTGCAGAAAATTTGCGAAAACGCAGCAAGAATGGCGAGCCAGTGAGCATAGTTCCGGTTGCCGGATTTTGGGACCGAAAGTGGGGATCATAATGTTTTAGTCAATCATGAAGGGGGTTCGAGTCGGATTCAAGAGTCGACGGTGGTATATATGAACTACGGGTTGCGTTTTTGGGCACATTTTCGCAAGAATCCAAGAATTGGTTAGATGGTATTTTGTGAATGTTTGAATGGCATAGAAATGGAGATGAGCTCCTGGAATTATACACTTTCCTGGTGACATCTTCCAATGACTCAGGTGTCCTGAGATAGTTATCCAACGACCGGATTCCGGCGGTGACGTCAGCAATTCCGGCGAAAAGTTTTGGACATATATTTTCACACGGGTATTTTCCACAAAAGGTCTTGGTGGACTAATTGGAGGCGGGTTTAGAGAAGACTTGACCTACTTTTGTAAAGAGTATCCTTTTGGAATGGGAAAAACATATAAATAGAAAAGTCTTTCTCTAAACCTAGATATCTCCATTAGGGAGACTTCTACTCTCTTTCTAGGGTTTGCATGATAGTTTTATTCTCCAACTTTTATGATGAACTCCATAAACACAAGTAGTTGATTTTGTTATTGGTTAAAGATGTAGTTGGATTTTCAAAACAATTTATGAATTTTATGAATTAGTTTTCTCTCAACATTATCGTTCGATTTCTACTGCGTATAATAATTGCATGATTGATGTATTGAAATATGATTGAATGTTTGTTTGGTTGAGTCTAGAATTGATTGAACATGCATCTATATCTATATCTATTTTAGGGTTTTCATCAAGCGATAACCTTGAAAACGAGTAGCATGATATGACTACGGTTTGTAGTGATACACTCTTGTAATCATATGTAGCAATTGACCTTTGTTCGAATTGTTTGCGCAATGTATTACAATTGCATTGATTAGACTATTTCTGAAACTTAATGCTCCTAGGAATTGAACTTAGTTAGTGCAAGGCGTTAGGTTATTCTTTAGGTAGAATTCACATACGCAGCTCTAATGTGTGTGTTGATAAATTTAGGAAATTTACGGAGTATTCTTGCAATAAGGTATTATAGGGGTTTTGATGATAGGGAGATTAAATACGAATTCTATACATACTTTCAAAAACTTGTTTACAATTGAAGATGAAACCTTTATCCAATATTCTCACAACCTTGATTTGCGTGTTTACTTTTTATTGTCTTGCTTAATATATAAAATCAGAAAATCCCCCCTTTGTTTAATATAGGAAACCGAAACAAAAGACAACCTAGTCCTCTATGTGGGAACGATCCTTTCTTGTCCTTGCTATATTATATATTTTGAGTAGTAAGAAAGTGTAATTTATTTTTGACGCCTACGACATCGATCATGGGGGTCTGGGTTACACAGACGCGGATGCGTAGATGCGGACACGACACGACGCGGACGCGGACACTACAATATTCTCAAAACAATAGGACGCGGACACATATATACATATTTTATTTATATATACAATTATGTATTTATACATCAAAGTCAAGTGATTCGATCCTACAAATTTGAAAATAATGCTACATGTGTATAAATTTCAAAAGAAAAGGAAAGATCGTTTGTTTATACACGTCGAAGGTCAAGCAATCAGTCACTATTAAACACATGTCACAATAAAATTGCATTCTTAGAACAATACATGCCCAACCAAGGGTATATGTGATGTATTTCAAATTACAAAACCCTAATAAAGACTTAAATGATTGATCTAAATGTTTGCCTTTCTTCATTTAGTCAATAATAGTAAAAATAAAGGAAGAAGTTTAAATGAAAATGGAAAAAAAAGGCTTCAAACCCGAGTCATCGGTGCGTCCAAACAAGATGCGCGTGCGGGACGCGCATATTGGTGTGTCGGACACGCGTCATGTCAGCGTCAAATGCGTGCGTCGGACGCAGACACGACTCCAAAAATGGAGCGTCCGTGCAACCCAGTGGGGGGTTAATAAAAACTGAAACAGTTTCGTTATCGATAACCACGAAGGAGGATAATACGGGGGGCTTTATTTTATCGGTCCTTTTCAGTTTTGAGAAGTTTCTGGATCTAATTATAAGTCGTTGGATTAATATGATTTAAGGGTTTTAGATACGAGTGGAAATTTAGGGAGGTTGGGGCAAATAAATACGAAAAAAAATACAGATTACTACCGTTAATTATCGTGCACAAGATATTTGACTAATCCCAACTGTAAAATATTTAGTGATAACGCGTCCTTTTACCCATATGGTAAGTGTCCTAAAAACCATGTTTTGGACTAGTGTCAAGGTGAGATCCCAAACCGAAAGAGTAGTGAATCTTCTTATATTTTCAAAATTAATATGTTTTGTTTTACCAGCAATCAAAACATATCTCTGGAAATATTTATTAGTGAATTGCTAACTAATGTTGAGTTATCCATTGAGATTTCGATTATATAGTTGGATATGAGTTGGAATTCATAAAGCTAAATTTAGGTGAATTATTGCATATCTTCGTTTATGAAAATTCTTTGGTGTCCAAACTACCTTGCTCTATAAATAGTGAAGTTTGTTCTTCTTACAAACTTATCATGAGCCATGCAAACTTCATATTTATTTCTGGTGTATCCGACTAATAGTAATCTCGTAATATTATATTGGAGAGGATAATAACCTAATTAGGCAAAATCTCTTATGTCCGCTAGTTTAGAAACTTCCTTGGGATCAAGAAGCATCTACTAGTCCCGTTGGTGGGAAACTAAAGTCGTATTGTTATTTTAGTTTTCAATTATTGATTTGATTAACTAAAGGTTATATCTTGATTTGGAACGCGCAATTTGGGATATCCAAACTAATTGGGGGATATAGCTAGAGGACAAAATTGGTGTCCCAATAGAAATTCTGGGTGACCCCCTATGTAATTATTTTTTTAATTCCTAATCTAGCCCTGACCAATCCTAATTAGTGAATAATTATAATTAGTAAAAATGTTAAGTATTTGGGGGATAGATTAGTTTGATTATTTATTTTAATTTGTGTGAGTGAGTAGTTGAGTAGGGAAAAAAAATTGAGTGGAATTTTTTTTTTTGAAAATGGAAGATGATTGTGATGAAAGAATTACTGACTAAGAGGTTGAAAATTTGATTTTTGTCTTTGAATCCACTATTGTTGTAGCTGAAAAAGCTCGGTGCTTAGGCATGGTATTCAACAAAAAACACATGCGCATTGTTGGAAATGTGCATAAATTAGTGCCACTATCCGGGGGGAGTTGGTTCGGGGGCTACGGCCCCCCGAGGGCGTAGCCCTCTCGTTATGATTTTTTTCTGGTTTTGATCTTAAGAATGTTGATTTTTTCTGGTTTTGAACAGGTACCGGCATGGTAATCTAGTTTTCGAGCATGCCGGAACTACTTCCGGCATGGTTTTTGCTTAAATTTCTATGCCGGAACATGATGAAAAGTATCCAGAAACTTGATTTTTTTTTTCACTTGACTACCGACATGGAAAGATTTATATCGAGCATGCCGGAACTTAGTACCGGCATTGAATTTCATCACTTCCGGCATGGTCTTCATCATTTACGACATGTTCTTCATCACTTCCGGCGTGGTCTTCATCATTTCCGACATGTTCTTCATCACTTCCGGCGTGGTCTTCATCCTAAATAACCATGCCGGAACTCACTTCCGGCGTGGTATTCATCCTATAATTAAATGCGGCATGATGAAAAGTATCCAGAAACTTGATTTTTTTTCACTTGACTACCGGCATGGATATATTTATATCGAACATGCCGGTACTTAAAACCGGCGTGGTATTCATCCCAGATCGAATGCCGGTACTTAAAACTGGCGTGGTATTCATCCCAGATAGAATGCTGTACTCATGTAACTCATTGTTTCATCTATGTTTGGCGATTCTAACCTAAACCCATTGTTATAAATAGATTAAAACAATCATAAATGAGTTCAAAATCACTAACCTTCTCAAAGAAGCCATGAATGCGAGTGGTTGATCGTCCGAGTTCGCCGCGTCGTCCTCTTCTTCTTCTTCTTCTTCTTCTTCAACAATCACTAACCTTCTCAAAGAACAATGAAGAAGATGAAGAAAAAATCAAAACCCTAACTGTGCCGGAAATCAAATGAAATTGGGGGATAAACTTATTTGGTTTTTAGATTTAATTATTTTAGGGGAAAGGGCATAAAAGTCTTTTCATAAAGGTTTTTAATTAGGAAAGGGTATTTTGGTATTTTCATATTCAAAAGTTACCCCTTATCAGCCACCCCTGGTTGGGGGAAGTAATTCATATCCCCCAATTAGTTTGGATATCCCCCAATTGCGCGTTCTTGATTTGCACCTTGTTTTATTATTCTTGAGAGCATTTTCTTCTGACATAAGGTCACTCAAACTAGATCAAGATTTTAACATTGACTTGTGATCATCCATTGTTAACACTCCATTATGTGCGTGATCAATCATTAGTATTGTGCATGTACGGAAGACTATTGAAGATTGAAGACAAGAAGATTTTTCTTATCAGTTTTGTATCTTCGTATTTGTTTCGTGCACAAACTTGATCCGATGGGATCCGACTATATCTTGTTTATCTTTGATAGACTGATTATTGACTAGTCATTTTAGATCGACAAGCTATCATTTGGTGGTACTCTTTATTATCCGAATCTGGTAGTTCTGTTTGACTTGATCTGGTAACTTGTTTAATCCAGATCTTGGAAAATCTAAAACCCTATAATGGAGTTTAAGTTATTTTAAACAGAAAATCCTTTCTCACACTCAAAAAGATATATTTTTGATTAACTTCTTGAGATAAAAGAGTGGTTACCAAACATATTAGTCATTTACTGTTTGGAAGATGATCCAATGGGTTGAGTGCTTAAAGTCTTTAGAGAGACTGAAGCAACTTAAAATATTGGACTCTATCTTAGGATTAATGTGCATTGACCAGATTGGTTATAGGCGCAGGGATACCGAGGAAACTAGGTAACTCGAGGTAGTTTACTTGGTCAAAACTAAACGAAGTTAGTAGTGTCTTTGTATAGCGGATTAATTCTGAGAGTATTCAAAATTGAACTAGGTCCCAGGGTTTTTTTGCATTTGGGGTTTCCTCGTTAACAAAATCTTATCGTGTCATTTACTTTACTTTCGCATTATAATTGTTTAGTTATAAAAGATAAATTACACTGTACGTTAATCCAAAAGCACCTAATATTGATCCTATAATATATCGGTCTTGTACAATAACTATTATCAAGTGATTACCTTGTTGTTGTATTGCCTTGACTTTTTCCATAAATGATCACAAAAGGTATCATACTTATAGGTTGATATCGTAAATATTGTGGTGTACTTGGTACCTTCGTCATTTCAGATAGAACTTCAGAAAGAAACCTGTCCCAATTCCTGGTTACATGTTTTTTCCTAGCCAGTTTAGCTAAAGCATTAGCTTGGTAATTACACTTCTTTTTTACATTTAAAATATAGATTTTTCTAAAGCAGACATTCCAATTTTATCACAGTTATGCACAAAAGAAAATTTTGTCCAAGGAAGTGATGAAGGAATATCTTTGATGGCTTAAACAAGAGTAACTTATCTGACACATAAATTACTTTTCCATGTACAGTTGTATAGTCCATTGTACTACTAAATTGAGAGCTTGAGCTTCTACATCTATGACTAAATCGGTGTATGTGGTCCATCTCCTGTCTCCTCCAAAGACTCAATTAAATTTGTACCAGATGATTCTGCAGCCTGCAGAATTTGAATAATCAATTTTTGAAGTATCAACAAATATGAAATCAAAATTTGCAGATCTCTTAAGTAATATTCTGCATAACTCTTAAGTAATTCAGTTGTTAGTTGTAATGTTGGTTGATTCATCGCTATACGAATAGTTGATTTATGAAGAATATTATACAAACATTGAGTTTGATTCAGAGCTTCAATGTGGGTTCTTATTTTCTTGTTTTAGCTGCTCAATACTTGCCTTACATCTTGCTTTCTAAACCTTCCAAAACACTATTTTATAATTCTTGTAATGAACAGATGACACAAAATCTTGCTCAACATATAATTTACTGACCAGCCATTCAAGAATACTACTAAAAGAGGATATCTCCGTCAAAACATGAGGAAAACGACCAAACTAGATTGCTCTTGTAAAAGCATAATGGTAGAATAAGTGTTCCATAATTTCTTCAGAAACCTCACAGAAAGGATACAAAGTTCTCTATGATGCCTAATCTGAATAAATAGTTCTTCAAAGGCAAGATGTTATGCATACATTTCCATAAAAAATAATTTAAACTTAGGCAACAAATCAAGATTCCATAATCGCAACCATTGCTTCTGTTCATGAGGAGTAGCAGTGCATTGATCCCTAATCAGTTGGGTATAAGTAGATTTGGTAGAGAACTTACCTGTAGAAGTCATAGACCCCCTCAAATGATCCTTACCATTGACAGGAAAACTGATTCACATGATATTAGATATCTGAGAATCATTAAAAATTTCTGCCAAAGCAGACTCTTCTCATTCAGAAGAGTAAGGATTAATTAATTGAGCTACGACATTATAACTTAATAAGTTTTTTTGAAGATAGCTCATTATTATACAACCAGTTATCCCTCCAAACGTTAATCTCCTCACCATTTCCCACTTCCCAAACATGGTATTGTTGAACTATTTCTAAACCCTTTCTTATGCCTTTCCATATCCAATTATTGTATTTTCTAACCGTAATATGTAAAGGAAAGTGCTTAGGGAAGTATTTCGATTTTAGAACTCTAAAACAAAAATCATTCGGTTGAGTTACTAATTTCTAGACCATTTTTGTAAGAAGAGCTAAATTAAACTTCCTTATATTTTTAAAGCCTAGATCTCCATACTTTTTGGCAGACATAAACTCCTCCACGCTTTGGTATTTAACCTCTTCTTCTTAGGTTGATGCCCCCACCAATATTTGTATAGTTTCCAATTTTTTAATGATGGAAACATGGAAAGGAAACCACGTCATTTGGTACATAGCAAAAAAAATTAATACAACTTGTATTTGAATGGCCCTTCCTGATTGAGAAATCAATTTTTCTTTACGACCATCCAGTTTGCGTTGCATCTGGTCAATTCAAGGCTGAAAACTTAAAACTTTGGACTGATTTAGAAACAATGGAACCCCAAAATATTTATCTGTAAGTTTCATGGATTTCATGTGCATCAAGTTAGCTATGTCATTTTGCCTACGTCTATTGATGTTCCTACTGAATGTTACACCACTTTTAGTAGGGTTGATGACGTGTCTACATGCACGACTAAAACGAAGAATATTTTAATCAAATTTCAGTTTTCAGAAGTTTTAACCTTTAGAAACAAAATAACATCGTCCGCAAAGAATAAGTGGGATATAGCTGACCCATTTAGAGCTGGCTTAACCCCATGGATTTTCATTTGAGATTTTGCATTCAAGAAAAGTCTAGAAAGAACATCCGTACGGGTAAGGAAATTAACTATCTCCCTATCTAAGACCCCTAAAGGGAATAAATTGCAAGTAGATCCATTGAGTAACAATAACGCAGAAGAAGTAGACACCGCTGCTCAGCAAAACCCAAATACCTAATAGCGTGTTTGGATATAATTCTGCTTCTGATGTTTTGCTTCACCAAAAGGCGACTTTTCTGCTTCTAGAAATCATTCTGAAATTCCATACTCAAACTGACTTTTTGTTTTTTGAATCCTAAAAATCAAAAAACTGCTTCTGGATGTATATCCAAACGCGCCATAAGTGTACAGATAAATGAACAATTGTACACTACGGAAGGAAAAACAACAAAATTTCTAAAGAACACCCGATTTATTGGCCACTGGAAAAGACATCCGAGTCGGTTCGATTCAGGCTGGAGTCGGGAAGAAAATGGTCGCGTGACTCGACATCTCCCTCCGCATGATAGATGCTCACTCCTGTTCTTGAAAATGAAGGCAGCAAAATCTCCACTGATTCGAAACCCTAATTCCCCTTCAAAAACAATCACAATGTCAATTTCAAATCTCCCACAAGAGATTCAAGTTGAGATTCTTATAAAATTACCAGCAAATTCCGTCTTAATCTGTAGATGTGTATGCAAATTCTGGTATACACTTCTTAACAACCCTAAATTCATCAAAAATCAGTTAATTCGAAGTAATAATAACAACAACCCTAGACTCATGCTTACTCATTCTCGATACTGGTCAGGTAAGAATCCCACCATTTACTCTATAGATTATGCTTCAATATTGTCACCACCATCATTTTCAGTATCATTAGCAACATCATGTGAATGTGAATGTAACGGAGCTGTGAAATTGGAGTACCCATTTAAAAACAAACCACGGATTGAATTTCAATTAATTGGTTCTTGTGATGGTTTGGTTTCATTTGGTGTATCTAATGGTACAGTTGGTATTGATCAGGAGAATAGTATTTGTATTTGGAACCCATCTACTGGTGAATATAAGAAAATATCGATGCCGTTTTCTGATTTTATTGGGGGTTGGGAATGGGATTGGAAATGCAATGTTAGATATGGAATTGGTTATGATTGTATTGTTGATGATTATAAGTTGGTGAGGATCGGGGATTGTCGAATTTCTGGTCGTTTCCAAGTCGAGGTGTATACGTTGGGGCTGGATTCATGGAAGACTGTTGAGTTTATCGGTTACTCGTTCCGTCGTGGAATAAGAAGATTTCCTGGTGTGCTTCTCAAGGGAACTCTTCATTGGTTGGGTGTTTCTACCGTACAGGAAATGTCTTCTGAAGTTATAGTCTGTTTTGATATCAGCAATGAGAGACTTATGGATATCCAGTTTCCTGAAGGAATTATGGCACCACAAGTAGGTGGGGAGAAAGAATTGTACCATATAAATCTGGGAGTGTTGGGAGACCACCTTTGTTTAGCTGTTGGTTATGTTGGTGTCCAAATTGAAGTGTGGGTGATGCCACAGTATGGAGAGCGGCACTCTTGGACCAAACGGTTCACCACTACCCAACCATCCATGACCCAATATTCATTTATTAAGCCGATATGGTCATATGAGAATGGGGAGATTCTGATAGATACTTGCAAGGATTTGATTTTGTATGATCCAAAGAGTGGAAAAGATAGAATAGAGCGTGTCCGTGATGTTATTAAGAACAGGAACCGAGGGAGTTATGTGGAGAGCCTGGTTTCACCAAAGTCAGGTATATATGTGGAGAAATTGACAAGCCTAACCAAAAAAGATTGAGGTAACGTTATCATATCGCATAGACTTGGTATCTTGAGATTGTTATAATTATGGGATCTGCAACTACTTTAGTGAATAATGAAACATAATACAAGCAGAAATGAGTTAGTAGGCAGAGTTAGTATCTTATGATTTTGAATTCATTTTCATCTACTGTTTTCTATGTTTGTCTTGTTTGTCATATCCAAGGTGGCATCTTTTACACTAAGAAACTAGTCTCTCACTATCGCATTGCCCGCCATTCCCTGGTCATTGGAGTCCTCCCGTTCAAATCACTTGATTTCGTCGTTAGTTGTTGGTAGCCTTAGGAGGGGATATCCAGCGGGTGGGAAGCCGTATCCAAGCTGTCGCGGTTGTCTGACACCGTTCAATAGGATGCATTGGCATCGCTTCAGGAAAAATGTTCCATTTTTCTACCACATTCAATCTTGTTTAGTTTACACTTTACACAATACAAACTAGTATGAGATAGAAGAACATGTCTAGATAAATGTAAGTAGATTTTAATACTTAATATAAAACGCATGTATAGTGGTATTCTGGTCACCTGTTGTTGAAGTTTATAAGGAAACTAGCATAAGAAAAAGAATATGCTGTGTCTGCAATACCCCAGTCTAGCATTAGTTAGGAGAAATGTCCAGGAACATGTTAGCTTCTGCGCTATGCGATAGGTGATTGTGATCCTTATAGGATCTTTAAATATGTGTCCTGTAAGTGGAACTGGCTACTCTTTAGTCAAGAATGGCCTAATGGGTCTTTCCAAGGAAAATCCTCAAGCAGTGCAGCTTCTTTTCCTTAACTATTGTCTCCGTTTTTTTGATTCTGGTGGGAAATTTGGTTGAAAACCAGCCATTGGGCGAGAGCAGTACCAACTGCTTGGGTAGTCCTCGTTTTTTCTTTCTATCCTACCCCAACTTGTTTGGGACTAAAGGCTTCAAAGAAGAAGAAGAATCTAATTCTAATCATTTAAGCTCTCATTTTGAATTGTCTAACCTTAAAAAAAATGAACGATCAAACCTTGAAAACAAAACCACAATGTAGTATGACTTGATAAATTTATTCATACCTATTGCTAAGCTACTTCTTTTGCTTTATAATGCGAAACAGTTGAGGCGTATGCCTAGGAGATACCTTCAAAGGAAATTGCCTCGCACCACATCAATGCATTTTAAACCCATGGAGATACCTTTAGTTTCTAGTTATTTAGTTTTTTGTTTGGTTCTTTTGTAACATCATGCACTGCGTTAGCACTTTTCATTCCGTGCAGACATTCCTCTTCCAATAAGAAATTGCTGTGGTCTTTCCACTTTGGCATCTGGGTTGTTTGGTCAGCTAATGTGTTCCTTATGTAGTAAATATAACTGTTATGTATCGAGCATAGCTGCACACGGCACACCAGCCTGACGCTGTATTGTTTTGAGAAATTCATATGTAGTTGTCATTGGGCTTATATCTTCCCTATCTCTGTCTGCCCGTCTTTCTTATCTCCTTAATCCTTACTTGTTTCTATCATTGTACTGTACCTATTCAATCAATTATTTCAGATAATCAAGTTAGCGTTTAAGAAGCCTCATTGACTTCGTAACTTGCAACAATCTTTTCAAGTGGAAAATCTGCATACATAACTTGCAACAATCTTTTCAAGTGGAAAATCTGCATACAAGATGGTGAAGACAGAACAAGAGCCCCTTTAAGTTAGACTGACGTATACGAGCAAGACATGTTTAACCAAAGGTCCATGAAGAATTTAGCACTTTACATAATGTTTTGAATATTAGTATGTCAGGTTAACAAACATATGGATGATCAAGGAACTGCAAAACTGCTTGACAGTACATGACTGAAACACAAAATGGAAAAGATCCTTCAGCAAGTATTTCTCAGGGGATTATGAAGACCCAATGGTAATTGTAACTGACAATAAAGTTCTGTAAGAAATTCTGGATGCTTTTCACAGTGCGATTCTGACAGTGTTATCCTGTGTATATTGAAGCACTAGTTGTTTTGTTTTTCAATCTTCTTTGTCTGTTTTGAGCCTGGATCTTGCTGTACGAAAACCGAAGTGTGAATTTTTTGCTTCTCAAGCATCAACTGATCAAAGTATGTGATGCTTGCAGGAGAAATGCTTAAAGAGTTAAAAGGGTATGAGACGTGTCAAGCCTACCCTTTTTATGTCCATTGAAATCTACACTAGCTATTGCTAAACAACAAGGGTGGCCTTGATTTCTTTTCTATAACAGCTACAAAATGCAAGTCAGAGTCGGATGCAAAATTCTGGTCTCAAAATATACTTAAATCGCCACATCCCAATGAGTAAAATAACATTTTCACTGAAGTTTTTATTTTCCCAGATTACCATATTGAACACATTATTTGCTTGACGGGACATGGAGATGGGTTCCATGGTTGGCATTCAAGTAAAGCATGAAGCATATTTAGACAAACTGGCATCAGGGGATCAAAACCGCAAGAAATTTAATAGTCCAGAAATAAATGTCAGATGATTCGACTTAAGAGATCAGAAAAGATTAGCTGAATTATTACCTAAAATCTTGGTGCCAGTAATCAAAGCTTTCGGTTCTGGCTATCCCAGTAAAGGACACCCTATTACTACTAGATAACCGCTGCCACGGTGGAAGGGCCGACCGAAAGAATTAACACAAAACTAAATTTTGTAGTGACAATTTATAGGGAACGAGTTTGCTCTAGCAGCATTTGCTATAGCAGCGATTCTAACCATTAAATCCTGTGAATGTGACGTCATTGCATGTTTTTTGTCTTCTGCTGACATCACATTTCTTCCATCCAATGGCCGCAAACGCTGCTAGTTCAAAAAAATGCTCTAGCGCTGCTAGAGCAAAATAATTTCCCAATTTAGATGACCGCGCGCAAGGGTCGACCGAAATAATTAACACAAAACTAAATTTTGTAGTTACAATTTAGATGACCGCGTGCGTAGGGGTGGGGAGCCGGCCACAAAAACTTGCAATTAAAATTGACAGATTATTTATAAATTTGATAAATTAAATTAAAATGTGTTCTTTTAGAAGAGAGAGTGTGGCAAAAGGTTTGTGCTATAAGGACCGATATTTATGACTAAACACCAGTGAACATATCAAATTTTCTTGTGTAATAACGACTTTCACTTTCTTGATAGTTTACCACTAGGCAGAAAGGTCAAACAATTGAGATAACCCAAATACACCGGGGGTTGATTGATTACTTTGTACGCATGAGCCACACGTGGAGTAGAAAAGCATATGATTTTGAAAACAACTTGGGTTTCTGTTTTATCTTTTCTCGGCAGCACTCCTAGTAGCAAAACTTCCGTGGTAAAACGTAGAAGTATCTCAAATCTCTTAACCTCATCCATGATTCGGTGGCAAGAAGGTAAATCAAAATGAAATCAACACGGTTTCTTTTTACTCGATGGGTTGTTTAATTTCTCCTGTTTTCATGTTTAGATATCCGATCTATCACAATCAAAGAGTTAGTTTCCTTAAATATTAATTTTTCTTTTTTCCTCTAGATCTCTGCTTTTCATTTTCTCGTTGATTTCGGTTTGTATGTATGAAAGTATGAAACCCACTGAAATTTAAATGGTTTCACATTGATTAATTGATTTTATAGGTGAAAAAATGAACAGAGAAACGACATCACTGCTCCAATTAGGGTGTTCTGGACGATACATAAGAGAAGAGAAACTGAAAATTGGACGTGGGTCTAGTTTTTGGTTTATGGGTCAGATTTGTTTTTACCAGATACCCGTCATCTTCTTCACCCGATTCTATGTGACATCAAATTATCTTTCTCTGCTGCTGCAATTGGTCGAATTTCATCATTTTGTTTTAATTTTTCACTACTAAATGCAGTATGTATAAGAAATTGAAGCTGAAAGTACTATCATTTGAAAAACTAGATTCATTTGAAATTATCTTTATCAACTGAACTCGTAGATCTTTGACATCAATTATGTGGTAGGGTCATGTTGGTAGTAATCGCTATTGTTAATGTATGTGGTGGTGTTACTAATGCTTTCTGAATAGTGGTAGCGGTGGCGGAACGGGTGGTGGTGTTGTTGCAATGGTGGTAGTAATAATGTTATATAATATATGTGATGGGGTTCGAAGCGACGGTGGTAATGGCTGTGTTCTGGCGCTGCTGGTGGTGGAATATCGGTGATTTTTCTCTGAACTGAGGAAGAAAGTGAGAAACAAAAGATACGAAGGAGGGCTATTTTCGTCAAGTGACGAAGAAAAGAACCGGACGGAAATAAATTTTTTTTTATGAAATTGAATTTTTTTTTGTTAGGTTTCATTTGATAAAAAAGTGGTTTGATAAAAAAGTGGTTATAGAAGGGTCTCTCTAAGGGCCCTCCGGTCGGTCGATCCAATTAGCTTATGTTGTATCTGTTGATGAACTAATAAGTTTGTGGCATTATTAAAGCGTGCACCCTAGTTAGTAATTTGGGGTATGGGAAATGTTCGGAACGTGATACGTACGAGTATTATACGGTTTCGTAAGAATCAAATTCGGTCAACGGTTCGTGATACGGAAGTAATTCGGAACGGCATACGTACGTGTATAATTCGTTTTTAAGATACTAGTGCGGCACTCAAAATTCGGCTATGTTAAAATAGACCAAGATAGGTTTTACATAGGAAATATGATAAAAATATGTATATATACGATAGAAATATGTATATATACATGATATCTTAAAATAGATCACCAATTGAGGCCGTAGCCCAATGGATAGCCTGTTGTCTTCATGAGTTAGAGGTTATGAGTTCAATACTCCCACGCCCTTAATTTTTGAATTTAAATAGAGAACTCAAATTATTCTGCCACGTGCACGTATTCTATCGTATGCGAATAATCCGCGAATTATGCGGGAGCTCCATATTAGACGCGTACTATGTTCGGTGTTGAAGGAATTTGCCAAACGGACGCGTATAAGTGCGGGACCGTATAATTCGCGAATGATTCTGCGAATTACTAACTAGGGCGTGCACCCTAGTTAGCAATTCGGGGTACGGGTAGTAGTTCGGGACGGCATACGTACGAGAATTATACGGATTCGGATAGGTCGGATTCGGTCAACGGTTCGTTGTTCGGACAGTAGTTCGGAACGGCATACGTACGTGTATATTCGTTTTATAAATGTGAGTTCGGCACTTAAAATTCGGAGTACATAAATGATAAATTGATAAGTATTATGATCTTATTACGAGACTAATTTTATTTGTATATGATTTATAAGATGAAAAAAACATTTTAGCGTGATTATTTAACAAGAAATAAACAGTTTAATCGCATAAATGTATTATAAAACGAGTTTATAGATTTTTAAACAAAAATTAACACATAAAACACTAGTTAAACAACTATCAATAAAAAATTTAACTGAATAATTGTATTTAAATATAAAGTATATTCAAAATCAAACAAAAACCAAGCAACAAAACTCTGATCAGAGAATTACTTATGGGAGAACGAGGTTGGGTGCGAACTAGGTTCGAAGTTCTAGTTCGGAAATATCATTCGGATTCGGTTAGTTCGGATACGTTCGCGAATCATTCGTGAGGTCCATATAATCCGTGAACTAGGTACAGAGTTCAAATAGTTCGGAAGTATCATTCGGATTCGATCAGTTCAGATACGTTCGGGAATCATTCGGGAATGATTCGGAGAATTACTAACTAGGGCGTGCACTATGGTGATCCTAGGCTAGGCCAGGTTTTGGCTTAGTACCTAACTCTATTAAAAAAATTGATTCATGTGTAAAAGTGCTCAAAAAAATTATTATATCGGACACACAGTTTCGAACAGCTTAGTTTAAGCTACAGCTTGCTCCGTATTAGAAATTAGGAGGTCTAGAGTTTCAGTTAAATCTGGCAGTTTTACGGTTAAGTTAAATATTGCGTGTGCTACTAGAAGGAATTCTAATTCTGCTGTCATTGCTCTTATTACCTCTGACAATACAGGGGCTTTCCTTGGAGGAAGGACTCACTCAGCAGTAGCAGAAGACGAGATGGACTTGGAGGAGCAAGCAGCTTCTATGACAATCCGATGGTTACGACGTCAATTGAATCACCCAATTGAATCACCCAAATGTGCAAATTGAGAGTGACAACGTGAAAGTCTTGGAAGCAATCTCTCTTCAAGTGTTAGATCTCTGTACCGATCCAATCAAGCTGCAGGGAGACAACACTAAAAACTTTATAATATGCATCAAGAGTATTTGTAGTATTCGTCTAATTCCCGGAGTTGAGAACAATATAGCTGGTAACCTCGCATCAAAAAGTCTCAACTTGTCATTTTTTTGTAATTGGTATCCTGAAACTCTAAAGAACTTCCTGCCGACTCTGGTGAGACAGGAAGGAAACACTGTGTTTGTCATGTAATTTGCAGGGTTACCCCCTGTTTCTTTTATTAAAAAAAAAAAGCTACAGCTTGCTCCGTAAATGTAGCATTTTAATGCATAAGCGAAGTTATTTACTAGAATGTGGAGAAAATGAGCCAATAGTAGTCATTCTTCTCCACATTCTAGACATAAAATACACGATACGGCCACCATAGGTCCATAGTGCTTGCACCTTGCTCTAGGCAGTGGTTATATGAGTTGTTGATGTTTCTTATGTAACCTTGTCATGCTCTTTTTCTTTGAGTTTTCAATTTGTAAGTGTGTTTTGCTTGGGGCTTTAATCTCTCCTTTGGTTGTAACTTTGGTTGTAACTGCCTGCACATGGCTTGTGTGTTTTCAATATTATTAAGTTTGCCGATCAAAAAAATATAAATAAAAATGAATAAATAAATACTTACATGACACTGTTGGATTATGGTCGTCGGATAAAATCTAGAGAGTTAAATGGTTCCTAATATTCTATGAAAGACATTGAAAAAGACTAACTTTACTGCTTTACACTGACCCGAGTCAAGACAACATCTAAATGGTGGTTTGGAAAATGAAATTATATGGAATCCCATCCCCTCCCTCAATAGGAATTAGTTGTAGGGTCGCTACCAACTCTCCTGAACCATTTATTTACTATCCCATCTTTTCAGCTTTAAGTTATATACTTATTCTCATTCCTTTCCCCCACATTGTTTGTGTCTCATCCATTTATATCTTCCCAAAAGATACTCGAAATTATTTTGCAAGTTTTTTTCTATAGGAAATTAATTCGATAAATAATTATTTTGCAAGTTTCTTTGAGAAACGAGTATACCCGCGAACTAATGTGTTAAGGACAACTTGTTGAACCAGTGATTCTGCCCTCGTCAAGTTATTTCGGTAGAGTTGTCTTGATTCAGTTCTTTACATATTATTTTTGATACATCTAACGTGTTGTTTATTGTTGTAAGATTCCAACAATATCTAACGGGGCATAAATCCTACAAATATCCGATTGAGAACTAAATCATTTCCCAAAACAAATAATTTTTTGCATAACAGTTGAGAGCTAAGAATACATTGCAGGTTCAAAATCATATTGCTCACTACATTTGGCGAGTGCAATCAGGTCCATTAGAGGGTGTGTAGGTTTTAAGTTTTATTTTTTCTTGTTCGATGCTTACTCATTGTTGTTCTGATTGATAAGTCTTCATTTATTGCAGGATAGGATGAGAAAGTAACGGTTATAGAATCGATAAGAGCAGCACTAGACTCTAAAGCTGCAGGTATGAGTTTATGTAAACCTTCAGCTTCTTCCTACATATAACTCATTACCCAGTTACTTGAGAGAATTGGATGGGCTAGGTACTTTTACAATGGGATCTTAGCGATCTCTTTCATCGATACTCCATGTTACTTTTAGCGTGCATTCAAAGATGGCCACAAATAAGCCAGAACATTAAAAGGAGAACAAAGTTGACAAAATTTTCATAGTACAATGTTGGGAATAAATAATGAAAAGAAACATGCATACAACTAGATGAAGCAACAATGAGGGAATCTTTTGCATAAAAACAGTGGAAACAAGAATAGAATATATGATTGCCGGTCGGCGGAATATAACAACATTTTTTTAACTAACAACCAGACAGTGTTATCCAGCTGATTTTATTTCTTTTTTTGAAGCATCTAACCAATAGTTCTAATAGATAACAACCAGATGTTCTCTAACTTAACTGATAGAAAGAGTCACACTGTGCTTACACTTCCATTATTGGCATTGGAAAATATCGAAAGGAAGCGAGATGTTAACAGTTCGTTCCCCTCCACCAGATGAGGAACTAGAGCCCACTGGAAAATGATGCGGCATAGTTTGTTTTCATGATTCGCTTTAATATATTTTCGAACAAGAATTTGTACGAACTCTTGTTAGGTGCCCCTGCCGATACTTCGGTCAAACTTCTCTTCGAAGAAGAATTTGTACGAAACTATGAAGTAGGATCATGCTCCTCCATACTTCGATTAGTTATTTTCATGGCTAAACCTTGTGATGAGCTTCTCATGAGATCACCCAAGGCCGAAAGTCCTTGCTTCTTCCCCTCCACCGGACACTCTTGGTCATTCATGTTCATGTGCATATCTTCCTTGTGAGATATTTCCAAGTGCTTGTCATTTTTATTTCACCCTTCTGTTGCTTCTATCGAGATCCTTTAAGATTTTGATTCCATTCTTGCTTGTGATACAAAGAATTTCTTGATTTTTGCTATCGACTTCGCAATGAAATTTGACATTAACTCTACTAACTATGAGTTTTAAACAACTATGGTGTTTGATTTATGAAATAAATAAATAAATAAATAAGTATATATATATTTATCGGTGTTGATATTTTACCGGTCAGGTAAAGGTTTAATAAGGGTGATCTGACAGGTTACATAGGGTTACATACTTGTTCATACTCCAGGTGTTTAACGTTTGATCTAGGAGTTTCTCTGTTTCTCCGGGGTTTATTGTTTTTCACAGTTCAAGCATTCATTTACACCAAAAACTTTGAAACGATAGCGGTGCTTTTAGCGTGCATTCAAAAACGGCCGCAAACAAACCGGAACATTAAAAGGAAAACAAAGTTGACAAATTTTTCATAATATAACGTTGGGGATAGATGATGAAGAAAAACATGCATACAACTAGATGAAGCAACAATGAGGGAATCTTTTGAATACAAGAAATGGAAAAAATAGTATAATATATGATTGCCGACCGGCAGAATAAAGCAACAGTTTATTAACTAACAACCAGGCAGTGTTATCCAGCTGATTTTCTTTTTGTTTTTTTGGAAGCATATAACCAACAGTTGCAACAGATACCAACCAGGTGTTCTCTAACTTAACTGACTAAAAGAGTCACACCGTGCTTACACTTCCATTATTCCCATGGGATAATATCGAAAGGCTACTAGATGTTAATAGTTCGTTCCCCTCCACTGGATTAGGAAATAGAACCGACTGGAAAATGATGCGGTTGAGTTTGTTTTTCATGATCCGCTTTAATTATCTTTTCCTTCAATTGTTTTTTTCTTTTTCCAAGTGATGTGCTTATATTATGAATGTTCCACTTGGTTAACAAAATTGACACCTTGTTCATGTTACTCTTTGAAGAAGAAAATTTCAAGTGAGTTGGATTCAATTCAACACCGAAGAGGTGCCCACTTCCCATTCTCCCCTCATTGATATTGTCGCAGAAATTATCCACCTTTCGGAAAAGGTAAGGGCCACTTCCATTATTTGACTCTTGTTGGGTTCCCCTGCCGTTACTTTGGTCCCCCTTCTCTTCGAAGAAGAATTTGTATGAAATTCCGCAGTAGGAACATGCTCCTCCATACTCCGATCAATTATTTTCATGGCTAAACCTTGTGATGGGCTTCTCAAGAGATCACCCAAGGTGGAAAGTCCTTGCTTATTCCCCTACAATGTACACTCTTAGTCATTCAAGTTCACGTGCATATCTACCTTGTGAGATATTTCCTAGTGCTTGTCATTTTTCATTGACCCTTCTGTTGCTTGTTTCGAGAGCCTTTGGGAGTTCGATTCCATTCTTGCTTGTGATACAAAGTGTTTCTTGATTTTTTCTATTGACTTTGCAATTAAAATTTTCCATTAGCTCCACTAAAGAAGAACAATAAGTCACTACCTTTGTTTCTCTATTGGACCGCTAATACGAAATAATGTTCAACTGACCTGTTCCAGAAACCTGTTCTAAACATCTATAAATTCAATTGACCTTTTCCATATGAAAGAGATGATGCAAAGAATTGTATGTTACCTTTCCTTTATTTACGTTGTTTAGGTTGTATACGTAAGTTTGCTGCTTGTTATTACATTGATGGATAAATTATATCAAGACTACTAAGGGGAGAAGAAGTTGGAATGAATAAAATATGAAATATATATATATACATGTATATATAAATCGGTGTTGATATTTTATCGGTCAGGTAAGGGGATTAATGAGGGTGATCTGGCAGATTACACAGGTACAAGTTACATAGGGTTACATACTAGTTCATGCTCTAGGTATTTAACATTTGATCCAGGAGTTTCTCTGTTTCAATTGGGTTTATTTTTTGGTCATTGTTCATGCATTCACTTACACTAACATCTTTGAAATTATAGCGGTACTTTTAGCGTGCATTCAAATATGGCCGAAAACAAACCAGAACATTAAAAGGAGAATAAAGTTGAGAACATTTTCATTGTACAACGTTGGGGATAGATAATGAAGAAAAACATGCATACAATTAAATAAAGTAACAATAAGGGAAGCTTTTGCATACAAACAGTGGAAACAAGAGTAGAATATATGATTGTCGGCCGGCGGAATAGAGCAACATTTTTTTTAAGCATCTAACCAAAAGTTGCAACAGATAACAACCAGGTGTTCCCTAAATTAACTGGAAAAAAATGTCAAACCTTGCTTACACTTCCATTATTCCCATAGAACAATATCGAAAGGCTGTGAGATGTTAATAGTTTGTTCCCCTCCACCAGATGAGGAACTAGACCCACTGGTAAATGATACAGCTGAGTTTGTTTTTCACGATTTGCATTAATTATCTTTTCCTTCAATTGTTTCTTTCTTATTTCAAGTGACACGATTATATTATGAATGTTCCACTTGGTTAACAAAATTTCCACCTTGTTCATGTTACCCTTTGCATAAGAAAATTCAAGTAAGGTGGCTTCAATTCAACACCGGAGGAGGTGCCCACTTTCCATTCACCCCTCATTTATATTTCCAGAGAAATTATCCACCTTTAAGGAAAGGTTACGGCCACGTCCATTCTTTGACTCTTGTTAGGTGCCCCTGTAGATATTTCGGTCCACCTTCTCTACAAAGAATAATTTGTATGAAACTCCGAAGTAGGATCATGCTCATCCATACTTCGATCAGTTATTTTCATGGATAAACCTTGTTGGTTCTCATGAGATCACCCAAGATGGCAAGTCCTTGCTTCTTCTCCTCCACCGAACACTCTTGGTCATTCAAGTTCACGTGCATATCTTCTTAGTGAGATATTTCCAAGTGCTTGTCATTTTTCTTTGACCCTACTGTTTCTTCTTTCGAGAGCCTTTGATATTTTGATTCCATTCTTGCTTGTGATACAAAGTGTTTCTTGATTTTTGCTATTTACTTTACAATGAAGTTTTTCATTAAATCTACTAAACAAAAACAAGAAATCATCACCTTCGTTTCTCTATTATACTGCCAATACGATATAATATTCAACTGACCGGTTCCAGGAACCTGTTCTAAACAACTATAAGTTCAACCGACCTTTTCTAAAAAACTACGAGTTTTAAACAACTATGATGTTTGGTTGAAGGAGATTGTTTGTTATTTTTTCCATATGAAAGAGATGATGCGAAGAACCTTATGTTACCTTTGATTTATTTACGTTATTTAGGTTGTATGATTAAGGGTACTGCTTTCTATTACACCGTTGGATAAATTTTATCAAGACTATTAAGGGGAGAAGAAGTTGGAATGAACTAAATATATATATAAATAAATAAATCGGTGTTGATATTTTACCGTTCACGTAAAGGTTTAATGAGGGTGATTAGACAGGTTACATAGGGTTACATACTTGTTCATACTCCAGGTGTTTAACGTTTGATCTAGGAGTTTCTTTGTTTCTCCGGGGTTTATTTGTTTTCACAGTTCAAGCATTCATTTACACCAACAACTTTGAAATAATCGCGGTGCTTTTAGTGTGCATTCAAAAACGGACACAAACAAACCGGAACATTAAAAGGAGAACAAAGTTGACAAATTTTTCATAGTACAACTTTGGGGATATATGATGAAGAAAAACATGCATACAACTAGATGAAGCAACTATGAGGGAATCTTTTGCATACAAACAATGGAAAAAAAAAGGTATAATATATGATTGCCGGCCTGCAGAATGATGCAGCAGTTTTTTAACTAACAACCAGGCAGTGCTTTCCAGCTGATTTTCTTTATGTTTTTTGGAAGCATATAACCAACAATTGCAACATATACCAACCAGGTGTTCTCTAACTTAACTGACTGAAAGAGTCACACCGTGCTTACAATTCCATTATTCCCATGGGATAATATCTAAAGGATGCTAGATGTTAATAGTTCGTTCCCCTCCACTGGATTAGGAACCAGATTCGACTGGCAAATGATGCGGTTGAGTTTGTTTTTCATGATCCGCTTTAATTATCTTTTCCTTCAATTGTTTTTTTCTTTTTCCAAGTGACGCGCTTATATTATGAATGTTCCACTTGGTTAACAAAATTGACACCTTATTCATGTTACTCTTTGCAGAAGAAAATTTCAAGTGAGTTGGCTTCAATTCAACACCGAAGAGGTGCCCACTTCCCATTCTCCCCTCATTGATATTGTCGCAGAAATTATCCACCTTTAGGAAAAGGTTAGGTCCACGTCCGTTATTTGACTCTTGTTAGGTTCCCCTGCCGATACTTTGGTCCCCCTTCTCTTCGAAGAAGAATTTGTACGAAATTCCGCAGTAAGAACATGCTCCTCCATACTCCGATCAGTTATTTTCATGGCTAAACCTTGTGATGAGATTCTCATGAGATCACCCAAGGTGGCAAGTCCTTGATTATTCCCCTACAATGGAAACTCTTATCCATTCAAGTTCACGTTCATATCTACCTTGTGAGATATTTCCTAGTGCTTGTCATTTTTCATTGACCCTTCTGTTGCTTGTTTCGAGAGCCTTTGGGAGTTCGATTCCATTCTTGCTTGTGATACAAAGTGTTTCTTGATTTTTTATATTGACTTTTCAATTAAAATTTTCCATTAGCTCCAATAAAGAAGAACAATAAGTCACCACCTTTGTTTCTCTATTGGACCGCTAATACGAAATAATGTTTAACTGACCTGTTCCAGAAACCTATTCTAAACAGCTATAAATTCAATTGACCTTTTGTAAACAGCTATGAGTTCTAAACATCTATGATGTTTGATTTGAACGAGTTTGTTTGTTAGTTTTTCCATATGAAAGAGATGATGCGAAGAACTGTATGTTACCTTTCCTTTATTTACGTTGTTTAGGTTGTATACGTAAGGTTGCTGCTTGTTATTACACCGATGGATAAATTCTATCAAGACTACTAAGGGGAGAAGAAGTTGGAATGAATAAAATATGAAATATATTTATACATGTATATATAAATCGGTGTTGATATTTTATCGGTCAGGTAAAGGGATTAATGAGGGTGATCTGGAAGGTTACACATGTACAAGTTACATAGGTTACATACTAGTTCATGTTATAGGTGTTTCACATTTGATCCAGGAGTTTCTCTGTTTCAATTGGGTTTATTTTTTGGTCACTGTTCATGCATTCACTTACACTAACATCTTTGAAATGATAGCGGTACTTTTAGCGTGCATTCAAATATGGCCGAAAACAAACCAGAACATTAATTAAAAGGAGAATAAAGTTGAGAAAATTTTCATTGTACAACGTTGGGGACAGATAATGAAGAAAAACATGCATACAATTAAATAAAGTAACAATAAGGGAGGCTTTTGCATACAAACAATGGAAACAAGAGTTGAATATATGATTGTCGGCCGGCGGAATAGAGCAACATTTTTTTTAAGCATCTAACCAACAGTTGCAACAGATAACAACCAGGTGTTTCCTAACTTAACTGACAAAAAGTGTCAAACCTTGTTTACACTTCCATTATTCCCATGAGACAATATCGAAAGGATGTGAGATGTTAATAGTTTGTTCCCCTCCACCAGATGAGGAACTAGACCCGCTGGTAAATGATACAGCTGAGTTTGTTTTTCACGATCTGCATTAATTATATTTTCCTTCAATTGTTTCTTTCTTTTTTCAAGTGATGCGATTATATTATAAATGTCCAAGACCTAGCTTTGGTACCCAATACTTCAAATATTATCGGTTGGTACCTTGACCAGTTAAATAACGTCAAGTCAAACCGTTGACTTAAAATATTTATTATTAATTTTAATTATTCAAGTGGCAGAATGTTAAGTCAACGGTTTGACTTGACGGTATTTAACTGGTCAAGGTACCAACCGATAATATTTGAAGTATTGGGTACCAAAGCTAGGTCTTGGACATTTTCTGGGTACCAATCGTTAAATAACCCTATTATGAATGTTCCACTTGGTTAAAGAAATTTCCACCGTGTTCATATTACCCTTTTCATAAGAAAATTCAAGTAAGGTGGCTTCAATTCAACACCGGAAGAGGTGCCCACTTCTCATTCACCCCTCATTTATATTTCAGGAGAAATTATCCACCTTTAAGAAAAGGTTAGGGCCACGTCCATTCTTTGACTCTTGTTAGGTAACCTTGCCGATATTTCGGTCCACCTTCTCTACGGAGAAGAATTCGTACGCAACTCCGAAGTAGGATCTTGCCCATCCATACTTCGATCAGTTATTTTCATGGCTAAACCTTGTTGCTTCTCATGAGATCACCCAAGGTGGAAAGTCCTTGCTTCTTATACTCCATCGGACACTCTTGGTCATTCAAGTTCACGTGCATATATTCTTAGTGAGATATTTCCACGTGCTTGTCATTTTTCTTTGACCCTTCTGTTGCTTCTTTCGAGAGCCTTTGATATTTTGATTCCATTCTTACTTGTGATACAAAGTGTTTCTTGATTTTTTCTATTGACTTTACAATGAAGTTTTTCATTAAATTTACTAAAGAAAAACAAGAAGTCATCACCTTCGTTTCTCTATTAGACTGCCAATACGATATAATGTTCAACTGACTTGTTCGAGGAACCTGTTCTAAACAACTATAAGTTCAACCGACCTTTTCTAAACAACTATGAGTTTTAAACAACTATGATGTTTGATTGAAGGAGATTTTTTGTTATTTTTTCCATATGAAAGAGATGATGCGAAGAACCTTATGTTACCTTTGATTTATTTACGTTATTTAGCTTGTATGCGTAAGGGTACTGCTTGCTATTACACCGTTTGATAAATTTTATCAAGACTATTAAGGGGAGAAGAAGTTGGAATGAACTAAATATATATATATAAATAAATCGGTGTTGATATTTTACCGTTCAGGTAAAGGTATAATGAGGGTGATCTGACAGGTTACATAGGGTTACATACTTGTTCATACTCCAGGTGTTTAACGTTTGATCTAGGAGTTTATTTGTTTCTCTGGGTTTTTTTTTTCACAGTTCAAGCATTCATTTACACCAACAACTTTGAAATTATAGCGGTGCTTTTAGCGTGCATTCAAAAACGGACGCAAACAAACTTGAACATTAAAAGGAGAACAAAGTTGACAAATTTTTCATAGGTACAACGTTGGGGATAGATGATGAAGAAAAACATGCATACAACAAGATGAAGCAACAATGAGGGAAGATTTTGCATACAAATAATGGAAAAAAGATTATAATATATGATTGTCGGCCGGCAGAATAAAGCAGCAGTTTTTTAACTAACAACAAAGCAGTGCTTTCCAGCTGATTTTCTTTTTGTTTTTTGGAAGCATATAACCAACAGTTGCAACATATACCAACCAGGTGTTCTCTAACTTAACTGACTGAAAGAGTCACACCGTGCTTACACTTCCATTATTTCCATGGGATAATATCGAAAGGATACTAGATGTTAATAGTTCATTCCCCTCCACCGGATGAGGAACCAGAACCGACTGGAAAATGATGCGGTTGAGTTTGTTTTTCATGATCCGCTTTAATTATCTTTTCCTTCAATTGTTTCTTTCCTTTTCCATGTGACGTGCTTATATTATGAATGTTCCACTTGGTTAACAAAATTGACACCTTGTTCATGTTACTCTTTGCAGAAAAAAATTTCAAGTGAGTTGGCTTCAATTCAACACCGGAAGAGGTGCCCACTACCCATTCTCCCCTCATTGATATTGTCGCAGAAATTATCCACCTTTCGGAAAAGGTTAGGGACACGTCCATTATTTGACTCTTGTTAGGTTCCCTTGCCGATACTTTGGTCCCTCTTCTCTTCGAATAAGAATTTGTACGAAATTCAGCAGTAGGAACATGCTCCTCCATACTCCGATCAATTATTTTCATAGATAAACCTTGTGATGAGTTTCTCATGAGATCACCCAAGGTGGAAAGTCCTTGCTTCTTCCCCTACAATGTACAGTCTTAGTCATTCAAGTTCACGTGCATATCTACCTTGTGAGATATTTCCTAGTGCTTGTCATTTTTCATTGACCCTTCTGTTGCTTGTTTCGAGAGCCTTTGGGAGTTCGATTCCATTCTTGCTTGTGATATAAAGTGTTTCTTGATTTTTTCTATTGACTTTGCAATTAAAATTTTCCATTAGCTCCACTAAAGAAGAACAATAAGTCACCACCTTTGTTTCTCTATTGGACCGCTAATACGAAATAATGTTCAACTGACCTGTTCCAGAAACTTGTTCTAAACATCTATAAATTCAATTGACCTTTTCTAAATAGCTATGAGTTCTAAACATCTATGATGTTTGATTTGAACGAGTTTGTTTGTTAGTTTTTCCATATAAAAGAGATGATGCAGAGAACTGTATGTTACCTTTCCTTTATTTACGTTGTTTAGGTTGTATACATAAGGTTGCAGCTTGTTATTACACCGATGGATAAATTCTATCAAGACTACTAAGGGGAGAAGAAGTTGGAATGAATAAAATATGATATATATATATACATGTATATATAAATCGGTGTTGATATTTTATCGGTCAGGTAAAGGGATTAATGAGGGTGATCTGGCAGGTTACACATGTACAAGTTACATAGGGTTACATACTAGTTCATGCTCTAGGTATTTAACATTTGATCCAGGAATTTCTTTGTTTCAATTGGGTTTATTTTTTGGTCACTGTTCATACATTCACTTACACTGACAGCTTTGAAATGATAGCGGTACTTTTAGCGTGCATTCAAATATGGCCGAAAACAAACCAAAACATTAAAAGGAGAATAAAGTTGAGAAATTATCATTGTACAACGTTGGGGACAGATAATGAAGTAAAACATGCATACAATTAAATAAAGTAACAATAAGGGAGGCTTTTGCATACAAACAGTGGAAACAAGAGTTGAATATATGATTGTCGGCTGGCAGAATTGAGCAACATTTTTTTTAAGCATCTAACCAACAGTTGCAACATATAACAACCAAGTGTTCCCTAACTTAACTGACAGAAAGTGTCAAACCTTGCTTACACTTCCATTATTCCCATGGGACAATATCGAAAGGCTGTGAGATGTTAATAGTTTGTTCCCCTCCACCAGATGAGGAACTAAACCCACTGGTAAATGATACAGCTGAGTTTGTTTTTCACGATCTGCATTAATTATGTTTTCCTTCAATTGTTTCTTTCTTTTTTAAGTGACGCAATTATATTATAAATGTTCCACTTGGTTAACAAAATTTCCACCTTGTTCATGTTACCCTTTGCATAAGAAAATTCAAGTAAGGTGGATTCAATTCAACAACGGAAGAAGTGCCCACTTCCCATTCACCCCTCATTTATATTTCCGGAGAAATTATCCACCTTTAAGAAAATGTTAGGGCCACGTCCATTCATTGACTCTTGTTAGATGCCCCTACCGATATTTTGGTCCACCTTCTCTACGAAGAAGAATTTGTACGCAACTCCGAAGTAGGATCATGCTCATCCATATTTCGATCAGTTATTTTCGTGGCTAAACCTTGTTGCTTCTCATGAGATCATCCATGGTGGCAAGTCCTTTCTTCTTCTCCTCCACCGGACACTCTTGGTCATTCAAGTTCACGTGCATATCTTCTTAGTGAGATATTTCCAAGTGCTTGTCATTTTTCTTTGACCCTTCTGTTGCTTATTTCGAGAGCCTTTGATATTTTGATTCCATTCTTGCTTGTGATACAAAGTGTTTCTTGATTTTTTCTAATTGACTTTACAATGAAGTTTTTCATTAAATCTACTAAAGAAAAACAAGAAGTCATTACCTTCGTTTCTCTATTAGACTGCCAATACGATATAATGTTCGACAGACCTATTCCAGGAACCTGTTCTAAACAACTTTAAGTTCAACCGACCTTTTCTAAATAGCTATGAGTTTTAAACAACTATGATGTTTGATTGAAGGAGATTGTTTGTTATTTTTTCCATATGAAAGAGATGATATGAAAAACCTTATGTTACCTTTGCTTTATTTACGTTATTTAGGTTGTATGCGTAAGGGTACTGATTGCTATTACACCATTAGATAAATTTTATCAAGACTATTAAGGGGAGAAGAAGTTGGAATGAACTAAATATATATATAAATAAATCGGTGTTGATATTTTACCATTCAGGTAAAGGTTTAATCAGGGTGAGCTGACAGGTTACATAGGGTTACATACTTGTTCATACTACAGGTGTTTAACATTTTATCTAGGAGTTTCTTTGTTTCTCCGGGGTTTATTTTTATTCACAGTTCAAGCATTCATTTACACCAACAACTTTGAAATGATAGCGGTGCTTTTAGCGTGCATTCAAAAACGGACGCAAACAAACCGGAACATTAAAAGGAGAACAAAGTTGACAAATTTTTCATAGTACAACGTTGGGGATAGATGATGAAGAAAAACATGCATACAATTAGATGAAGAAACAATGAGGGAAACTTTTGCATCCAAACAATGGAAAAAATAGTATAATATATGATTGTCGGCCTGTAGAATAAAGCAACAGTGTTTTAACTAACAACCAGACAGTGTTATCCAGCTGATTTTCTTTTTGTTTTTTGGAAGCATATAACCAACAGTTGCAACAGATAACAACCAGGTGTTCTCTAACTTAACTGACTGAAAGAGTCACATCGTGCTTACACTTCCATTATTCCCATGGGATAATATCGAAAGGCAGCTAGATGTTAATAGTTCGTTCCCCTCCACTGGATGAGGAACCAGAACCGACTGGAAAATGATGCGGTTGAGTTTGTTTTTCATGATCCGCTTCAATTATCTTTTCCTTCAATTATTTCTTTCTTTTTCCAAGTGACACACTTATATTATGAATGTTTCACTTGGTTAACAAAATTGACTCATTGTTCATGTTACTCTTTGCAGAAGAAAATTTCAAGTGAGTTGGCTTCAATTCAACACCGAAGAGGTTCCCACTTCCCAATCTCCCCTCATTGATGTTGTCGCAGAAATTATCCACCTTTCGGAAAAGGTTAGGGACACGTCCGTTATTTGACTCCTGTTAGGTTCCCCTGCCGATACTTAGGTCCAACTTTTCTTCGAAGAAGAATTTGTACGAAATTCCGCAGTAGGAACATGCTCCTCCATACTCCGATCAGTTATTTTCATGGCTAAACCTTGTGATGAGCTTCTCATGAGATCACCCAAGGTGGAAAGTCCTTGCTTCTTCCCCTACAATGGACACTCTTAGTTATTCAAGTTCACGTGCATATCTACCTTGTGAGATATTTCCTAGTGCTTGTCATTTTTAATTGACCCTTCTGTTGCTTGTTTCGAGAGCCTTTCGGAGTTCGATTCCATTCTTGCTTGTGACACAAAGTGTTTCTTTATTTTTTCTGTTGACTTTGCAATTAAAATTTTCCATTATCTCCTCTAAAGAAGAACAATAAGTCACCACTTTTGTTTCTCTATTAGACTGCTAATACGAAATAATGTTCAACTGACCTGTTCCAGAAACCTGTTCTAAACAGCTATAAATTAAATTGACCTTTTCTAAACATCTATGAGTTCTAAACATCTATGATGTTTGATTTGAAAGATTTTGTTTGTTAGTTTTTCCATATGAAAGAGAAGATGCGAAGAACTGTATGTTACCTTTCCTTTATTTACGTTGTTTAGGTTGTATACGTAAGGTTGCTGCTTGTTATTACACCGATGGATAAATTCTATCAAGACTACTAAGGGGGAAGAAGTTGGAATGAATAAAATATGAAATTTATATATACATGTATATATAAATCGGTGTTGATATTTTATCGGTCAGGCAAAGGGATTAATGAGGGTGATCTGACAGGTTACATAGGTACAAGTTACTTAGGTTTACATACTAGTTCATGCTCTAGGTGTTTAACATTTGATCCAGGAGTTTCTTTTTTTCAATTGGGTTTATTTTTTGGTCACTGTTAATGCATTCACTTACACTAACAACTTTGAAATGATAGCGGTACTTTTAGCGTGCATTCAAATATGGTCGAAAACAAACCAGAACATTAAAAGGAGAATAAAGTTGAGAAAATTTTCATTGTACAACGTTGGGGACAGATAATGAAGAAAAACATGCATACAATTAAATAAAGTAACAATAAGGGAGGCTTTTGCATACAAACAGTGGAAACAAGACTTGAATATATGATTGTCGTCCGGCGGAATTGAGCAACATTTTTTTTAAGCATCTAACCAACAGTTGCAACAGATAACAACCAGGTGTTCCCTAACTTAACTGACAGAAAGTGTCAAACCTTGCTTAAACTTCCATTACTCCCATGGGACAATATCAAAAGGATGCGAGATTTTAATAGTTTGTTCCCCTCCACCATATGAGGAACTAGACACACTGGCAAATGATACATCTAAGTTTGTTTTTCACGATCTTCGATAATTATATTTTCCTTCAATTGTTTCTTTCTTTTTTCAAGTGACTTGATTATATTATGAATGTTCCACTTGGTTAAAAAAATACCCACCTTGTTCATGTTACCCTTTGCAGAAGAAAATTCAAGTTAGGTAGCTTCAATTCAACACCGGAAGAGGTGCCCACTTCCCATTCACCCCTCATTTATATTTCCGGAGAAATTATCCATCTTTCAGGAAAAACGTTAGAGCCACATCCATTCTTTGACTCTTGTTAGGTTCCCCTGCCGATACTTCGGTACACCTTCTCTTCAAAGAAGAATTTGTACGCAACTCCGAAGTAGGATCATGCTCATCCATACTTCGATCAGTTATTTTCATGGCTAAACCTTGTTGCTTCTCATGAGATCAGCCAAGGTGGAAAGTCCTTTCTTCTTCTTCTCCACCGGACACTCTTGGTCATTCAAGTTCACGTGCATATCTTCTTAGTGAGATATTTCCAAGTGCTTGTCATTTTTATTTGACCCTTCTGTTGCTTCTTTCGAGAGCCTTTGATAATTTGATTCCATTCTTGCTTGTGATACAAAGTGTTTCTTGAATTTAGGTATTGACTTTACAATGTAGTTTTTCATTAAATCTACTAAAGAAAAACAAGAAGTCATCACCTTCGTTTCTCTACTAGACTGCCAATATGATATAATGTTCAATTGACTTGTTCCAGGAACCTGTTCTAAACAACTATAAGTTCAACCGACCTTTTCTAAACAACTATGAGTTTTAAACAACTATGATGTTTGATTGGAAGGAGATTGGTTGTTATTTTTTCTATATGAAATAGATGATGCGAAGAACCTTATGTTACCTTTGCTTTATTTACGTTATTTAGGTTGTATGCGTAACGGTACTGCTTGCTATTACACCGTTGGATAAATTCTATCAAGACTATTAAGTGGAAAAGAAGTTCGAATGAACTAAATATATATATATATATAAATAAATAAATCGGTGTTGATATTTTACCGTTCAGGTAAAGGGATTAATGAGGGTGATCTGACAGGTGACATAATTACAAGTTGCATAGGGATACATACTAGTTCATTCTCCAGGTGTTCAGCATTTGATCCAGGAGTATTTCTGTTTCTGTTGGGTTTATTTTTGTCTACTCTTCTTGCATTCACTTACACCAATAGCTTTTAAATGATAGCGGTACTTCTAGCGTGCTTTTGAAAATGGCCGCAAAAAAAAAGGAGAACAAAGTTGACAAAATTCTCATAGTACAACGTTGGGGATAGATAATAAAGAAAAACATGCATACAACTAGATGAAGCAACAATGAAGGAAGATTTTGCATACAAACAGTGAAAACAAGGGTATAATATATGATTGATGGCCGGCGGAATAGAGCAACGATTTTTTTAACTAACAAGCAGGCAATGTTTTCCAGTTGATTTTTTGTTTTTGTTTTTTGAAAGCATCTAACCAACAGTTCCAACATATAACAACCAGGTGTTCTCTAACTTACCTGACCGAAAGAGTCACACCGTGCTTAAACTTCTATTATTCCCACGGGACAATATCGAAAGGCTACTAGATGTTAACAGTTCGTTCCCCTCCACCAGATGAAAAACCAGAACCCACTAGCAAATGATGCGGCTGAGTTTCCCTTTCGTCAAGGTTTTGTCCCACTAGGTTTCCTTGTCAACGTTTTAATGAGGCAACATATTCGAGTCCAACTATGTTCTAAGTTTACTTATTATTGTACTCTTTTTATTTAGTTCGGGTTTTGTCCCTCTGAGTTTTCCTGACAAAGTATTAACAAGGCAATTAACTTAGACTAGTCGGTCCTTGAATATCGTATTGCATGTGACGAAGTACACGTAAAGTACTAGATAACATGTGAAGTACTACATGTGAAGAGTCGTACCATGGTTTTGTTCAACTGGGCTTTTCTATTGTCAAAGTTTTAATGCGAGAATTGATTTCGGCACAAATCATCAAGGAGAGGACGACATTTGAAGAACTACTCTCGAATAGCTGCATATGAAGTTCAATTAGACCGCACAAGGGGGAGTGTTGTAGGGTTTATGAAAATTACTTTGCATCTCTATTTTCCCTTATATTTCCACTACAACAATTTTAAAATATAAAAAAACAAATTAAAAGAGAATGTAATTTTTAGCGGCACAGCTTGTCGCTCGCTTGCCTAGTATGTAATTTTTATCTTTTAAAGAAATCAACAGAGAAAACAAAGAGAATAAGGTTTATTTTGATCCGTCGATTCGTGATCCGCATGAACTAACACAATTGTTTTGAACCTTTGGATGGTCAATCCGTATGACTTAGTTATTCCTGGATCTGGACCGTCAAATAAATGTTAAAATCGAACGGCCAGGGAGAAACCCTAAAATTTAATATATTAGCCCTTTTGGTTAGCAATATTTACAATAATTGCCTTCCTATATAAACAAAGCAAAACCTAATTTTACTCACTATCTATCAGCTTCACCTGCTGTCCCCTCTTTCTTCCTCTCCGTGATATCCGGAAGAAAACCCAGACCACGGGTAGTTAGGCATCTTCTCCGTTAACTTCACCATTAAAACTGCTTAAGGCCCATATCACCGAATAAACTTTTATTAAGCTTTTACATCTATTAATTAAGAATAAGTTAGGTTTGATTTTACAATTAATTTACAATTTCTTTCTCTTGTTTGATTTTCTTCACGGGGGTTTAACGATTATTGTTTGATTTGTTGTTTTTTGGCAGATATCAACGGCGTAAGTTGCTGTTCGTCGATCTTCATCAGGTACAGTTACTATGTTTGACATAAGTTTTCAATTACTCGTTTTTTTTTTTTTGTTTTGTTTTTCACTCGTACATTTTCTTCAAGGGCTTTAACGATTATTGTTTGATTTGATATTTTTCGGCAGATTTTTTTTTTTTTTGATGTTTTTATTGTTAGGGTATTAGATTAAATTTTTCATGTTTTTATTTTGTTTTATTTACAAAAATTGTCGTATTGGTTGATTTCAGGTACATCTCATAAACAGTTGTTACAGTTCAGATCTTAATCAGACTTATTTTATCTGATTTGGATGATTAGGGATTCAGTCACTATATGATGTGAAGGATAACGACAAAATCAAGGGGAAGACTGTGTGACCCAATAGGTACTGTTAGTTCTGAGTTTAAAACTATGGGTTTGTTTTTGTTTTATGTTTATTATGGTTTGATTCTTAAGGATTTTACTTCTGTTATGTTTATGTTGTGCAGAAGAACCAAGGGGATGAGTCTTGGTCTAATGTGCCAAAAACTGATTCATGTGTACTGGGGTCATGTATGTTGGATCTCTAATTTTTTTTCAACAATGATACCGCAATTCGCACCGCAAAGAGATCCAACGGCTGTTAGTGGCGCCCTAGGTGAGATTAGTGGGGGCGGGGGGCTAAATGTGGGGCCCAACTTTTTCTCTCTCTCACTCTCTCTCCGCGTGTATACCTCACGGTGCATAAATCATTTTTGATTTTTTTTTGGTTTGTTTTTGCAAGATTGTTGAGATGGAAGGTGAAAAAAGATGGCCTGATGAATTACCACCAGATTTTGTCGGACTAATATGTTTCGGCATGTTTGTTTGATAGAGAAGAGGTATAACATTTTCCAAAAAGGGGTACTTACTTTGGAACCAAAAAGGGGTACTAACTTTGGAATGTCATAACTCATTGGGTTATTCTCAAAATTTTCAGTGTTTCATTTCTCCACCAAGCTTGTGATCATTTATGTTTTGTTACAATGGAGTAATTGTTTACCAGACTTGTTAGAGTGTGTTTTATGAAACATATTTTTCATAATTACCACCCCCAAGCTTGACGATTAAAAAAGCTGTGATGGTGGATCACTCAAACGGTCCCAGCAATTTTGGGAACTTTGGATATCTAAAAAGCTTCTCCATAGCTGGATAAAGTTAAACCATTTAGCCAGTCCAAAATGATTATATACCATCTAGAAATGAAGTCATTTGGACATTTTATCGAAAAAGTATCAAACACATCAAAAACTGATGAAACAAATCACAAACCCACTTTTCACATCGAAACAAATGATGAAACAAATGGGGCCTAGTCTTAGTTTGACTGTGTTACACAGTGGCGGGAAATGTAGTAAACAGTGGAGGAATGATCAGGTATGTGAGAAAAAGGAAAACAATTGCAAAGTCGACCATTTTCCTCCACTTGCCATATTTTTTTTCTTTATTTCTTAGTGGTGATTATTGGAAGTGCGGAAGATTATCTCATGACAGCTTGCATAGACCTTATTTCCTTTTCTTTTGATGCTAATTCACAAAAATTTTATGATTGAAGGAATCCGAGGTTAAAGGGAAGCCACGAGTTGGGACTGGTAGAAAGGGAAGCTACTGCTTAGTACATGTGGATGGTAGATTGATAGTGGTCGCGACTGTTAGGAAGCAAAAGGCTCCTTTGGTGTTCATTACTTTTTTTGTAAATTGGTGATATTTTTATTTTTTACCTTGAGATCCGAGTAGCAGTGTTCTAGTCTCAAGCAATGTTGTTAATATTGGATACCGGTTTGTTTCCGCCGAGGACCGGTACACTGGTACAATATTGTATCGGGGAGATCACGGTTTCAAATATCGGTGTAATTTCGGTTCCCACTTAAGCCTAGTGATTCCACCGCCAAGGATTAATTTCTTAAAAAACAAACAAGTATTTATATTTTGATTTGCTGGGTCTTGGCAATGAACCACAAGTAGAGTTTGTGGCATTTGAATTTGATGCATTAGAATCCATAATCACACCCTACAACAGAAATAAAACAAATTAAATCCCAGGAACAAACTGATAATGTATGCAAATACATACTAAAATGAGAACTATCCTCATCCGACAATCTTCATTTAACAAAACCATTTCATTAAATTTTTTGAACTCACAATTTTGATCTCCAAATTCAATCCCTTTTTCACATTTTAAAAAAAGAACCTACAAAAAAGAACAAGCGAAAAGCATTTGGAATGATTTATGACTCACTCAAGATGAAATTCTACTTAACATGCCCAATCTTTTGATGCAAATGTCCCTACTACTACTAGTATCGATTAAAGCAAAAGAAGAACGGCATATATCAAGAGCGGAAGAATCCTAAGCTGACAAAAAGCATCCTGCACTATGTTTCTCTGCTTGGCAGAAGAAATTATTCTAAGAAAGCATTCCGTAAATTATTGACAAGCACAAGAAAGATCGATGGACAGGGGTCCCAATCCATGTGATACCCAAAGAGGGAGGATTGGATGATTTCATTGGAATGCAGAAATGACCATTATTTTGTTGGAAGAGTGACAAACATGATTACCTTAAATCGAGCCGTCAATTGTGATCAATCACACAACTACCTTCACTACTCCAATAAAGAGTGTAGTAAATCAATTAAACAAATCACCTCCACCAAAAAAGATTAATAATCAAAAGATTCAAAACCAACCTTTAAGTTATTAAGAATTTAAATAAAAATGCATGTGTATGAATGATTATTGCGGGTTTAAACCCAAACCCCCCGTAGCGGGCGGGTAACAAAACTCGCCCGCTGTTTATGGGTGCGGGGTTGGTTATGACAAAAAATCCGCAGTCTATGGGTGCGAGGTTGGTTTGAGCTTATACTCGCCCATGTGCATCCCTAGTCACTTAACCTTTTCTCTATATATTTTAAAAAAAATTTAAAGTTTTTTTTTTTGCAGGAAACTCAAGCTTGCTTAGTAGGATTTTCCTATATCCAGGACATAAAATGCTTATTCTATGGATGAACTCTTTTAATGTTAAGAAAAATCCCAGATGAGATTCATTGTCAATCGTTCTTTACCAATAGAAAGCTAACAAAAAGTATGTATTTTATAGATTTAACGAATTATTAATTTAAGGTTGATGTATTTTGATGTGTATTTTTTCTTGCACCCTCTCGTAAAATTATGCCTCCGCCCGTGGAAATGGGTACACATTCAATACAATGGGTACACAATGTGAAGATGTGAATGATTGTATATATTGCACACACAATGTAAAACAATGGGTACACAATGCGTAGAGGGGAATAATTTTTGTATATATTGCACACACAATGTGAAACAATGGGTACACAATGTGAAGAGAGTAATGATTTTTGTATATATTGCACACACAATGTGAAACAATAGCTATACATTCAATACATTGCATACACAATGTGAAACAATGGGTACACAATGCGAAGCGGGTAATGATTTTTGTATATATTGCACACACAATGTGAAACAATAGGTACACATTCCATATATTGCATACATAATGTGAAACAATGGGTACACAATCCTAAGCCGGTTATGATTTTTGTATATATTGCACACACAATGTGAAACAATAGGTACACATTGCATACACAATGTGAAACAATGGGTACACAATCCGAAGACGGTTATGATTTTTGTATATATTGGACACACAATGTGAAACAATAGGTGCACAATGTATATATTGCATACACAATGTGAAACAATGGGTACACAATCCGAAGCCGGTTACGATTTTTGTATATATTGCACACACAATGTGAAACAATAGGTACCCAATGTATATATTGCATACACAATGTGAAACAATGGGTACACAATCCGAAGCCGGTTATGATTTTTGTATATATTGCACACACAATGTGAAACAATAGGTACACAATGTATATATTGCATACACAATGTGAAACAATGGGTACACAATCCGAAGCCGGTTATGATTTTTGTATATATTGCACACACAATGTGAAACAATAGGTACACATTCCATACATTGCATACACAATGTGAAACAATGGGTACACAATCCAAAATCGGTTATGATTTTTGTATATATTGCACACACAATGTGAAACAATAGGTACACATTCCATACATTGCATACACAATGCGAAACAATGGGTACACAATCCGAAGCCGGTTATGATTTTTGTATATATTGCACACACAATGTTAAATAATAGGTACACATTCGATCAATTAAAATATTAATAAAAAATATTATTTTTTCAAAAAGTTATTGCACACATAATGTGAAACAATGGGTACACATTCGATACATTAAAATATTAATAAAAATTAATTTTTTTTCAAAAAGTTGTTCAGAAAATAATAAAAAATTATAATGTGTAGGACTTAAATGTCATAACAATAATAATCAAGGGTAAAATAGACCAAAAAACAATTGATAAAACATTTTTAGTAATTTTGAAAAAACTAGACATTTTTGGGAAAAATGTCTTCCAAAAAGACATTTTTGGGCAGTTGCTTATATCCGCTTTATGTTATCCATTCTCCATTTTCTTTTAGATATCTTCCGTATACTAGAGCTTACCCTTTGTGATTTGGGCTGTATGTAAGTTCCTGATGAATGTGTGTGGTGTGAACATTAATGCGATTTACAATTTTTTTTCACATTTAGCTGTAATTTTCTTCATCGATTGGGAGAGGTAAAACTTTCAAAAATTGAAACACTGATTACAATTGCTGAAATTAACCTGACAGAATATAATACCCGGTTAATATTAGGCTCGCTTTTAGAATAAGCGCAGCCATCAGGCACGTTCTGAAAATGTACTTGGTTTATACGAGTCGGATACAACACAGTGGTCAATACAGAATTACCAAAAAAAAAAAAAAAGGATTTTAAAATTTTTGAGGTAACAAATGATTTAAGATCTCGCGAAATAGGTTGACAGTACATGACTGAAACACAAAAATGGAAAAGATCTTTCAGCAAGTATTTTCATCATGGGTATTATGAACAAAAAAAAAATAGATTTATGAGTTGAATTCGTAGTTGGCAGAAAAAATATATATATTTGCTGCAAGGAATGCTCGATTTCACCAATGAGATACTTTCCCCAGTGCAATAATAACATTGTGTACTCTGTGGAAATTGAACTAGTAGTTTTGTTGTTCTTTGGACTTCTCTGTTCATTTTAAGTTTGGATCCTGCTATACAGAAATCAAAGTATAAAGGCCATGAGACTCTCAAGCCTACCCGTCTGTGCATCTTTGTTATGATGGCTGCCGCTTTTGCATGGCTAGAGAAAGAAGTCAAAAGCCATCATGGGCAAACTAAAACAATCTTAGGCTTAGTTTGGTATTGATGTATCTTTTGTAAAAACACTTTTCTGCTGTGCGTTGCTGTGTTGTGCTGTTAGAAAAAAGCAGTTAGACGTTTGGTAAAATATTAATTAAAGTTAAAGCTGATTAAAAAAATAATCAAAGTGTGTTTGGTAAACCTAGCGAGATTGGGGTATACCCAGATTAATTGGGGTATACCTAATAAGACAAAATAAGGTCATTATGAAGTAAAACCAAGCCACCCCTTAACCTTGTATTTTCTAAATGGCTAATATGCCCTTTGTTAATTAACACTAAAACTCTGATTAATTTAACTAATTGAGTTTAAATTAAAATTTTGAAAATCAATAGATTAAACCTTTCATCTGTCTTATGATTTCGATTTCGATCAAAAAAATTTGATTTTGAAAATGCACAAGGCCGGCAAGGTAATGGTTTGAATAAGATGCCGGCTGTTCTATAGACGACAAGGTCTGCTTTGAATAACCTTCCGACCAATGTTCAACCGGCAGGTTCCACTTTGAATAAGCTGCCGACCTTACTACCGCCGGCATTTTCTCGGTTGAAGAACGCGCCGAGTAAATTGGAACATAATTTTACGTTCGGCATGGTAAATCTTCCTACAATGCCGGCGGTCGTAAAGTCGGCAAGCAAATATTTTTTTACATGTCGGCTGACATTTGGCCGGCAAGTTATGGATTTATAACATTGTCGACCTTTACTTATGCCAAACAGAAAACAGAAACTATGGAAGATGTATATGTAATTCACTTTATTCGTGCAATTTTGGTTACTACATTGATTGAAACAGAAAAACGAATGCACTTAGCATGTGCATCAAGCCTTTAAACCCCTAGGCGACCCTAGTGGACGAGTTATAGTCTCGTGAGGGCTTACATAGAGGTATACCCACAAAACCTTTACAAAAACTTCTAAAGCCATCAATCTTCCTCCGACGAAGACGATACCGCATCCAAGTAGTCCGGGTTATCCAACGGGATTCTATCGGCCAAGAAGTGATAGCTTGCATCGAATGCGAATGCTTCCCCCTTTACTTCCATGTAGCGCGCTTTCATGGCTTCGTGCTATAAAAACAAGCTTACATTTGTTAGTGGTGTTTTGTTGGAAGATAACACAACATGGGGTACGTAAAAAAAAACCACAAAATTACTTACAAATTGTGCAATGGACAAGGAGAAGGGGCGAGTGTTAAAAATCCGAGGTTGGAGAGCTAAAAAAGCAAGTATCGCATTTTCGATTACTAGGTGCCTAGCTTGGACTTGTTGAATACTTCTTGCATTAGGATTCCCAAACTCGCCGCTAAATTTGTTGTGTACCCTAGCCCAAAATGTTTTGGAATCCTCCCTTTCAGAGGATTGACGTCTAAGTCGATCTTCCCCGTACCAAGCTTTGGTGATTGCCAAATCTTCATTTGAATCAAACGATGCCATTGTTGTTTGTAGAGAGATATTGAGTGAGTTAGATGGAGCGTATGATGATATGAGCTTTGGAGAGTATATGCAAATAGTTGTGTGTTGTTTTGTAGAGAGAAGTAGTGTATTTATAGGATTGTGCCCAAATTTGGCCGTTATAGTGCTCAAGTACAAGTCAATCAATGAAATTGTACTTGCCAAAAATTTGAATTTTGATTCCGCCGGCGAGGTACAAGTCAAAACCAGACCGGCAGGGTCTTAAATTTGTTACCATGCTGGTCGTGTAAGATTTTAGGCATCAGGAGAAAAGTTGTTTTGCAAAAAAACCGCCGGACCTATATTGGGTCAATACATTGCCGGCTACGATTCAGCCGGAAGGGTTATCATTTTGGTACATGCCGGCTCTGATAACTACACAATTTCCTTTGTCAGGGCTGACACTCTGACAGTTCACCACCATGCCGGCCCTGGGACAGCCGACAGGGTAAATTTAAATACTCATTCCGGCTTATGCATTAAAATTTTACAAAGCAAAACAAATCATTCATTCAACAACTAGAAATCCAACACTTTTTGTCCAAAATGAAAACACGTCCCATAAACCTTAAAAAAACATTTGTCCACACCATTAACTTAAACATTTGTCCACCATAACATAAAGAAATGAACTACGAAAGCATTCATTGACTACGACCACGTCCACGACGACCACGGCCCCATTTTGGAGAATTACCTTCACCACCACGACCACTGCTGCTACCTTCACCACCACGAGTCCTCTTTTTATCAGCCTTCATCTTGGCTTGTGCTTCTCTCCTAGCTTTTTGTTTAGCCTTTACTTGAGCCTCAAGTTGCTTGAACATTTCATTGGCATCCTCATTGCCAACACTGTTAACATAGTCAATGTGCTTGATTTGCTCTTCAATCGACAAAGGATGTCCTTTTTCTCTCGCGCACAACAACAACTTCCCAAAGGTCTTCAAATGCTCCTTATATTTTCAATTAAACAACAAACAATGAATAGAATGATTCGGTAATGCAATCAATCTTAAAATAGTAAGAGCAACTCTAAATATACTTACAAAGAACTTAAGCAATGTTCATGGGTCTTTCGCTTCCAACTTCTTCTTTAGAGCCAGTTCTTCAGCAGTCATTTTCCTAATCACAGTAGGCCGATCCCATTCCAAGTACCACACCATGTATTTCTTAGTAGATTCATGATTGTTGGTCACCTCGTCCAAAAGACTCACATCGATGTTACGGCCACGTCTATTGTCCCAATGTTCTTGAGCCGACGGTGGAGCGTAAGAGACGTTAATTGTTTTTTTGGACGTGGTGCACTCATCCCGGTTCACAGTAAAGAACGGCTTATATTCATCGAAATGAGGTTCTTCTTGGACGTAACCCAATTGTCGCATAATCCGATGTGGATCGTACATTGAATATCCTTCAAACACATTCATCAGGGGTCCATAGTATAATGCAACAACTTCATTTCTAGGATGGATTAAACCTTGATTTCTAGCATCCCGGACGGATCAAAAATCACCTCCTCCGCATTCAATTCGTCGATGGAAATTCGGAGTTTCGTAAGCTGTTGCGGCATTTCCTTATCCTGAGTGCCCTTAAAACTGTACCTTTGCGCTCTTGGCCTATTAAGCGCAACACTCTCATCCACTTTGATGTAGGAGCTGTCTTTGAACAAGGAAGGGAAGTGCTCATATATCCAAACCTATGCACAAAAAAAAAAGTTAAGTAATAGCCTTATCTTACGAGAATATTTGGTAATATAAACGTTTTAGATCAAAAATTTCCTGGAAGAGACATGTGTTTCCGTTAACTTGCTTAGTGAGTGCCCTAGAACATTTTGTCAACTTATTGTTCAAGAAGGAGACCACCGCAGTACCCCAAGAATACTCACGCATCTTATTTAAGGGATCCAATAGTTGCAAGTAACTGGCCTCCACTTGGTTTCCGGAACTGTCGGGGAAGATACATTTGCCCAGGACGTATAGAAAATAACCGGCCTCGGCAGCATTGATTCGCACCGGGTTCACCATTCCTTACATGTCAAGGATTGACTGTGTATCCCATAATGTGTCCCTCAACCTCTTCGTATTAAACTTCTTGGTTAGACGACCATCCTTCATGTCAAGAACAGCCTCCGTCTGAACCTGATTCCAACCGAATAATTTCTTGCTCAAATCGTAAATCTTCTCGAAAGATATCGAATTATCCATCCCCTCACAGACTGCTTTTCCCTCAACCTCGAGGCCTAGAATTTATTGAGCACCATCGGGAGTTATCGCCATCTCACCGAACGGGAATAACATGGTATCAGTCTCTCCGTAGAACCTTTCACAGAATGCAGAGACGGTAACTTTATCAAGATTAATATTCGAACTCTCAATCGCAGACATCAACCCGGAGTTCCTCACAATCACTTTCACATCCTCACATTCCTTGTCAAGATCCCAAGTATGAGCCACTGAACACGAAGCTTGGCGCCTCATGAGACGGATGGCATTCTTGTGATCCTAAATACCAAAAAAAAAAAAATGAAAAGATATACAAACACTTGACGCAAATTTAATTAAGATAGTTACACACTTGAATAAAGAACAAAGACGGATTAAGATTACTTACGATAGTATTATGGATCGTACATGCCCATGAGTCTTTGTATCCAAAAAGAACATTGCCACCATCTCTTGGGGTCCCCCTTGGGTCCTCATCTTTTTTCATTGTAACCATGAAGTGTTCGGAAGGCATGTGAGAATTGTGTGGTTTAGTGATCACCCTCTTCCTCGCTCCGGTTGAAGTTGACCCTGAAGCTTCGGTGGGTTCAACAACTTGTTCTCCATCTCCTTCTTCTTCTTCTTCTTGTTCCTCTTCCTCTTCAACAATTTCCTCTTCGACGGTTTTCTTACCTTTATCTCTATTACCATCATCATCATCATTACCTCTTCCAACAGGTGGCATGTCTTGATCACCATAATCATCATCATCATCATTGTTGCCTCCTCCAGCAGCCGGAATTCTTTCATCAACATCATCATCATCACCTCTTCTACCAGATGGAATTGATTGGTCTTCATCTGGAGTGTCATCTGAATCACTGGGTTCAGATGGTGGTTCTGGATTATTGCTTATAATGATCTTTGTCGTTCCCCGCTCAACATATGCCCCTCGATGTTTTGAAGACAAGAGTTTATCACCAAAACGAGGAGGTTTTGAAGGAGGACTACTAAGAGCTTCTTTCAGAGCAGCTTTCTTCTTTGTCATTCGCAATCTGAACAAGAATAATTCAGAGAAAAAAAAAATCAAAGGCCGGCAGTGTCTACAAAAAAAAACCTATCCGACGGACACATAGCCGGAAAGGTCGACCAAAATATGCTTACCGGCTAAGCCACACCCGGCAGGGTGTCATTAAAATATCCTTCCGGCCAGAAAACAAATTTACACAATAAATACAAGGAATTTTCACTAAACATGTTGGCAAGGTCCATTAACCATACATTGCCGGCCGACAAAGCTCCGGCATGATTTTAAAAACTACCCTTCCGGGACAAAATATTCTAGGCATCAGAAGACATTCAAAGAAAAGTTGTCGGCATGGTGAAAAACGAATAAGATGCCGGCTTCCTTAAAACTAAAATTACGCAGGCACGTATTTAGTTGAATTACTGTCAGTTGCTAGTAGCGATTCATAAACTAACTACCTAGCCGGCAGGTTCTTCAAGCTTATACCATTCCGACCAAACCCTAACTATGAAACCCCGGAAGGGTCGATAAAAAAAACATTGCCGGCGTCGCAACTGCCAATTCACAAATTTGAATTTTCTGACCTAATTTGACATGCAAATATGAAATCGAAGTACTAGAGTGAGTTTAAACAAGCCCTTACTTTCTTAAGCGCACCATTTCACGTGTTTCAGCGGGTTCAATTCCTTCTTCTTCAACAGTTTTTTTCTTCACTTTCTTAGCAACCAAACTTGCAATTCCAGGGTTATATTCATTGGGTTTGCGATTAGTTTCTTTCATACGAGTTGCCTTCTTCCGTGGTGGATCCATTGATGAAGATTAATCGGAGTTTTCGAATCGACGATGTTAACGAATTGATCGACGAGTTTTGGTGGTGGTGGGGGTGATGGAGCCGGTAGGGTAGGGTTGTGGAGGAGAAGAAGAGAAGAAGATGAAATGAAAAGAAAAATTAAAACTGATTTAGGGTAATAGGTTTTTAAAGGATAAGGGTATTTTTGTAACTTACCTATTAGGTCTCTCCCTAAAACCCACAAAAAATGTCCCTTTAAAATTGGGTATACCCCAATTAATCTGGGTATACCCTAATCTCGCCAGGTTGGTAAAATACTAGATTCAACCATTGTTGTTGTGGCAAATGACAAAAACAGACATATCTCTAAAAATAGTTTTATTCAATTTTTTTGGGGTTAAAAATAAATTTTTTTTTTACTATTAAATATAAATAGATTAAATATTAAATTTACTAATTATTACTATTATTTTGATTGTTAAGAAAAATTATTTTTACTTAACTAATTTTAAAAATATATATAATTTTCAAACAAAAAATAAACTAATTATTTAAAAAAAAAATTTAAAGGATATTTAATATTATTACATGAAACTAGTTGGAAGCCTAACAAGCTAGGCTCCAACGACATACTACTACATTAATTGAACAGGTTGTTGTGCAAGCCTACCAGCGAGCCTCATGGGTAACCTTGCCAAGGGGAGCCGAAGCGGGAGGGGGGGCGAGATTGTGTCACAAGGGGGGCAAACTAGCACTACCTTCCATTTTAATTCCTGCAATATTACGCCATTGGGGACTTGAACCTGGGACCTCCTAGAACGCATGAAATTTCGGGGAACGGGGATGACCAGCTGAGCTAGGTATATTTAAGGGTAATTTTTGTCATTTACAAAATAAAATAGGGACAAAAAAAATAATCAAGCATTAAATTTTGGTGGGACCACAACTTATGCTTTTGTAGCTTTTAAAAGCTCCTCCTCCCCGGCTTTTAAAAATTGAGGAATCTGAGAAGTGCTTTGGATAATAAGCATTTTGATTTATTTTTTTACCAAACACCAATTTCAAAAATTATTGACATATATAGGTTTTGAAAGTGCTTTTGGAAAAATAAAAGCATTACCAAACCCAGCCTTATTCTTGTCGTAGAATCCGACTTCCATATTTCCAGAGACTCGTTAAGGGCAGCCTCAGAAATTGCGTCAACCCCGTTTTGTACCTCTCAAAGTTCAAAGTCAAACCCTAGCCCTAGGCATCTAAGGATATATAAACCATATAATCCCACCTCAGTTTTAACTATGAAAACAAACTCTAATTCCACAGAGAAAGAAGAAGAAGCGGCAGCAGCAGCTATGTTAAGTCTTCCCGAAGATATTCAAGTTGATATTTTTCTAAGATTACCAGAGCAATCCATCATAACTTGTAAGTGTGTTTGCAAACCCTGGTTTAATCTAATTTCTAGCCGTAAGTTCATCAATTTTCACCTTACTCACAATAAGAATAACCATCGTCTCATGCTTCTGACCCGGACACCTGAAAAACGCAGGATTTGGTCAGTAGATTATGCATCAATATCAATTTCATCCTCAGGATGGTCAGCAGATTATGCATCAATATTATCATCCCCGGGAACATGTAAATTTATGGAAGATATCCCAGTGTGTTTCCCGTTCGACGTACAAAGTGAAATTCGTGTATTAGGTTGTTGTAATGGCTTGATTTGCTTAGGGAACTATACCCTTACATCGGTTTGTTTTATTAGTGAGGGTATTTTTGTTTGGAACCCAACAACCAGAGAATGTAAGAACATACCATTGCCATCTCTTCCTTCCAATATTAGCGGAGGATGTTATCATGACTCCGACTCTACGGCTGGTTACATTGTATATGGATTTGGTTACGACCGCAACATGGATGATTACAAGTTAGTAAGGATTGTGTATTGTGGTAGTGAAAATTCTGTTTGTATTAAAAGTGAGGTTCATACATTAGGATCAGATTTGTGGAGAACAATTATTCATGCTGATCCTGGTTACTCGTTTGTAAACAATTATACTGGTTTGTTCCTCAATGGATTTCTTCATTGGTTAGGAGTTACCACTGATCAAAAACAAGTCATAGCCTGTTTTGGAGTAAGCAATGAGAGACTCATCGATATGCCTTTTCCTGGAGAAACCATGCAACATTATTATACTTATGTGGCAGTATTGGATGACTGCCTATGCCTACTTAATTGTGAGGGGTTTTATATTGATGTATGGGTGATGCTAAACTATGGAGTGAGAAAATCTTGGACTAAGCGATTCACTTTTACGCAAAAAGTATATTTTTGTAGGTCTTTTTGTGATCTCAAGCCGTTCTGGTCTCTTCGAAATGGAGGAATCCTAATCCACACAGATGAAGGTTTTATTTTGTGTGATCCAAATGATGGAAACATCAAAAAACTGAAGGTTTTTTGCCAAGGAGATACGTTGGAAGGCGGTTTTGTTTATGCAAAAAGCTTGGTTTCACCCAACTCTGGTATTCATGTGGGTAAAGTGAAAAGCGTTGGTGCGAAAAGGATTGCAACGAGAACATACATGCAAGCGTTGATTAACTAGTTAAGCAACCAAAATTCTTGAGGTAAAGGTGTCATATATCATATGCGAGTTGTGATCATCTCTTTAGACTGTTATTTTAACTTCAAACTTATCGTGTAATTGATGTCGTTAATCACTTTTTTTTTATTGATTTGAACAGTGGAATTTGTCGGATCACTATTGCAATCAGCTAGAATTTTACATGACCAGTTAACAGCTTGTTGGTTGGCATTTGGTGTGGAAAGAAGCCTAACATGGTGTTGTATGAAACAAATTCACAGTAATTTCTTAGGTTACTTATCCATTAATTAAGGAGCACCAAAATAGTCTGATATTACACGACTGAAACACAAAAAAAAACATGGAAAATTGCGTTCTCTTTGAGTACCAAAATTCCAGCCAGCCTGGGATTATGTGAACATAATTTTTCCTTTCAAGTAGCAAAATTGCTTTGATCTGACAGTAGGGAACCAAAACAGGAATAAATAAGAGTTTCTCAAGAATGCACTTTCAATTTGTCATTCAGAGTTTGCTAGCTTTTACCTGAACCTACCTAGTTCTGTACTCACGGTCCTTGCCGATGACAAAAGAAACTGGTTCCAACTTATCCAGCTCCACGTTATATAACTCAGCTCATTTGACTTTTTACCATGGACAAACCACCAAACAAGACTTAAAGGACCAAATAATAAAAAATAAAAAAAATTACATTTGCTCTCAAAGGACCAGACCAAACCCATACGGGCCATACCAAGAAACAAGAGACACAGCCTCATCAAAGCCCAAAAAGCCTTAGAGATGTCTAAATGACATAGGGAGCCCAGTAAAGTTAACCCTTGGAGATGAAAACCTGATTAAACACGGAACGGCTACGATGTGGTCAGTGGCCCATCTTATTTGCTTGACACGTATTGAAAAGTGTTAGTTTTCTTGTTATTTCGGGGGATTTAGAGGGGGCTATTTTTTAGGGAACTAACTTTTCATGTCTTTTTAGAGAAAAAGTAGGAGTTCTTTTTTTGTTTAAAACTTATTTAACATACGTGTAAATAAACAAAAAGGGTCCACATACTTAAACGATGTGCCCCGACCACATCGTATCCCGGGCGGATTAAACATCATCTTTCAACCTTGTCGACTACCTCCATTGCCAAATCATTGCAAAACCTCCACTTGATTGATTTTATGATCCTGATTATCAACATAATGCGTCATATTTACCGAGTAATAAATCTAGGTAGGAAGCATGTTTATCATCAAAAACCAACAACTTTTTCGATCAAGAACAAAGGTTTATTTTAGGTTGAGATTAAGTTTCAATATAAATCATTTTTTATTGATGAAATTTAATATAATATTTTATTGATTACTAGGTATCACCCCGGTTATTTGTGTTCAGATTATAGGAGGCATTAATCGTGCCCATTAACATTGATTGGAATTGCAAAAAAAGTCTTCTTCCTTGTTAAATTAAGTGGAATGGCTGGTGTCAGGTTTTTGACGGTGGAATAAACCTAAAACATCCAAACTTTAGGTATCACCCCGGCCTACGGCCGGGGCTCAACCTCATGTGGAGTTTATTTTCGTTCAGATTATAGGAGGCATTAGTCGTGCCCATTAACATTGATTGGAATTGCAAAAAAAAAGTCTTCCTCCTTGTTAAATTAAGTGGCATGGCTGGTGTCAGGTTTTTGACGGTGGAATAAACCTAAAACATCCAAACTTCCAAAAATCCCATAGTATTTCAAAAAAGTCATATAGTATTTCAACTGAGAAAAGCTAATTACGGAGGATATTTTCATATGAGACGGAATGGCTAGTGTCAGGTTTTTGACGGTGGAATAAACCTAAAACATTCAAACTTCCAAAAATCCCATAGTATTTCAAAAAACATCATACAATATTTCAACTGAGAAAAGCTATTTACGGAGGATATTCTCATATGAGACAATTGTTAGTTATTTAATTCCCATATTATCACAAACTAATGATATAATTACCTATAATAAAACTTCTGGATAAACGATGTTTGTTGTTTTGAGGTCTTCGGCACTATCTTCGAGCAATACGGTTATTCTACTGGCAACGCTGTATCTTGACAAATTAAGCTACATAAATTTGTCCATGACAGAACACATGAGTTTTAAATCGATCCTGACGTAATTTACCGACTGGCCATGTGATTTATTAATTGTCAATGCATAGGCTACTCAAACGGGAAACAAACATCTTGTCATGTTTACATTTAACTCCGAAACCGATGGTTGAAACGATATTCTCGGTAGCAACACAGTCTCCCCTTTTGTATGCCTTGTTAGAACCTTCGCCTGAATTACATGTCTACCGCAATAAGTTACCAACATCCTAATACCATTGCAAAGACCCTATGATGGACTTAGATTTCTCATCAAGATAATTGGACAACCAACTTTAAGATGTAGATTGAACAATGGCATCCCTGGCGGATTCAATTTTTTTAGAAATTCATTAGTGAAATTTGGGATTCTACCGCTTTCGTCCGGGTTCAATTTGTCCGTATCCAAATAATTGAATGTTTCTCCTTATAAAATATTCAATGCTTCCATGTTTATTTCATTAACGTCATCATTACGTGCTGATAAAATTATTTTCTCAGTTAGCTCTTCCTCTGATACCTGACCAGATGTTTCTAAATGGGATGTAATTTGGACAAACGGGGATACAACTTCCATATTAGTTCCTTCATATCTCTGCATCAATTCACTGATGAAGGTAGCTAGAGGGTGGAACCTATAAGGAAGATATCAAAGTCTTGTTGACATGATCAAATTTGGGCAGCCGGTCAGTATCCACGCACATAATCTTAGTCATCCGGGAATGATTGAAGCGGTGTTTAGGTAATCATGTCATAGTAGCTGATCCTGCGACCCCGGTCGTGGATTAAAATTTCTAGATTTAAATATAGCCCCCACTTTAAATTTAGATGTGATTAGGTTGAAATCTAGAGGGTGAACCTATAAAGAAGATCCCGATGTCTTACTGTCCGGGCCAAATTTGGTCAGCTGGTCAGTATCCTCACAGAAAAAGATTAAAAAAGTTATAATAGGTTTAGTGGTTAGGGTTAGCTTTGTCTCGGGAGTTGAGCCTATAGGTTAGCCAAAAACCACAACTCCGCTATTTTATTGGTCGGATGAAATCAGTCGGTCCCCCGATCGTGGATTAGAAATTTTTAAGTCATACGTAGTCCCCATATTAACATTAGCCATGATTATGTCAAAATCAAATGGGTTGAGCCTATACGTTAGCTAGAGTCTGCATTCCCGAAATTTTAGGTAGCAACCGAGCAATTCATTTGAGTTTTATTTTCCAAAAATATTCATGTATACCCAAAAAACTATTATAGGTTTAGTGGTTAGGTTTTTTTGTCTCAGGAATTGTGCCTAGAGATTAGCCGAAGCCTACAGCTCTGGTGTTTCCTTGGTCAGGTGAAATCATCCGGGGCCGTGGATTAGAAAATTTAAGGTTATCAAAATTAGCGGTGATTATGTTGAAATCTAGGGGGTTAAACACTTTTCAAATTTAAGTTAGGAGTATGCAGTCCCAATATTAAAAACTAATGGTGATTATGTTGAAATCTAGGGTATTAAACACTATCCAAATATTCCAGAGACACGATTTTGTTGGATGGAAGGTTTGAATTTGAAGATTGGGGAGATATCTATGCAGCTTGCTTTAATATTAATTTGGATTTAGGAGGCATTAGTCGTTTCCATTAACATTGATTGGAATTGCTAAAAAAAGTCTTCCTCCCTGTTTAATTAAGTGGAATGGATGGTGTCAGGTTTTTGACCGTGGAATAAAGCAAAAACATCCAAACTTCCAAAAATCCTATAGTATTTCAACTAAGAAAATCTAATTACGGAGGATATTTTCATATGAGACAATTGTTAGTTATTTAATTCTCATATTATCACAAACTAATGATATAATTACCTATAATAGAACTTGACTAAATTATGTTTGTTGTTTCGAGGTATTCGACACTATCTTCGAGCAATACGGTTATTCTACTGACACCCGTGCATCTTGACAAAGTAACATAAATTTGTCCATGACTCAACACGGGAGTTTTTGAATCGATCTCGACGTACTTTACCGACTGGCCCTGTGATTTATTAATTATCATTGCATAGCATACCCGAATGGAAAACTGGCGTCTTGTCATGTTTACATTTAACTTCTAAACCAATGGTTGAAACGATATTCTCGGTAGAAACATGGTCTCCCCTTTTTGATGCCCTGTTAGAATCTTCGCATGGATTACATGTCTACCATAATGAATTACCAACAGCCTAGTACCATTTCAAAGACCCTATGATGGAGCTAGATTCCTCATCAAGATAATTGGACAACCAACTTTAAGATGTAACTTGAACAATGGCATCCCTGGCGGATTCAAATTTTGTAGAAATTCATTAGTGAAATTTGGGATTCTACCGGTTTCGTCCGGGTTCAATTTGTCTGTAGCCAAATAAGTGAATGTTTCTCCTTCTAAAATATTCAATGCTTCCATGTTTATTTCATTAACGTCATTATTACGTGTTGATAGAATTATTCTCTCAGTTAGATCTTCCTATGATACCTGACCAGATGTTTCTAAATGGGGATGCAATTTGGACAAACGTGATACAACTTGCATATCAGTTCCTTCATATCTATGTGTTTATTCACCGATGGAGGTGGATATAGTGTGGAACCTATAAGGAAGATCTTGATGTCTTGCTGGCATGATCAAATTTGGTCAGCCGATCAGTATCCTCGCACAAAATTTTAGTCATCCGAGAATGATTGGAGCGGCGTTTAGGTAATCATGTCATAGTAGTCGGGGCCTACGGCCCTTGTCGTGGATTATTTCTAGAGTTAAATATAGCCCCACTTTAAAATTAGGTGTGATTAGGTTGAAATATTGAAGGCGAACCTATATGGAAGATCCCAATATCTTGCAGGCCAGATCATATTTGGTCAGCTGGTCAGTATCCTCACACAAAAAGATTAAAAAAATTATAATAGGTTTAGTTGTTAGGGTTAACTTTGTCCCGGGAGTTGAGCCTATAAGTTAGCCAAAAACTACAACTCTAGTATTTTATTAGTTTGATGAAATCAGTCGGGCCCCCGGTCGTGGATTAGAAAATTTTAAGTCATACGTTGTCACCATATTAACATTAGACGTGATTATGTTAAAATCTAATGGGTTGAGCCTATGAGTTCGCTAGAGTCTAAATTGCCGAAATTTTAATTAGCAACCAAGCAATTCATTTGAGTTTTATTTTCCAAAAATGTTCATGTATACCCAAAAAAACTATTGCATCTTTGGTGGTTAGGTTATTTTGTCTTAGGAATTGTACCTAGAGGTTAGCGGAATCCGACAGCTCCGGTGTTTCGTTTGTCAGGTAAAATCAGCCGGGTCTGAGGATAAGAAAATTTAAAGTCATACGTAGTCCCAACAATAAAAATTAGCAGTGATTATATTGAAATCGAGGGGGTTAAACATTTTTTAAATTTAAGTCGTACATAGTCCCAGCATTAAAAATTAACTGTGATTATGTTGAAATCTAAGGTGTTAAACACTATCCAAATATTCCAGAGACACGATTTTTTTGGATGGAGGGTTTGAATTTGAAGATTTGGGAGATATCTCTGCAGCTTGATTTAATAATATAACCCATGTCGTGAGTCTTGCTTTACTAATATAACCCATGTCGTGAGTCTTGCCTTATTGGAGACGGACAGTCGACATAAATCTCCACGGAATTAACCGAAGTAATAAAGTGATAATAGCGCCAAGTGGAAAATTTGTGACAATGAGGTGATAGGTAATATGGTATTCCATGTAGGCAGGAGTATAAGCAGTTCTTATGGTAATGAAAAAATAGTTACTCCATGGTAGGTGACACTTTGGTTCTCCGGTTCTAATGACTTGATAGATTGTAGTAATTTATGGTCAAAATTTTCAAATTTTTTTTATTCTATGTACATCACGCTTTCTTTTTTGATCGATAAGTATGTCCATCACTTCTAAGTCTCTTCACTACCTCCCGTTGATCTTTTTATTTACAGGTCCATCATATGTGAATTAGTTGGTCCTTGAACTGAGTTCTCTATGCTGAAGTTGAAATATTACAACTTGCAAGTTTATCCACGCACGATTTGGCATTAACTTCATCATCATGTCGGATGTTACCACTAAATCTACATTTTTATAAAAAAAAAGATTATAAATCTTCTGGTGTTAGAGGAATTATTTTGTGAACTTTGTTAAAACTTATGCAAGTCCCATAATGTTTTCGTGTATGGGGAGCATCTCGCTAGATCCGATAAATGTTGCGGCACGTCGAATATGAAAGTAGACTTCTCGGCCCTATTTGGTGTTTGCCTTATTTATCTTGCGTGAGGCAGTGGAACCTGAAACCTATTTTGTCTTTGAATGATAATGTATGCTTGACAATAAATCGAAACTCCTTGGGAGTTACGGTACAGAGACTCTTTTGCCGATTTGCTGTGGCGAGTTGAGATGGGTTTAATCACTTAAGCCTTTGCTTATTTTTTGTATCTTCCATGAATTTGCTTATTTTGCTAAATAGTAAAAAATAAATCAAATATCAGATATGACATACATACTTATAATAGAGAAGAAGATAAGAAGAAAAAGCTTTAAAATGTTACATATATCTTGGATTTTCTTATACAAAGCCCAACATAAAAATGATTAAATCGTGTAGTACAAACTGTTAGTGATGAGTGACGTAGATAAATCCTGCAGAATACATGACCTAAGACTTCAGAACTCTTATAATTTCACAGTCTCGATAGAACTACCAGTTTCCCTTCGAGGTTCCTCCGTAAAATTAACTACATGCATGGATATAACTTTATGTCCTGCAACTTTGAAGGCAGATACTTCCATTCCTTAGTCCGATCGAAACAGAATAACTGTTTTAAAACCACATCATCGCCTTATTTATTGGAAATGATAAACCCTAACAATGCTATTAGTAATACCATCGATCACTGACGAAGCCAAACATTCTCTCAAGTGGGGGCAAAATTCACATAGTAAAGTTCGGCCATATCAGTGTGTAGGCCGCCGAACACGCACGAATTTTTTCACATTTTAAGTGATTTTGTATTTGTTTTTAAGTAAAGATCTAAGTTATAAAATATTTTAATTAAAGTAAATAAAGTAATTTACATTGTTTTTCATATTTATGCATGTAATTGATGCATTTTTATCAATTTAGTTTATAATTTTGCCTCCATTAAGTAGAGTTTTAATTTTATTATACATATCTGCCCCCACAGGACACATAATTTACAAAAATATCAAGCCTAATTTAGTTAAGTTGCAAAATCAAGTGAGGTCGGCGGACTCCATTTGTCACCATTTTCCTCCGTCCCTGCCATCGATAAACATAAACAGATCACCGAAAACTTCATATTAGAGATAAAATACATTCAGCAAAACCCCTAATATATCAGTTCATGCATCAATCTGTACATCGAATGTCTATTGTGTCCAACCTAATTTCAGTCTTCCGAAATATATCTTGCAAATCAAATTTACACAAAACCCATTAAAATAATAGGCAATCAACACCAAATCAATTGAAGCACCAATAACTAATAAAGGATGAATCTTTCCCGATAAGTGATAATCAACACATATTCGCATAGGATTTCAACGATAAGATATAATCAACTAATAGATAATACTTAAGTGGCCCTATATCCCAACATTTAAGAATATCCTACACAGTTGAAACAAATCTTTAGTGATGGCATGCATGCATGGTGATGACAAATTTCTAAAAATTGCAATTATACACGGGTTTTGTCTAATTTAACAATAAAATCACTAACTAATGATGAATCACTCTAATCTGACATGAACGTACAACTATAGAATAAATATCGACAACAAAAGCATAAAATATTCAGTTTTGGCTTTTGAAAAACTAATATATCTGTTTCATGTGAGGAAAATAATCCTTAAAAGGTGCCAGTTGTGGAACAGGCATCCCATGGAGCCCTGACACCTTATACGTTACCACTGTGGAATCTGGTTCATGACATGGGGTGAAATCTTGATAGAAGCTGTCAGTGTAAACAGAATTATACATAAAAGATGATACTATGGACTTAAATACCTAATTAAATCATACGTACTCTTGCATTCTTTACTTCAAGAAAGTTGTGAACATGTAACTCAATATGTACACTCCCAAAACTTTTTTTTTTGTTGGAAAAACGCTGGAGGGAAATTTACTAATCAAAGAAAAGGAAAAAAAATAGGAGGGCGGAAAAACCTGACCTCCAAAGAGAAAGAAGAGCAAAAATGAGAAAAATATCAACGAAAATGAAAAGTGGGAAGAATATCTCTATTCTTCTCCATTGCATCATATATTATGGAAGGCGGAGAGTTCCACCAAAAGGGAGTTGTAGCTGGAGCCCCAAATTTTGCTAGTATATCTGTAAACACATGAGTACCTAAACTCGATTCTATTTAAAGATGGAGACAGTTTTCCTAGTAAGTCCATAATCACCAAGGTACCAAAGTAGCAGAATTCAAAATAGCAAGAATGACATTCATGGAGTTATACTCTACCCAAATTCGACGAAGGTTGTGAGATTTCTTAATCCTAAATGCATGAATGACTCCCCAAAATTATGCATGACAGAATTATCAACGCCAATATGAGCAGCACAACCTCCTCTGACCAGACCTTGAGTGTTACCTAAAACAACTCCAAAGCCAGCCGTCAATATTAAACTTGATCCATCCATCAAGGGGAGGATGTTATCTAACTTCGATAATTTTTGGAGCTTTCCTAGCTTTACTAATGATGTCGAAAAATCTGAGAGTACAGAGTTCTTTTATATCGTTACACATATAACCCTTTGTATAAACACCTGACTCCACAATGAATCTTTTTAAGGTTGTGGTAGACTGTTGAAAATTCGTGATAGAGTTATTGAATTTTAGTTTGGACCCACCAAATCTGCCATAAACAGCTGATCACACCAATACAAATTCCAAAAAATGCAAATAGTTCAAAATCTGAAGTAACATACCTAAGAGGTTGACCTATAAGAGGTCGAACAATCTTTCTTCTTCTTTTTTCCGCTGGCCATCCTGCAATGGTATGAAATGTAAGTAATTAATAAATAAATTATTGGTTAATACATGTACTTGATCGGCTCACGTACTCGTTTGGGTTTTCTAATAACAAAAGTTGAGTTAGTGTTTCTATTTCTAGTTACAGATCTTTTAAGAACATTGAAGTACAAATACTAACACATTCAGCTAATAGTTGTATTCTGTCCCCTTCAGAGATCATTTTTGTAGCTCCTAACGTGGATGAGAGTGGTGGGATATTTTATGAGCTAACACCCTCAATTTCATCTGTGCCATGAGTGAATCCAAACCCTTGCTAGCTTGCATCCAAGAAAACATATACTCAACAACCTCGATAATCCAAGAAAATATAAACCATTTCAAAAGCAGGTAGCATAATCTCGATCCATATTTCAGTATACATAACTTGTGAGTACAAATATAACTATAACTTCATCAGTAAAACTCGGAACATAAAATTGGCTAAAATACAGATTAATTGGATGAAGAATTGCATTAATATACGGATTAAGAGTAGAAAGGAAAGAGTTACCGACATCATGACCATCAATAAATTTGAAACACCAATTCTGCAAACATGCGATAAACTACCAATAACCACATTAGGATTAATTAGGTTAAGGCTAAATTCCAGTCTGGACTTATATGAAAGTAGTATAAATAATTTTAATTTCTTGATATTAAAACATCAGAACCTTCCGAAAGGATATAATAATTACAGCTTCAACTCTATAGCACAAAACATACTACATGTTTTCATAGCAGTTGTAGCCAAGGTAACCCATACCTATGAGAAGCTTTATAGACCTCTCCATTTCGGATAGATTCTCATTGTTATCCTTCAGCGGAAGCTTTTTAAACAAACTTGAAAAAAGCATTAAATAAATATAAGGAGAATGCGAAGACATCAACCCAGTTATATATTTATGCAATTTTTTCAAAGAGAAATAAGAGACAATCTGAAACGAAGTATAAGATTTCATGCCATAAACCACACGAACATGTTCCTGGTATTATTTCAGGTCCATGATATGGCCTATTTCCTTAGATGTAAATTCCACCTGTACACGAAATACCAATACTAAGCCAAACATTACTCATATAACTTCAACCAGGCCTGTAATATTAAAGTGGGGAATATTAATATTAACATACGTACAACGATATATGATTACCAAAAAAATACGTATTGTTACTGAAATCTCTAATAAACAATAGAACTGAAATAACATTGACATTGTGCTAGATTTTGAGCCTTGTTTAGGTCATGCTGGCTTGTTCGTCTATTTTGTTCCTTTTTTGTTTTCTTATCCTATAAATTAAAACCTTCTCTCTTCAGAAAAAAAAATAACATTGGCAATTGAACTCAAACACATGACATACATGCAAAAGAGAATACTAATTACCACCTGGCAAAATATTGAAATCTTGACCACCTCGATCCATCTTGTAGATGATAGCAGACATGATATCTTTCTCTCCATATGAAAACATGTGAGCCCTAATACAAATTCTTTTAGTAGGTGGCGCTACAATTAAATTGTGTCCAAATGAAATATTCCACTAACACTTTAGAAAAGCAACAATATCAGTTGTACAGACCATAGAATGAAGGTCAAAAAATGCAGGGATCCTAGAAAATAAGTAGAAATGAACTAATCTAACAATGAAACACTGTGATTCAGAATGATTATCTTGTGAACGTCGACGTCAAACCATACGTTTGATCCAGAGTAGAAACTAGCCACCCTAAAAACATACAATTACTCTCAATAACTCGAAAGAGTAGAGTTGCAACCTTTACTTGACATATCTCCATTGGATTTCATCCTCGTCACTGGATTTCAAATCATGCTCTCGGGAATAGCCTATAAGATAAATTAAAACAGGAGCAAGTGATTTTTTTTTTTTTTGAGAATATGATGTTAGAGTAATCATGGTTGAGATTTGAGAACAACATAATCATTCTGATTTATGCAAGTAACCCCATGTTCTCCTCACCTTTTATAATTAATATCGTGATTATGACAGGCTTATCTGTTGCTAGTGATGGAATAGGAGCAGGAGCATATCTCGCCGTTTTTTTTTTTTGACCATTTTCTGTAGAGTATCAGTAGGGTTTTGCAGAGTTGAGAAAAGAATTAGGGATATTGTATAGGTTATGTTTTTTACGTTGAGTGTTGAGTAATCTTCACCGGAAATTTCATTCCAGAATCTGGTGAACCCAGAAAACGCTGATTTTGCCTAAATCTAATAGGCTAATACCCTAAATTGCAACAATATTATAAATCTTATTAGAACCCTTAGAAAGTGAGAATCAACTACTAATTTTTACATTGATTTTATTGACTGCATCCTAATCCGTAAAAAATCAATAAAAATTAGTATTAAACCCTTGGAAATTATAAATAAATCTAATAGGATAAACCTAATAGGGCGAGAAAATCAGTGAAACAAAAAACTGAACGATCAGTGATGAAGATGATAATAATGAAATCATACAAAAAGGTATTTAAAGTTTTCGGTCATAAAACTGGCAGGAGTCTCTATTATGGTAAACACCACGAGTTTTCCATATATCGTGAGTCTTTCTTGACCATCTAATGACTCCTCAATCCGGAGCATCCCGACCTTGGGATCGGGTCTACATTAAACGTCGTCCGTCTGATAGCTTTAGTCATCATGGACATAAACCTCATACCTTTTTATAACAATGATTTAGATTAGTTAAAGTAATAGGATGCACCGCCATTATTTCAACCATGAGCAGAACTATATAGCCAGGCTTGGCCTGCCTTGATCCACCCCCAAAAGCCCAAACGATCTTTTCTTTCTCTATTTATTTTGAGTTGAGGTGATAAATTAGGTCTAAACTATAGGCTTAAGCCAGGTGTTTACAAAGAGGGCTGTTTTTGGGCATACCAAAAATTATCGGGCATACATTTTGTCTAGGTTCGGCTCACAACTTGTGAGCCGAACCTAGCAAACCTAGGCAAAAAAAAAGTTGTGAGCCGAACCTTGAGTATGCCCGGTAATTTTTTGATATGCACAAAAACATGTCTCTTTACAAATGGTTAAGCACAGAAAACCACTCCCACACTTAATTTTCAGTTTCATCACTGATTTCAACCTAAGACGGGGTGAGAATAACATAGGGAAAAGGAAAAGGGGAACAACTACTTCAATCCAGGAAATTGAATAGAGACATTGGGAAAGAGAACTTATATCATCCTGTTGATGGTGGTTTTTAGCTTAGGGTTAAAATCGTAAAATCCTAGTCAGACAATGACGTCATAGAACTTGAGTAATAATGTCTCCACCAAGTACATTTATTGAACCCTTTAATACCTGGCATTTTTAGGGGCGATCCCAACACAATTAGGGGTGACACTAAAAGACAAAAAAATTACCCAAACGTAAAACTAAGCATGACCACTTAGTTCAGGGTGCAGAGCCAACCATAACCAATTGGATCGTGTTTTGGATGTAGCAATAATCGGAAGTTTAACAACTTACATTTCCTTCCGATTATAGGTTTCCCCAAAATGAGTTTTTTCTAAAACCCTTTAATTCCAGATTTTTGAAATGTTCTATAATCGGTAGGAATTTTGGCTACCGATTATAGGTTGCCCCACATCGAACCTTTGCCAAAATTCCACAGGTTTTAGGGTGCAGAGCCAGCCCTTACCATTTGGTTCGTGTTTCCCAACACTGAACCTTGGCCATAATCGGAAGTTTTACAGCTTTCATTCCCTTACGATTAGAATAATCGGAGGCATTCACTTGCAATCGGTAGGAAAGGGACTATATATTGGTGTTCGGAATTTGTCTTGGAGTCATTGTCCCAATGACTCTCGATTTAGTGAGAAAAGAAGAAAAAAAAAGTGGGTATATGTTGCGAACTTCCGATTGTTGCCAACTTCCATAAACATGGATGGGTACGAAGAATGACGTGAAGTTGTTGAATTTCAAGGTTCACTACCATTTTGAGATGACGATTTGGGGTATTTATTGAATGATCCACACTTTGATGGAGATGAAACCCTAGATGACACTTTCATGGAAGAATATGGAGAATCACCTGAAATCGAAGGTAACAATGCTTTAAACATACAGGTATGTTGTTAACAAACTCTAATAGCAATGTTATGTGTGTTTGTGTGTGATTTTGAACGTGAAAATTTGATAACTGCATGCATTAAATGCCATTAACGACTATTAATCGGTAGATAACTGAGTATAATTATCTACCGAATATCAACAATCGGTTTTATTTTATGTATTAAGCTACCGAATACATTAAAAATCCCCAAATTGAAAGCTTTAATTTGTCTTAATCGGAAGTTTTATACATAACAAAACTTCCGATTGTAAAAAGTCGTCCCAAATAAGAATTTCTCCAAAAAAATGAAATATTTGTGAATCTTGAATTTTCATAATCGTGTGTTTATGAATTAACATATCTTCCGATTATTAATAATCGAATGTTTAGGAATTAATGTTTCCTCCGATTATTTAAGTTTTTATACATATAACAATTGTTCATTTGTCTATCTATTTAATCGGTAGAATATCTCAGTAGAAGACTTCCGATTTAGTTTAATCGGTTTGGTTTTATAATATTTGATTACCGATTGTTTTGTATATTCTCTAAACTTGAATCCGATTATTAATGCGTAACTTGTTGTTATGGTGCCTAGGATGTTGTAGTTGTTGATGAAGATTATTATTTGAGGCCTGATACTTCCCTACACTAAGAAAACAATTTGGTATATTCATAAATTATCTTTTCTTTTTCGAATCATGTATGTTAGATGGTTATGCTTATTTTGTTTGTTTTGTTTTATGCGCATTTAGATATTTGAAAGTAAGGAGGAGGCCAAGGAGTGGCTTATGAACAAGGAAAAAGAGAACATGTGCATGGTAGTTCAGAACGCTTGTGTGAGGGATATTCAGTTTGAAATGATTTGTGAGCGAGGTGGGGTGAAGAAGAGTCACGAGGGAAATAATAGTAAGTATGTAAGGAAGAAGGAGAGAAAGAAATACCGAACTCATACAAAGAAAATTGGATGCACATTTAAGATTGTCTTCTATAAGCCCAATGGTAGGGATAGTAAAGAGTGTAAAATGTCTAAAGTTGCGAATGGTTGTCACAACCATGATGATCCAAATACTCTTGTTGGACATGTAATGGTTGCGTAGTTAAAACCACATGAAATGGAGACAGTGAAGTCTATGTGGATCCAAAAAAGCTAGTGCGATCTTAATTAAAATTAAGGAGGAAAACCCCGACAACTTGTCTTCTTTGTCTACAATTCAGTCGGCCCTATCTACGATCAAAAGGACGGAATGGGATTGTAGAACGGTCATGAAACAATCGCAGTGGTTAGCTGAGTTACACGACTACATGTTGAGAATGGATGAAAAGGATGGTAAAGTGGTACGTATTTTCTTGGCACATCCCGAAATGATAAAATTGGCTCAGTGTTTTCATCAAATTTTGTTGATAGATGCCACTTACAAGACAAACAAATATAACATGTCGTTGTTGAACATTGCTTGTCACACATCGGGAAAAAACACGTTTACGATTGCATGGGGTTTAATGGATCATGAGAACAACGTGAGTTTCATTTGGATGTTGGAGACGTTGAGGTCTACTTATAATGGGGATGATTTTCCAAGGGTTATTGTAACGGATAAGGACCAAGCCTTAATGCATGCAATAGTGGTTGTGTTTCCTGAAGCCCAAAACTTGCAATGTACGTGGCACATTCAAGGCAACATCATACACAATTGCCATCTCCATTTCCAATCTAAACATCCAAGGAAGGGTACCAAGAGTTCGAAGGAAAAAGATGAGCGCATTAGTAAATTAAATGTGGAAGAACAACAGAAAAAGAAGAGGTTATTTGATGAAAAATGGAAGGAGGATGGAATGATTTGGAATATGTTCATGAAAGCATGGGACAAGATCATTTGGTCGAAGACGGAGGAAATTTACGAACGAAACTTGAAGAAATTTGAGGATGAATATGGCAATGACTACCCAAAACCGGTTGAGTATTGTAAAACACAATGGTTAACGATTAAGGAGAGGTTTTTGTTTGCATGGACATATGAATGTCATAATTTTAAGAACAAGGCGATAAGCATAGCGGAGGGGTCTCATGGCCGGTTAAAGAAAATACTTCTAGGTAGTCAAAATGGAGTTGTGTCGATCCAAGAAGCTATCCATGAATTCACCATTCGTGATCTCGATAAGATTAAGGGTTCTATGAAATTTAGTGTACAAAAATTCCCGACGGAACATGAAAGGGAAAGATTGCTTCTAAGGGGCATTGTTCATAAAGTTTCAAGATGGGAAATAAATCACATGATGAAACAATTGAAGTTATATAAAAATTGCGATGACGATAATACGGTTTGTGTTTGCAAGGATATGATAGGTATTGGTCTCCCATGTCGTCATAAAATGGGTAGGTACGTCGATATGATTGACATCAATGATATTCATCCATTTTGGAAGCAATTAAATTTCACTCCAAGCACCCCCGTAGTTGATGGTCCGTCGTTCTTGGAGTCGGAATTGTGTGCAAGAATAACCGAGCGTTATGCTATAACAAATGGCCCCAAGAAGCAAATATTGATGCATGATTTGGAGCAAGCTCTTCAACCTCGTTTAAGGGAGGTTGATGAACCTATTAAGCAAAAGGGGGCGGGTAGGCCACACACCGAAGTGTCGAGGACCATTGGAAGAAAATAATTGAAAGAGTATTTGTCAAATAAAAGAATATTGTGTAGGCATGAGCGTTCGGAAGCCGAATTTGAAGTTGAGCCGCAACCCAAGAAAAGAGGTTGTCCAAGAAAAGATCAAAGTGGACCAACCGACCGACTAGTGGGGCCAAATGTCTCTACAAATCCTTCTCAAGTAAGTCAAGCCGAGGCGGTGGAAGAAGTTATGTTAGTGGAGACCAAAACTAGCTCCGTAGTTATAGATAAAATGAGCGACTCCCAACAAACAAAATCAACGAAAATGGTGACTATAAGAGAGAAGTATGGTACTCTTCGTTGTCCTAGGGATTTTCATGGAAGACCCACGCGATCAAGGTATACAATTATAGAATAGTATATGAAACAACTCCCTCCCCTAATTTTTCCATTTGTTTTTTCCACCGACGAGGTGGATGGGGATGGTAATTGTGGGTTTCACGTCGTTACGGAACAAATTGATAACTTTGGAGAGGTCGTGAACGAAGATGTCACTGAATGGAAAAATTTAAGAACTAAGATGGCAGTACAACTAATAAAGGACAAGGATTTCTATATGGGGATGATAAAGCAAGGAGATAGACATGACAAAGAGCGAGAGTTCAAAAACTTGGTTGCACGTGTAAAGTGCCGAAAGGGATTGAAGATTATCGGATCCAAGTATTGGATGAGAATGCCTTCATGTGGATATCTCTTAGAGGACATTTTGAATTACGTGGTACATTTCTTTTTTCCTCCTAAGTATGCACATTCCTTTACGTTTGCACCTACAAGGACTGTATGGGATGATTCGGTTAAAGATAGAAGAATTATTATGGCATTTGTGAATGAGATGCATTTTATCGGTTTAAGAGTAAAAAGAGATTGCCCATTACCTTTGTTGGGTGGTGCGACGAATTACTTCTCAACGAATCATTATAAGGATTGGTTGAAACAATATGAGACCAACATGTTGGATTAGGATCGCATCATGAAAATCAACTTTCCGGCAGGCATACTCGAATTGGTTCCCTCAGATGATGAAGATGAATGATCGTTACTTTTGAAAGATGTATTTTTTGGAATTTTTTGGAATGATCTTTGAAGTATAAATCTATAATCGGTAGTTACATTATAAATATTTCAATCGATTATACATGCTTTTGTAAACAGACTCGGTCAATATTATAATCGGTTATTAAAATTTCTTATTTACCGTCCGATTGCAAGTCTAACAAAAATACTGAAATTTTTTCCCCATAATCGGTAGATAACATATTACATTAACATCCGATTGTCACCAAACTCTGACAAAAAAACTGAAAAATATTCCCAGAATCGGTAGACAACATATAACATATACTTTCGATTATTACTAAACTCTGACAAAAAAAAGGTGAAAATCTTCCCAGAATCGGTAGATAATAGAAAACAAAAACTTCCGATTGTAACAATCAATCAATCAATATTTATACTGTGGTCACGAACTTCAGGAATTCATAACTTCCATCATAAGTGAATTCTTCACCATTTTCCACCAAGTACTGTGTTTTTACGAGTGCCTCATACATAAACAAACACAAAATAATTCCAAGTTAGTTTTAGTAAGAAAGATTAGACACCCAGTGTTATTTAAAAGAAGTATGCACATACTTACAAATTGTTGGATTGACAAGCTTAAGTGTCTAGTGTTAAACATCCTCTTTTGTATCGTTATGTAATTATTTACCCCTTTTTGGACAAGTCGGAAACGATCATGAACTTGTTGGAGTGATCTTTGCTTTGGATTTCCATACTCTCGCACAAATTGGCTATATACCCTTGCCAAAAGAATTTGGGTGTTAACCTTCTTGTTATGACATCTTCATGTCTTGTTTCATGATACCATGTTTTCACAATGACCAAATCTTCAGATGCGTCAAACGTTGCCATGCTAGTAAGTTGAGATATAGAATGAATTAACAAGAGTAAACGATGGTAAATATATTTGTAGAATACACGATGCTATATATGTGTTGCTTGCTGCATAAATAATAAGAGTTTACCCTCCTTATATAGATAAGAGTCCTAACGCCTTTTTTTTTTGAAAATATGGCCGTTAATGCGTACTTTAAAAGACTGTACTGAAGTTACGTACAACTATTACATACAATCGGTAGGAAGTTCTTTAACCTAAGCAACCGATTATGCATACTCGGAACCTAAGGATACTTGTGTACCTACCGATTATAGCCTATTTTTTCAATAGGGTACTCAGTTTCATTAGAGTGGTATAATTGGAGGTTTATCAATATGTATTAGCTACAGATTTTGTGTGGTTTTCGAGTCATGGCTAGTTTCTTTTGAAAGAAATAGTCGTTGGAGTATAATAGGTAGTTACATAAATAACTAAAACTTCCGATTGTCATAATTTTTTTTAAATTCATTACAGTATCACCTCAACATCATCATAATTTTACGTTGAACTTCCACAAATTCTATTACAATGTATGGTGATTAGCGTCGTGGACGTGTTGGATGAGTCCTAAACGGATTAAATCTTTCCATCGCCATAAGGATTTTAAAATGAGCTTCATAACGGAAGATTGATCTTTTCCATCTCCACCATTACCCAAGAGATTATTTTATAACATCATCATTGGTTTCACCCCTCAATCGATATTGATTCACAAGATAAGTTAAATGGACGAATTCTTCGACGCGTCCGTTTATTGAACCAATTCGGCAGAAAATATAAGAAGAATTTTGGGTTACCTGTATATAAGATAAGCAGAGTGACGGTTGTTTGGGTTACCTGTATCGGTGCAGAATTTTTCATGAATTCTCCATAAATAACTCATACTCATTATGCCTCCTTGCCTCCGTTCTGCTCCCCGTCTCGGATAGAATTGATCATAGCGCCTACATAAAGATAAATCTTCTTCAATCGTGAACTCCGTAGGATTAATGAATGGTTGAGTTATTATGTTGAAGATGATGTTGGAGAGAGTTAAAAGGTATTTGTGTTCTATAGAGGGTACAAGGATACAATCCTTATATAGGGTTAAGAGTTCCAACGGCTCTTTTTTGTTGGGGAAACTGTATAATCGGTAGCCAAATAAGGTATTTAGCTACCGATTATACAGTTGCCCCAAATTTTGTCTTGGGAGAAATCTCAAATTTTCCGAATTTGAGAACTATAATAATCGGTAGTTAATATAACTACCGATTATAAAGTTGCCCCAAATTTCTTCTTTGGGAGATACTATAATCGGTATTACAGTGAGGTTATTCTTACTACCGATTGTTATAGGAGCAAGATTCGCGTTTGGCACAAAATCTATATTAATCGGTAGTAAAATGGCATTACTAACCTTCCGATTAAGTATTAACAATAGGGCACAAAATATCTTCCGATTATATAAGGTCATTAACGTAATCTCCGCATTTTGGACATCCCTTAACGTTGGCTCTGGGTTGGGAATAAAAAAGTCACCCCTAATTGTGTTGGGGTCTCCCCTAAAAATGCTAGGCTTTAATATGTCTGTGAGAAAATTACCAGGGTACTTTTTAAAAAACAAAATGCTAATTAGGGTTTCGATAGTCCAAAACCCTAATTCTCGCACCACTGTGCCAATGAAAAATTGTGCCAGCCACACTTACCGTGCCAAGGCATGCCAACCATGCCAGACGCACCATTGTGCCACTGGCAAACCGTGCAAGACACACCTACCACGCCAAGGCATGCCAACCATGCCAGCCGCACCATTGTGCCAATGGCAAACCGCGCCATCCACACCTACTTCGCCAAGGCATGCCAACCATGCCAGCTGTAGGACCAGAATATCGCTACGACACTATTCCTGCGATATTAACAACGTTTCTGCGAGTGTCACTTCCAATTTTTTAACAACGTTTCACGAGCATCAAAGAATATCCAAAAGAAACTGACGATGGAAGAAATAAAAGAAGAATATGTTGATCCTGCGATGATCATCATTCTTGCGATAGAGAATATTGTAGCGATCGCGATGAGATGCAGAATAGATCTGAAATAGGAGGAAAACTTAGCTGTCATCCATTATCTAAATCCCTATATAAAGGGATCGATAGATCCATAAAATGGTGATGTATTTTTGAGAGTTGAAAGAGTCTTGAGGGGAGAGAAACTTCAAGAGAATATTTGTAATCTTGATTTCTTCCAATTCTGTAAACATTTATGAGATTTGAATAGTAAAGTGTCATTTAAATCTTTGAAGTTTAATTGATTTCTAATAGATATCTATAGAATCTTAACAAGGGTGTAGTGTGGGAATTCCTGTAACTATATTTTGGCGCCCGAAACAGGGAATGAATTAACAAAAATTGAAGAAAAGGCGAAGAAGAAGATAAGAATTGTTCAAGATTAAGGAAATCATTAAGTAAATCGGTGAGATAATTGAAGAAAGAATGATCAGAATCAAAAAGGATTGTAGAAAATTGGAATGTGATATGGTAACAAGAGGAATGGTTGATAGATTTCATGAAAACATTAAGGGGAAGATACATAAACGGGATTTTGAAGGAAGGAAGATTATGACAGTGGAGAAGATATCATCATTAAAAGATTTGGAAAAGCAGGAGATCACATTTACAGCAGAAGAAATACCAGAAGAAAATCTAAGTCATACATCCTCTTTGGTAATTACTATATCCGCTATACCAGTGAGAATGGGAGAATCAATAATATCTGAAGAAGAATGGGCTATGAATAGAACTTTGGTAGATGCAGGTAGTTCTGTGGATATAATGTTCTATCATACTTTTAAGAAAATGGGATATAAGGATGAAGAAATGTTTAATTCAACATATCATATTCTTGGCTTTGGAAAATCGTTAACAAAACCTAAAGGCGAAATAGTGGTACGAATTCCACTAGGAGAAATTGAAACACAAGTATCATTATGCGTGGTAGATGTGGAATCACCGTACAATATGATACTGGGAAGACCATGGATACATGCAATCAAGGATGTAGCATCAACGTTGCATCAGTGCATTAAATTTCCTATGCCCAGTGGAATCGGAGAAATTAGAGGAGATACGGATTTTGCAAAATTATGTTACCAAATTAAAGTGAAAAATTGTGAAAACCGTCCAAAGTTTCGAAAAGCTCGTAGAAAGATGGCGAGAGAATCAAAGAAGGAAGAAGAGTTTAAAGTTTACATGATAAGAGCAAAAGAAGAAAAAGGAATACCCAGTGAAATCCCACAAGAAGGGGATGAACTCGCGAGAATTATGAAAGCACCAACACCAATGGGAGAACCTGAATCCAGTTATATCGCAGCAGAACCAACAAAGGAAATAAATATTGGGAGTAAAGAAGAGCCTAAAATTCTAAAAATTGGGACTAAAATGGAGGTAGACGAGGAAGAAAGAACTATAGATCTTTTGCGAGAATATGCAGATATCTTCGCGTGGAGCATGGATGAGATGCTAGGGATAGACCCATCAATAGCATGTCATAAATTAGAAATCAACAAAAACATAAGACCATTTAAGCAAAAAATAAGTAAGATCGCAACAACATATCATTCTCAAATAGAAGAAGAATTACAGAAGATGCTCGACGCAGGAATTATAAGGCAAGAAAAATATCCAGAGTGGATTGCAAATATGGTAGTGGTCCCAAAGAAGAATAAGGGGATAAGAATTTGTATAGATTTCACTAATTTAAACAAGGCTTGTCCTAAAGATAGTTTTCCATTACCAGATATTCCACAGATGGTTGAATGAGCAGCGGGAAATGCTAAAATATCATCGTTGGATGGGTATAAAGGATATAATCAAATCCCTCTCGCTGAAGAAGATCAAGAACATACCGCATTTTTTGACCCAAGAGGATTATATTATTACACAAAGATGCCATTTGGTTTGCGAAATGCAGGAACAACATATCAAAGAATGGTGGAGAAGGTGTTTGCAAAGTGGATTCACAAAACATTAGAAGTGTATGTAGATGATATGCTAATCAAAAGTAAAGAAGCTGAAAATCATGTGCAAGATTTGAAAGAAATTTTCGATCAAATGCGACAATTTAATATCAAAGTAAATCCTAATAAGTGTACCTTTGGAGTAACCTCAGGAAAAATTTTGGGGTACATTGTATCAAAAGAAGGAATACAAGTTGATCCAGAAAAGGTGCAAGCAATTCGCGATATGCCAACACCGGCAACAATAAAAGATGTACAAAAATTGAATGGACTCTTAGCCTCGCTAGGGAGATTCATTTCGCGATCTTCAGATAAGTGCAAACATTTTTTCGACATATTGAAGAAGGGAACAAAATTCAAGTGGACGGATGAGTGTGAAAGGGCTTTTCAAGGAATCAAAGAATATTTAATAAACATATCTATTTTACAAAAGGCTGAACCAGGAGAATAATTATTGATCTATCTCGCGACAACCACATACGCGCTAAGTCAAGTATTGCTGCGAGTAGATGTGGGGGTAGAAAAACCAATCTACTATATCAGTAAAACATTCAATTCTGCAGAGAGAAATTATTCAAAGATTGAGAAACTAATTCTAGCATTAGTACATGCAACTTTCAAACTTCGCATCTATTTTCAAGCACATAAGGTCAAAGTGTTAACGAAAGTGCCAATTCAGTCATTAATGAAAAATTCAAAGAGATCAGGCAGAGTTGAGATATGGAATGCACAAGTAGGACACTTTGATATACAATATGAAATTTTATCCTCGCCAAAATCACATGTCATCGCAGAGTTCTTAGCTGAATTTCCTTTAGAAGATGATGAAGCTGTGGAAGTGATGATGGATGTAGAAGAGGAATACGGAGATCCAAAAGAGCTATTAACAGAACCCAACAGATGGGAAATATTAGTGGATGGATCATCCAACGGAGAAGGAAATGGAATTGGAGTTGTTTTCATATCGCCAAAAGGAGAAAAAATAGCTTTTTCATTTAGATTAGAATTTGCATCCACTAATAACGAGACAGAGTATGAGGCTGTGATCCATGCTTTAAAATTTGCGGTAGAAATGAATTTGGAAAATTCCATAATCACCAGCGATTCACAATTGGTTATTCGTCAGATAAAAGGGGAGTACACAACAAATGAACCATCCCTGAGAAAATACAAAAGACTTGTTGAAGAATTATCTTCGAGAATTCCAAAAATAAAATGGAGACACATATCAAGGAAAGATAATAGGCTCGCAGATGCTTTCGCTTTCATATCTAGTATGATGACAAATCCATTGGCGAGGTGCATAATAATTCAAACACTTTCATTTCCATCGATAAATAAAGAAGAAGAAGGGACAGATGTAATGATGGTAGAGGTTGGCGAGGGAGAACCCACGAGCAATATCACGGATTGGCGAGCAGATCTTCATGCATACTTGGCAAGAGGATAAGTTCCAAGAAATCGATTAGAAGCACACAAGTTGAAAAGTAGGGAAACCAATTATGAGCTAAGAGATGGAGTGTTATATCGCAGATCTTTTAATGGACCATCGCTAAGATGTTAGACGAGGGAAGAAGGACAACAATTATGAAAGATGTTACATAGTGGTGACGCTGGTAATCACAGTAGAGGAAGATCTTTATCATATAGAACAAAAATGCAGGGTTATTACTGGCCGTATATGCATGAGGATGCAAAGCAACTCTCAAGGCATTGCGACTATTGCCAGCGATACGGAAAAAAGATACATGCACCAGGAGCACCATTATCATCTTCAACAAGTGTATGGCCTTTTGGGAAATGGGGATTAGATATTGTGGGACCATTTGTACCTGGTTCTGGACAAAGAAGATATCTGATTGTCGCAACAGATTATTTCACAAAATGGGGAGAAGTAAAGGCAGTACAACATATTCGCGATAAAGATATTTTTACATTCATATTTGAGAATATAATCTGCAGATTCGGGATTCCAGCACAGTTGGTATCTGATAATGGAAAGCAATTTGAATGGCAGAATATAGAATTGCTACTCAATGCATTTAAGATAAAGTGTGGAAAATCTACTCCTCTATTTCCACAAGCAAATGGTCAAACTGAAGCAACCAATAAGACAATCGCAGACATCTTAAAAAAGAAGCTAGAAGGATACCACAGAGCATGGTGTGAACATGTGCATAATGCAATATGGTCCTACAATATAACTAGACGAGAATCTACTGGAATGTCACCATTTTGTTTGACATATGGGGTAGAAGCTGTATTACCAACAGAAGTTGTTATTCCTACAACAAAAAGAGAAGCATGGGAAAGAAATTTAAGTGCCGATATGATACTGAATAAGTTGGATGAATTATAAGAAAAAATAGAACAAACTCTACAACATATGGAGAATTATCAACGCATATTATCTCGCGAGTACAACAAACGTGTTAAGAAACGTGAATTTCAACCTGGAGATTTAGTGCTGCGAGAAACACCAAGTTATCAACGAGAGAATGGTGGAAAGTTGGCGAGAAAATGGGATGGACCATACATCATTAAAGAGATAGTTGGAACTGGGGCATACAAACTAATGGATCCTGATGGAAGAGATGTTGGTCAAAGACTCGATAGACCATGGAATAGATTATTTCTGAAAAGGTATTATCAATGACATCTTCTACAAGATAAGAGATACTGGTATGTTATATGATGAAACAGGTAATAAATTCTTCTATCTCTATTTACAACTGAAAAATTCTTCTGATATAAAACACAACAAAAACCGCGAGCATCATCGCAAGAAAAGCGAATACAAATTTTGCAGAGATTAATAGAATGGGACGAACCTTTATGGCGTGCACCCTAGTTCGCGAATAAAATTTCGCAAGAGGCAAATGTAAGACCTAATAGCACGTCATAGGAGGGGGTATCTCTTGACATGATTCAGGGGTAAGGTTATACCGCTGCTGGATCCTGAGTCATGCAGATGTTGGGGGTTAAAGAAAACCTATCCGGGAGAGAGATCTTGGATTTCCAACTATATATGGTTATACCCTGGTTGGACGACCGAGAATCTCTTCTAAGAAGTGCAAAGTATGACCAAGGCACCGAGGTACACGGTTGACCCAAGGGTGCCAAGGGCGTACGAAACTCCCTTGCCACTCTTGGTAAGTCTTGGCTACGATGCACTTGGCCTAAAGAAAACCCCACTTAGGGTGCAGTCTTGTAACTATAAGCCATATAGGCATAAAGGATAAGAGGCTGCGAAAATAGCTGGTTGTCGGTAAATCTGGATGGGAGGAGCTAGTCTTGTATGGCCGATGTGCCCTCCTTTAAGGGGCAACCAGGGGGAGATAAGGGCGGCACCCTCCATTAGGGAGATGATAAGTGTCTTAAGATGGCAATGTCATGGGGCTTTATGATCGCAAGAACATTTAGGCATGTCATATTGTCGCTTGACGTAAATGATACAGAGGCAACAAGACACGAGAGAAATGTTAAGATGATATCAATGGGTTTTTACATGAAAGTGTAAAGACGTCCTGCGATTTCATCGCAAGACGACAATGTCGTAAGGCTAAATTCTTGACAGAGAGTTTATACTTATCATATTGTCGCAAAGATTTTGAAACAACATGGATAAGACAAGATCAAAGGGTCTTTACATGCAAATGTTAAGAAATCCTACGATTTTGTCGCAGACAGAAAAAGTTTGGCAAAATAAGACCAAAAGAATAATCTTACCAATTAACTATTCTATTTTAAGATTGCAAGAAATATTCATTCATCGCAGATTCCTTCAGAATTTTTTAGAACATCGCAACAGTATTCATTGTATCGCATATATATTCATACTTTCGCGAATAATATAACAACACAATTCCTTAAAGAAGATACAGAAAATGATTTACTATTTCAAGAAAGATAATGAAGGGCAAGTAGGGGAATAGAGAAGTAAGATTTCATTATCTTTCTTGAAAATATCCAAAGTAAGCTAAATTGAAAGTTAAATTCTAAAGTCTCAAAAGTTACATCGCTCGCAAGAAAGAAGAAGAAAAAGAAAGCAAAGATAAAATTCAAGTTTCAGCGATGCCTTCGCCAGATTCATTCTTCTTGCTCGTCAGATTTTATTATTTTCGCCAGAGTTATCAACTTCATCAGCATCCTTTTCACCACGAGTCTCTTCTTCTTTGGATTCTTCATCAGCGGTTACTTCGCCACTTACAGTTACTTCTTTGGGAGGACTTCTTTCTTCTTCTTCTTCACTATCTTCTTGGGTGGTATTTTCTTCATCATTAGTAAACTCTAAATCTTCATCCATGGGAAGAGGAATTTCATCATCATCAACTTTCAGAGGAGGAACAGATACAGGAGGGAGATAATTGGAGAGCATAATCTCATTCACAAGAACTTCAGCACTGAGGTGGACCTTGCGAAGGAAACCTCTATCACGGTTCCTAATCTCTATATTTTTAAAATACTCGAGATAGTCAAGTCTTCTTTCTGCTTTGTCGCGGGCTTCAAGATAATTGGAAAGAAGAGACTTGTTCTCTTTGCGAGCTTTATCCAATTTGTTGGTAAGATCAGCAATGGTAGAATGAAGACTTCTTTCAGATTCTGCGAGTGGCAAAAGTGATAAAATATTATTTAGTCAAAGATTTTGCAAGAAATATAACACAAAATTTAACAGAAAGATCAACAAGAGAGGCAATCAATTGACTACCTTTTTTTCGCGAGGTTAAGTTTTGGATTAATGTAAATAAACAGTTCTCCCATTGATTCATGGCATCATCGAATTTATCGCCAACCATACCCTTCAGACGAGATTCCATGCTTTCTTCTTTGTTGCGAAGATATGAGTTTTCCTTTGCTAATAAAGAATGAGATTCCTTTAATTGAGAGTATTGGTCTTGAAGTTCGCTGGCCCTTAAACTAAGAGATAATCTACCCTTGATAAGTTTATCCTTCTCGCCAGCAGATGATTCAGTTAATTCCTTGAGCTCATTCTTAAGAGAACGAAGAGATTGCTCTTGATTATTACATGTGCTTTGAATATTACTTAATTGCTGCGAGGAAATCGCCATCAAGCTTGAAAATATATGTTTTTCTTGGGACAAAGTTTTATTCTCATCTGATAAAGATTCCATCGCCAAATTAGCCTTAAAAAACAAATATGAGAGGCGATCAACCTCGCCACTTAATAAATTCTGCCTTTGCAATAATTGATTATTCTCATTAGTAAGATTATTTATGTGATCAATTGAATAAGTGTAAAGATTGTCTAGTCTAGTATGTTGATCCATCCAAGAATCTCTTTCAACGCGAGCTTCTTCAGCGATAGATTCAAATTTGAGTCTTTCTATGCAACGAGTCCGATTTGAAACTAATATATGAATCAAGAATTTAAGAAGGAAGCCTGAATACAGAAAATATGAAAATAAAACAGAAGAACAAGGGGTAGAGGCAAGAAAAATGTACCTTTCATCTCGTCATTTTTTCTGCGAAGATTCTCGCAGTCTAGAGAAGAGTTGCGGATCATATGATTCAAAGTATCACATTCAGCAGTTTTAACTTGAAGGCTTTTCCTCAGAGCTTCAACCTCATTTTCCAAAGACGCTCGTGAAGCATTAAAATCAGAGCCAAAATACTTGAGTAGAGTCTCGCAAGCTTCATGTTGGAGAGGCTCGGTGGAAGACTTTCTAGCATTGTCTAAAATGTTAAACAAGATTTTAAAAGCAACATCAACACTTGCAAAAGTTTCGTTTGATGAAGGAAGGGGTGTAGAAGGTAAAGTAGTAATGAGAGCAAGTTTACGATCATTTGTGATGGTTGAGTTGTCAGGAGGAGGAGTATGTGGAAAAACAACAGTTGAAGGCCGTAAAGGACTATAAGGAATCTCAGTCACAACAACTTTAGAAGCCTGATCTGCCAAAGTGTCAGAAGAAGTAGAAGTATGGGTAGCGATATTCTCGCAAACAAAAGTAGAAAGATTTGGTTGCGATGGTGTGGGAGTAATCCTCACGGATGCTAATGTGGGCATAATGAGATCTTCCCCAAGTGTCTTAAAATTGCGAGATCTCTTGGGAAGTTTAACAGGGTTCTCGTCATTCTGCAAATAATAACTCAGATAAGAAATAGAGGCAACAATATTGTTATTAAAAAATAGAGGGTGTTTCTTACTACCTTATCATTCACAGAACTCCTCTTCTTCTTGTCAGTTGGTCTTTTGCGAATATTAGGGTTTTGAGTTGTGGATTGTGTGTTAGAGATAGTTCTGCTGAAAAGAAGACATGAAGAATCAAATAAGAAAGGTTGGAGAATAAAAGCAAAATTGGTTAAGATAAATATCATAAGTCAAGAAACATACCTTGATGACTCCATTAGAACAGTAGCAGAAGAATATGAAGAAGAAGAAAAGTTGCAGATGGAAGACAAAGTATACAAATGAAGAAGATGAAGAAACGGAAGAAGAAAATTAGTTTTGAAATTTAATTCTACCTTTTATAGGCAAAAGGGGGTGGACCTATTGAGCAGAGACGTGTCAGTAAATGGAGGAATTCACAACACGTGTAGGAAAGGCTAGATTAACGGAATCTTGTCGAGGAGAAAGTATAAAAGGGAAAGGAGTTGCGAGGGTAATAAGGAATATTAGTTCTCATGATCTTCTCTTCTTCGCAGAAAAGACATGAGAAGAGGCAAGATGTAGGACCAGAATATCGCTACGACGCTATTCCTGCGATATTAACAACGTTTCTACGAGCGTCACTGCTAATTTTTTAACAACATTTCACGAGCATCACAGAATATCCAAAAGAAACTGACGATGGAAGAAATAAAAGAAGAATATGTTTATCCTGCGATGATCATCATTCTTGCGATAGAGAATATTGTAGCGATCGCGATGAGATCGCAGAATAGATCCGAAATAGGAGGAAAACTTAGCTGTCATCCATTATGTAAATCCCTATATAAAGGGCTCGATAGACCCAGAAAATTGATGATGTATTTTTGAGAGTTGAAAGAGTCTTGAGGGGAGAGAAACTTCAAGAGAATATTTGTAATCTTGGTTTCTTCCAATTCTGTAAACATTTCTGAGATTTGAATAGTAAAGTGTCATTTAAATCTTTGAAGTTTAATTGATTTCCAATAGATTTCTATAGAATCTTAACAAGGGTGTAGTGTGGGAATTCCTGCAACTACACCAGCCGCACCACTGTGCCAATGGAAAACCATACTATCCAAACCTACCACGCCAAGGCATGCCAACCATGCCAACCGCACCATTGTGCCAATTGCAAGCCGTGCCAGCCATACCTACCACGCCAAGGCATACCAACCATGCCAGCCGCACCAATGTGCCAATGGAAAACCATGTCAGCCACATCTCCACGCTAAGGCACACCAACCATGCTAGCCATCCCAACATGCCATGTACAACGCTGGATGCCAAAACAAAGGGTTGCGACAATCAACGACCACCCTTCAACCTAAGATGCATATCTTAGCCATCCAAAACCACTAGCTAACATTTGGCCCAACGCCAAAATCCTAGCCTGGCCATGCCAAACCCTTGGCCCCACTATGCCAATCCAAACGCACCTTGCCTTGGCCCTAGATAAGATAGTCGCACCATGTGCCAACGACATGCCAAACCCTTGGCCCCACCATGCCAAGCCAAACACACATTTCCTTGGCCCTAGACATGCTAGCCGCACCATGTGCCAACGGCATGCCAAACCCTTGGCCCCACCATGCCATGCCAAACACACCTTTTCATGGCCCCATGCCAACCTAGCCATGCAACCATGCTGGCCTTCCCTATGCGGCTACCAAAACGAAGGCGTGCGATAATCAACGGTCGCACTTAAATCACAGGAACAAATCCTAGACGTCCAAGGTTACCAGACAACGCATGGTAACCTTTGGCCCAAAACCCTAGTTTGGCCACGCCAAACCGCGCCAAGGCATGCCATGCCAATGGAATACCAACCTAGCTGCGCCACCATGCTGGCATGCCCTATGTGGCTACCAAAATGAAGGCATACGACAATCAACGGTGGCCTTTCAATCCAAGGTGCAAATCCTAGTCGTCCAAGGTTACTAGACAACGCATGGTAACCTTTGTCCCAAAACCCTAGTTTGGCCACGCCAAACCTCGCCAAGGCATGCCGTGCCAATGGCCTACCAACCTTACCGCGCCACCATGCTGGCCTTCCCTATGCGGCCACCAAAAAACGAAAGCTTGCGACGATCAACGGCTACCTTTCCTCTTAAGATGTAAAATCTCGACCGTCGAAGGTCACCAAGACAGCAAGTCTCCCAAGATCGACTTGCAATGCAACAACAATATGCTACATGTTTTCCACAAAACATTCGAGACATCAACACATATCACAAACTGGGGATCCTCTTGGGGTATTGGTTTGGCGGTTTACAGCGTGCGGCGCTACGCCCGTCATAAAGAAGTGTCATAAGGATGAGGCGGTTAGTAAATAAAGGGATTTAATGGTGAAACGCTCTTTTCTATGGAACATCAATTCCATGCGTTAACGGTTACCACCTCCTCCCATTTACTCACCCATTTTTCCATTCCTTAATGAGATCAGAGTACGTTTCACTTCGACTTGTATAAATAGGTCTTACCTATTTCCATCGAACAATAAGTTCATTCAAGAGCATACAACATTCATAAAACATTTGCTAGATTTACATTTGTTAGCTTCCCACTTTCTGATACAAGTCGTAGAAAACGACTACTCTTCCAGAAATCAACTATTCTGGTTTCATCACTTTCCTTGCTTCCCTCCCAAAAACCAACCCATTCTCCTTCACTTTGTGACCGAAGCAAGTCTGGAACGACCATTTCTTGGTTTAGGATGGACTTGTACAGATTGATCTCTCGAATCTAAAGTACTCCCTTGTAGTAAATTGTTTAGGGTTCAAATTCGTTTCTTACCTACACACCTGAAATTACCGAAACCAGCAGAAACCGTTTTCACCCTCAAGCAATTGGCGACCACAGTGGAGGTTGATCTTTCGGTTACAATGTCAATTTTCGACCATCGATCTCATGCTTCGGCCCAGACATCAAGATGGTAGAAGCAGGCGATCAGCTCAGGGATTGACGACTCAGTTACCAGACAACCCGATTATCAGTCATGATACGACAAGGATGACTGGGGACTTCCCAGAGGTTAGAAGCAAACGATCCACCTGAGAAACGACGACTCGGTTATCAGGTAACTCAGTAACGACTGGGGAATTCCACAATCACGGCGGTACTTCCCATAAAACTCGGTCTTACACTCGGAAGGTTTCCTTTCATCAAGAGACCTAAAAAACCAAGTCCTACCTAGACAAGATACATGGTTTGCTTTTTCAAGAATTCACGGGAATGATAAAACCAATAGCCATGTTATGTTTCACCCCATGTCATCTACCAAACGCACGGTTCTAGGGTTTTCCTGGGATGCCTGCAACATTTTCAATCATAACCAAGACAACATCATTTCCAAAAATAATTCATTCATAAACGATTCATTCCAAAAGAATAATCCAAAACCATCAAGGTAACATTTATCTATCAACCCAAGAAACCCAAGAAATCAAAACCATGAACTAGGCGTTTTATTTGCCTTTCAAAAAAAAAACTAAAAATAAGAAGTTCAAAAGACAAAAACGTATTCAAGGAAAGTTTTCCAACAACGGCTGACTCCTCGTAGCAAAGACCTCCCTCGTGCTCTAGAGAGCCACCCTTTTCAACTTCAGCTGCCTGCACAATTTTTTGAATTCCGCTTCCTACTTCTTCACCATGTCTGCGGAAGGACCTTCGACTGTTTCGACCAGCAACTTTTCAACATCATAGAAACCTTCAACTAACCAAGGAACATTGAATTCGAAGTTTACACACATGTCACGATGGAACCTCCAGCTCGAGATTACATCCTCAGAAACTGTATGACCCGTCACGTTGTACATGTCGTCAATCGAATACAAAGCTTCCTCCACCCGCTTAACCAGCACAAATCGACTAGTAATTTTCTTGGTTGTGGCATGTCTGTCTGGCACGCTAAATCCCCCGATCAACACATGAGCCGGATAAGGGACCAGGTATGGAGGGTTGAAAGTGGCGCCCGCAACCAATCAACAACCGGCAAGAGACCCCCTAACTACAATTGCGACAGCAGTCCCTGGAGTATTCTCCACCACTTGAGTCATGGAAATGTCTTCAGGATAATGCACTTCAATGTCCAAGTTACCATCCGGCACGGTTTCCGCAATTGAAGGTATGGCTACTCCTTCACTTGGGCGGGTTTCTACTTCAAAGACATCCTCGGGAACGGTTTCCTCCTAGAATATCAAGACTTGGTTTTTTGCTTTAAAAAAAAAAGTGGAAGGCTCACCGATTCACTTCCAGACTCGCTGGAGGAAGATTCAATGCTTATACCAGAAAAAATATCCTCCCCATCACTAGACTCCGAACTCTCTTCCTTCTCGGATTCCCCTTCACCATGGGTAGTCTCAGCATCGCCGTTTTCCGTCTCAAGATATGTTGTCTTTTGACTACGTGAAAGTTTAGTAAAGGCGTTCACAGTGCTAAGACCCTAGGAAAGGCACAAGAATAAACACTCATAAATGAGGCAAAGAGATACGTAATCCGACTGGATCAGGAAGAAAATTATACGTACTCGCGCATATTGGAAGAACTAAAAGTCGGAAGAGCCTTCGGACCCGACTGAAAACTACCAGCGCGGCTTTTAGATCTTCGCTCCTTCACTTGGGGACTATCTGTATTAGGGCTGACGGATTTTTTCTTGGGGTCCCTCAACAGTGGATATTCCGCTAAAACCAAATGAGAAGGCTTACCACGACAGTTTTCTACCACATCATTCACGTATCCATGGATAACGAGAAACTCATCCTGCCAAAATGTGTTATATTTGGAGGTTGTTGATGGATTCCGTTCCGCAAGCAGAAAAGGGAGACTTTTACCCGACACAAGAACACTAGTATCGAGAACAGTTGGCAACGGGATTTCTAGGACAACCGGCTAACGAACGAGTGGTACCCCTTGGTCAAAACCCATATTCCGAGCCGCTCTATCGATGTTGTAAGAGATTGCTTTGCAAGATCCTCGAAAGAAGGACGACACATGACCGGGCGTGCAGCTTCGCATGAACACCATCTCTCCAACACTCAGATCCTCTTTATCAGAAGAGAAAGACATGTTCGGAGCAGGAGCAAAGGTACTGATCTGAGTTATGGACGCATGCACCAGAGCCCATGGACGAAATTAACCATGTACGAGTTGTCAAGAAATCCAACTAGGTTCAAGCCAATCTTTGGACACCTATTCGACCAGCGCAGTATCCTAGAGCCACCTCAAGACTCAGGAAGAACAACCAACGGTTTTGAAGGCATACTTTATCGAATTGCTCCCACAGCCTCGCCTGAAGAAAGGCGACATGAATTTACGAATCCACTTTCATATAGTCGTTTGAAGCGCACATATCCGAGACTAGCTGATCCAGGTGTCCATACAGAGAACCAATAAACGAACCGCCAATAGGGAGAACGACGCCTTTTGCCAATTTTATGGAAAACTTGATAAGTTCCTGCCTTATCTCCTTCTTACCCGAGCCGTCATCAAAAATATCTCTGGATAACCAAATAATCAAGAACGCCGCGACATGAAGTGTACTATTCTTCTGATTCGACTCCAACTCATCAGGAAACCACTGAGATACCTATCAGTCATAGAAGCACTTCGTATCGTTTTCTTTCCGAACGAATCCTTTTGATTTCTCAACCAGGGCGACGTGCATTTCTTATTCATCTACGGATAACCTAACATCGAGGTTTCCAATTATGGGAAGATTCAGCAATACAACCACGCTCTCTAAGGAGATAGTTATTTCACCCCACCTGCATATGGCAGTGTGGGTGTCCGGACACCATCAGGAAATAAAAGCAACCAAGCCTAGAATATATTTCCTAATCTGAAGCAATAGGGAAGCCGCAACAGCATCAATGATCTGCGCCTTGGTCAAAATGGTTTTTACATGCTCCTGGCTCATCATGAATCGCATCCATTTCTCGAAGGGACGCAACGGACTCACAGAGATTTTAAAGTCGATAGGAGAGGCATGATATTTCCTCTGAAGACAAAACCTTATTAAGCCACCTGGCCGAACCGACCGGTCTTCTCCCTCACTTTCCGTACCAGTCAGAAGAATTGACACGTACTTGGGGTGGTTTCTCTTAACTGTGGCTGATGTTGTGAAGAATTCATCACTTACGTTTGGCTTGGAATTGCCAATGTCTTTTGGTACGGCAGAACTTTTCTCAAGTGATACGAAGATTATCTCACGGTACTTCCACCTTCCAAATAACTACAATGGAACAATACGAAGGAAAAATTATTACGGAAAGTGCATGGAAATTATTTTTTCAGAAGAAAGAGATCAACCCTAGACGCAATCCAGTTTGTTTCGAGGTCATAATATGTATATGCAAATAAATAGGGACTGACATGCCTTGCATTACCACCTCATGCCAAGGTCGTACCCTGCAGCAGGAAATTCGCGCCCGACCAAGGAAGCACGCCCCACCATGGGAACCATACTCACGGACAAACCAAGAAAAGGAGCAAACCCTGGAAACTAGGTTTTCATGGGAAGGGAATGACAGTTACTATCTCTCGCCTACTTCGCACAGTAAGTTGGGGCGATCGACATTGCTACAACTAGGGTTTTGCACCAACAAGGAAGCAAAAAGAAAGCAAGTTAAAGAGGAAGTGCTAAAAGGCATACCTGGATTCTATCGTCCGCTTTATTGTCACCACACGACCAGGAAAAAAAATGAAGACGTGAAATAAAAGGAGAGGCCGGCCCCCCTTTTATAGACATGATGCTTTGGAGTTTGAGTAAGGAAATGACTTCCTATTTGAGTCAAGTAAAGAAAAGAGGCAACTGGGACCGTGAAGATAAATCACCAAGCTGTCTGCGCCATGCCTTGGCACCATCACGCCAAGCCGTTCGTACACGCCTTGCCTTACGAAACCATGCCTCACCTTAGCCCACCACGCCAAGCTGTCCATGCACGCTTTGCCTCACCAAACCGCGCCTTACCATTACCGCACCGCGCCGAGTTATCCATTCCATTATTGTGGCCCCATCATGCCAAGATGTTTGTGCCATGATTTTCTGCACCATCACCAACTTGTCAATCCAGCGTTATGATATTCCCTAACCCAGGCAAGATGATGCGTAGCCGGACCAAACCGACGATCCACATCTCTCCACTTCACGGTCTACACCACAAATAGAATCTATGCAAGGCTTCCAAACGCGGGATCATGAACTATCCTTACCTCTCGAAAAAAGGTTAGTCGGACTTTCCTGACGATCTTGCATGACTTACGTTTCGATTCCGTCCTTGTCTGTCACAATCATATGCTTACCTCGCAACAATGCCCCAGTTCCGAGATAAGCAGGGGACTAAATGTTGATGGTGGTTTTTATCTTAGGGTTAAAATTATAAAACCCTAGTCAGACAATGACGTCACAGAACTTGAGTAATAATGTCTCCACCAAGCACATTTATTGAACCCTTTAATATGTCTGTGAGAAAATTACCAGGGTACTTTTTTTTAAATGTTAATTAGGGTTTCGATAGTCCAAAGCCCTAATTCTCGCACCACTGTGCCAATGGAAAACCATTCCATCCACACCTACCATGCCAAGGCATGCCAACCGCACCACTGTGCCAATGGAAAACCGTGCCATCCACACCTACCGTTCCAAGGCATGCCAACCATGTCAGCCGCACCATTGTGCCAATGGCAAACCGTGCCAGCCACACCTACCGCACCAAGGCATGCCAACCATGCCAGCCGCACCACTGTGCCAATGGAAAACCGTTCCAGCCACACCTACCGCGCAAAGGCATGCCAACCATGCCAGCCGCACCACTGTGTCAATGGCAAACCATGACTGCCACACCTACCGCGCCAAGGCATGCCAACCATGCCAGCCGCACCACTGTACCAATGGCAAGCCGTGCCAGCCACACCTACCGCGCCAAGGCATGCCAGCCGCATCACTGTGCCAATGGAAACTATGCCATCCACATCTCCACGCTAAGGCATGCCAACCATGCTAGTCGTCCCAACATGCCATGCACAACGCTGGCTGCCAAAAAAAAAGGTTGTGACAATCAACGGCCACCCTTCCACTTAAGATGTAGATCTTAGCCGTCCAAAACCACCAGCTAACCTTTGGCCCAACGCCAAAATCCTAGCCTTGCCATGCCAAACTCTTGGCCCCACCATGCCAAGCCAAACGCGCTTTTCCTTAGCCCTAGCCATGCTAGCCGCACCATGTGCCAACGGCATGCCAAACCCTTGGACCCACCAATGTAAGCCAAACGCACCTTGCCTTGGCCCTAGCCATGCTAGCCACACCATGTGCCAACGGCATGCCAAACCCTTGGCCCCATTGTGCCATGCCAAACGCACCTTTCCATGGCCCCATGCCAACCTAGCCATGCCACCATGCTGGCCTGCCCTATGCGGCTACTAAAACGAAGGCGTGTGACAATCAACGGTCGCCCTTCAATCCCAAGAGAAAATCCTAGCCGTACAAGGTTACCAGACAACACATGGTAACGTTTGGCCCAAAACCCTAGTTTGGCCACGCCAAACCGTGCCAAGGCATGCCATGCTAATGGCATTCCAACCTAGCCGCGCCACCATGCTGGCCTGCCCTATGTGGCTACCAAAACGAAGGCGTGCGACAATCAACGGTCGCCCTTCAATCCTAGGTGCAAATCCTAGTCGTCCAAGGTTACCAGACAACGCATGGTAACCTTCGGCCCAAAACCCTAGTTTGGCCACGCCAAACCGTGCCAAGGCATGCCATGCTAATGGCATGCCAACCTTACCGCGCCACCATGCTGGCCTTCCCTATGCGGCAACCAAAAAATGAAAGCGTGCGACGATCAACGACTACCTTTCCTCTTAAGATGTAAAATCTCGACCGTCGAAGGTCACCAATCTAGCAAGTCTCCCAAGCTCGACTTTCCAGGGCAACAATAATATGCTACATATTTTCCACAAAACATTCGAGGCATCAACACATATCACAAACTGGGGGATCCTCTTTGGGCATTGGTTTGGCGGTTTACAGCGTGCGTCATACACTACGCCCGTCATAAGAAGTGTCATAAGAATGAGGTGGTTAGTAAATACAGGGAGTTAATGGTGAAACGCTCTTTTTTATGGAACATCAATTCCATGCATTAACGATTACCACCTCCTCCAATTTACTCACCCATTTTTCCATTCCTTAATGAGATCAGAGTACGTTTCACTTCGACTTGTATAAATAGATCTTACCTATTTCCATCGAACAACAAGTTCAGTCAGGAGCATACAACACTCAGAAAATATTTTCTAGCTTTCCATTTGTTAGCTTCCCATTTTCTGATACAAGTCGTAGAAAACAACTACTCTTCCAGAAATCAACTATTCTGGTCTCATCACTTTCCTTGCTTCCCTCCCCAAAACCAACCCATTCTCCTTCACTTTGTGACCGAAGAAAGTCTGGAACGGCCATTTCTTGGTTTAGGCCGGACCTGTACAGATTGATCTCTCGAATCTAAAGTACTCCCTTGCAGTACATTGTTTAGGGTTTAAATTCGTTTCTTACCTACACACCTGAAATCAGCAGAAATCGTTTTCACCCTCAAACACATCCATAGCTTCCTGGCTCTCTGCAACAACCTAAAGACACTACTATAAACTAATACTGCAGCTACATACTGAATAACCAAAGAAATATGAAGTCTTACTCGGATTAGATCCAGCAAGTAAGGGGCGGATTTTTTATTTTCTTTTTTTCTTTTTTGTGGTTAGGGGTTGAGAAAGGAGAGTTATACGACTCGTAATTTAACATGTAATGAATCAACCACTACATCTAAATGATTACATATTTTTCACTTCAATCTTATTTCAATCCCAGAGGTGATCTTCTCTTTGTAGCAAAATCACTCCTTTTTTCATTTTAATGTTAGTAAATTTTTCTCGGATATTTCAATTCATTAAGAGGTTAAAGTAGAAAACAAATGTAATGATATAAAACTCGTACGAAAACCAACAAATAAGTGCATGAATATAGTGTATCTCTTGTCGAAGTCCTCTTTCAGCCCAAAAAGTTTCACCATGGGAGCCATTCAAATAAATGAAAAATATGTTGCGGTAATGCTTTGAGTTATCATTTAGCCAAATAAAAACAAGTCTTTTAGATTATATATATAGAATTTGGTAACCCTATTAAGATTTGACAACCCCTATATTAACTACGAAACATGTCACTTTTAGCAAAACCATGATTATGATTTTCTTTAAAAAAATGTATATAACTAGATACGTAGCAGTATTCAGGAAGATGTGGAGATGTAATATCTTATTTGAATGAAAGTTATTTTTGTATTAAAGAAAAATGAACAAAATACAAGCTCATTTGCCATGTTATAGCATTCTCTGATAATACAACTTTGCAATTTATTTTATAAGCTTATGTGCCAAGCTATAATTTGATTTTCTTCCAGGAACACGAATAACTTCTATTATAAAAAATATCTATGATAAATGATAAAACTTTAATAAATTCTGGTTTCTATTTTTAAATATATTACTTGAGGATGTCAATAATAAAATAAATTGGCAACTCTTGGATCAACCAAATCTGCACATGTTTTAATGTGTGTATTTTTTAATCACTTATTAAATGTTGTCTCCAACCTTCATACTTAATCTATGAAAGAAGGGCTATTCTAGACCCACCGAAGAACAGCACCATGATGTGCACCGAGAGGGGATTGTACAGTCTTGGATTACCTCTCAACATTGGGATATGTAGCGGGGCAGGAGTGGGCCCCACTCTCCTCTCACACGGTGCACACACCGCACGGTGTACAAATCATTTTCGATGAAAGAACTATACAAGAATTATTTTTTAGAATGTAGCCACGAATTTAATGAATGGTTCAAAAATGTGTTATATAGTTCTCTAGGTTAAATAATATTTACTTACTGATCATTAGAAAAATAGTTAGGGATTTTTATAAGGATTAATTATCAAGTTTGGTTGTTCAATTTATTGTTCGTATTCAGCTGTTGCTCATACCACTAATTACACTGTTGGAGGCTTTGTTAGTCACTTGATGGTGACATGAAAAATTGGATATCCTCTAATGGTGGGTTTGGATGCAGAAATTATATTTTCCAGGGAGTTATAATCCCATGGAATTATAAATTCCGGGATTTAGCTGAATTCCAGGCGCGTTTGGTAACCAAATAAAAAATCCTAGGAATATGGTAAATCCCCCATTTAAAATTCTCTGTCCTGTTTGGCAACACCTTCCAAATCCTAGGATTATCATAATACTCTCCATCCAAATACTTTGAGCTGTTTGGTTAATTTTTCCATAGAAAAAGAAAAGAAACCACAAACCGACACAAGGTGCAAAGATTGCCTACACCCAGAACATAACATTTCGTCTACACCTGACACCCACTTATGGATGCGTATGGTTGCAGTGAGATCTGTAATTGACGCAATGAAGATTAGTCATTTTAAAACTAATAACAAAATAAGTTTTGCTACATAGAAACAGTTCTGGTCGTACCTTGTTGTCACAAGTCATGATCATACTATAACACGTACATAATTTTAACCAAAAACGCAAAAAACTATTAAATTCAGATAATCATAATATTAATTCATAAATTCAAAACAAAATAAGTAGTAGCATGAGTATCTAAAGAATAAGCAAAGTACAACTTATTCACTATGCAACCTTTTCGTCGTACCATTACTAATAAAAACGACAACCACTAGAAATCGCTTGCCTGAACATTCAAATTCATTCGTAGCCATAGTTTTCGGTCCTCAGAACTCAAAGTCAAGAAGACTTTCCTTCTTTCAATGTCCAGTAGCAACCAGTTGATAGCATCTAATCTGATATGGGTTTCCAAATTAAGTTCTTCCAATGCCTTTTGGCATTCTTCCCAACATGATTTTTCCATTTCATTTCTCTTATCCATGGAACTTGCAACACGTCCAATTTCTTTATGTAGTCCATTAATTTCTTGGCCCAAAGTTGCAGCAATTGAACGGGTACGTTGTTTTTTAAGATTCTCAAGATTATCACCTGGTTGGCTTGACGCAGAACGCTTATCACCTGGTTTGCTTGACGCAGAACGCTTATCACCTGATTTAGCTTTATCTGTTCCTCCAGCAGCTAAAGAATATGGGCCAAAAATAATTCCTCTACCCATTCCTGCTGCAGATGTAGTTCCTCCTACTGACGTATATGAACTATTAAGATATCCGTCATCAGGAAAATCATCCGCCACAGTTTGCAAAGATTGCATTCCCTAATATATAAATGTATTTGTTCATGAGCATGAAACCATACTTAATCGACATAAGAACCTGAACCATTTAAGTTTGCAAATGGGTACGCAAACTTAAGTTCCGGACCTTGGTCACAAGCTGACAGTTTGCAAATGGGTACGCAAACTTTAGCTTAGGACCGAACTCAGTTGAAACCGTTTACGAACGGGTATGCAAACTTGATTCCAGGACTTCAACAGTTAACTCAGTTTGCGAACGGGTATTCAAACTTAAGTACCCTGACTTAAACAGTTGAATAAGTTTGCGAACGGGTATGCAAACTTCCGAACCTGAATTCCGTCAAAACAGTTCTGTAAAGTCTTCATGCTCTTCCTCGGGGGCATCTTCCCATTCATCACCAAAATCAGTAGGATCCACCTCCCTTATTATGTTATGCATAATACAACATGCTAATATAATTTTTGTTTGTGTATCCACGGAATAAAAAGGAGATGTCCTTAAGTATGCAAATCTCTTTTTTAGAAGACCAAAAATCCGTTCCACCACATTACGTAAAGAGGAGTGGCGGTAATTATACAGCTCCTTTGGGTTCGACGGTTGTTTCCCATGATGATCAGACAAATTATATCTAGTCCCACGGTAAGGAGTTAAGAAGCCTGGGGCAAGGGGAAATCCAGCGTCTCCGAGGTAATACTTATCTATGGTACAAAAATAGAATAAATATAAGTAAGTGTATGTACAATTACCTACCTAATCTCCAAGAAATTAAGCTTAAAAATGAGATAACTTACCCTTAGGAATGGTTAGTTTGTCTGCGCAAGTAGTCACAGCAGATCTTAAAAGTCTACTATCATGGGCAGATCCTTCCCATCCGGCTAAGACATATGTAAACTTCATGTCAAATGTGCAAGCCGCTAAAACATTGTGTCTAATATCTCCCTTTCGATTACGATAACGCGGTTGGTCTTCTAATGGTACAGTTGCTGGCATGTATGTACCGTCTATTTCACCAACGCAATCCTACATATAACATATCAAATTAGTCAATCGATCTACATACGTCAACGTGTGTATATACAATATTGAATTCATACCTTAAAATATGTCATAGCCCAGCCTTGCATATCCCCCATTAACGGTGAATAATTCGCGCGAGCAGGCTTTACCCATTCTTTACCAAGCCTTAATATTGCAAGCGGTACATTGTGGAAGTGTCGATGTCTTTTGTTTCAGTTGACCTTATAACATCGAACCCACTGTGCCTCATTTTTGTGTCGTGCCCTACGATAAGAAGGAATATAGCCACTTGTTCTGGTATGCCAACCCATCGACTACTTTCCAACCCTGCCCCTTCTAAAATTTGACATATTCTATGGAATGTATATCTACTAACTCTAAGCATATCCCTACAGGTGTTGTCGTTCTCTCCGAAAAGTCTTTCTAGAGCAAGTTGTCGCTCATATTCCCGATTCCTAGATGGTTCCTTCTCTAAATACAACATGGATATCATGGATAATCCAACTGGACAAGAAACTATAGCAACAATACAACACAACCATGCAACTACATCCCAATCAGTAGGAAACGGCATCTTCCTACATTTACCAACAAACCGATTGTATCGGATAATTACTTTATCAAAATCAAACAAGACAATTTGTAGACCAAAAATCCAAAAAAAAAAACAATAATAATCATCATCAAACAATATATATTAATGCCTATTATATGTGGACACACACAACATTGCTGCATAATCAGAAATAAGCAAACACATAAAACATAACAAGTAAATACCATTTGGAGGTGTTTTAAAAAAACAATACAGCTTGCTAAAATGTATAGTTGCAGGATCTCAAACTAATTAGACTATATAGATTAAAGAAAATGATATCAAAAGTTGATTAGATAAAGCACAAAGTAGCCACAAAAACCAAAAGTCCCTGAGGGTAACAATAACTTAACCACTACCGAACTAACATGCATGTGATTGGGACACAGATCTAACTTGTATTATCAAAAGGATGGCAAAAGAGATCAATAAACAAAGAGATCAATAAACAAACAAAATCGTCATCTGTTACAGAGGGAAAAAAAATGGAACATCATAATCGACCAACATATACAAAAAGAAGATAGATGTATATTAGAAATCAAATAAAGGCATATGTATTAAAGATCAAAATGACAATCGATTAGGGTTTAAGGATTTTACCTTTGCGGATTCAACGAGGAGAAGATAAGGGATAAACTGGCGGGAGGGTAAACAGAAATGTGGAGGGGAAACCAACCGACCAAGGGATTTTATAGGGGATTTTAGGGTTTAATTTATGTGGGTCCATAAATCCCTCGTTAAATTTTCCAGCAAATCTTAGGGGGGGTTGGACTCAAAATGGAAGATTTGGTGGAAATGTAATTCCCATGGGAAACATGAATCCTAGGAATTTTGACAACCAAACAAACCAAGAGAAACCAAATTCCACCAAATTGCCTGGCCCCATAAATCCTACCTCTAAAATTCTGCATCCAAACCCACCATAAGACACTCTTCATCAGAAATAAATTAGGTACGCATTAGCAAACTCCTTGAAACACACATATTAATAGAAGAAGGAAAAAGATCTGAGAAATCAACATTTAATCATCAGTGACCCTTTTTCGCTTCCACACCTGAAACTAGATATTTTGGGGTTTTTTTTTTCTGCAAACCCTAATAGCCAATACTAAAAATCAGCCATGATTTCATCTTCCCTAATTGGCTAATCTTCGATCCTCCGGCCCCAGAACTCATGAAGTTTTCACAGATGTGTATACGTATTGTTTTATTGTATGGATGGTAAATTTGAAGATAGTTTTTCGAAGTATGTTGGTGTTACCACTTCTGTCGTCATAATCTATGTCGCTCTTCAACATCAATCTTCTGATTTGCTAATTGAATGCTAAAAAGAAGTTTTACCGAAGATTTGTTGCTGCTGCTACATGAACTGAGATCCGTATATATCCCACATCAAACTCTTTCAACCAGAAGACCAGGATTCTCGAATTCTCCTTCTTGCATTTCTGCTCAAATTTCTTGACAAGAATTTAGACCTGGGTCAAAAAGCTATTCCTCTATCGATCTGTTGAAGAGGGATTTGATATCCCAATTCCGAGGTATTACTTTTCCTCTCTATTTCAGATCACTTTAGCCTTATTTTGCAATTAGGGATATTAAATTATTCAAAGTTCCAATTTAGTGCTCTAGGTGGCATCGTATTATAGCCTCACCGTTCCCATAAACTAATTAGATTTTAGATGTTGCTGTAACCATTACCAAATCCATTCTCCTACACAATCTTGTTTACTGTGTTTATCTATTCAAACACTCGACCAAAACCCAGCTTTTTTCGGATTGAAATCATCATGATTCTTCTATAAATCGGTGCATTCACTTATAAATGGAATTCAAGCTGTTCAGATTTATGCATCTTACCAATATTTTTATCTCTAGTCCCCCTTCTTGTAGTTTTCTCTTGTTCTACTGTTTATCTGTCTGTTCCTGTATGTTCTGTTGTTTTAGCTTATCTGTTTGCCATGTGTAATCGTTGGCAAGATGGAAGACGAGGTAGGTCTTTTAATAATCATGTTAGCTCTTGGGAGCATAAGCTTGTTGGTGGTTTTTTCACCAGACTATTCAAAAAATCTTTTGATGTTAGATGTGCCTTAAGTTATAGGTGGTTTATTGAAGGTGGTTTTTCTGTAAGCAAATTTAGTCAGTACTACTACCTTATTAAGTTTGAATATCGTCATGAAATGTTAAGAGTGCTTGAGCAGGGGACTAGAGTCATTTTTGGTGATATTTTCATGCTTCACCCTTGGAACCCATATATGAACCCTGAAACTTTCTCTCTAGATAGTGAAAACTTTGAAATCATATTGCATAATCTTCTTCCTGAGAAAAACCAATACTTACATCTCAGAAATAATACCTCTATTCTTGGAGAACTTATCGATTATGACAATTCAACAACCTCTCACTCTGGTTACAGCAGCATGTATGTCAAGTTAAGAATTAATCTTTATCAACCTTTAGTTTATGGTACCCGAGCTCCTAATGACAATAACGAGATGAATTGGATTGCTTTCCAATTCCTTGAAATTCTGAGACTATTGTGCAACTACTGCCACATATTGGGACACCTAACTTAGCATTGCATAGATATATATCTTCTTACCCATCGTAGAATGCAATCTCCACCACCAGTTCAACTTGCACCTCATCAGTTAATTCATGATCCTCCACCTTCACCGGAAGACAATTACTCAGAAGAAGAGAGATTTAATGTTGATTTAGATGTTCCAGATCTTGATTGGAGTGATTAGAGCCTTGAAGTTCATCCCTCTCCAATCTCTTCAGGTCAAGAACAATCTGCAATCTCTTTTTCTGGAGCAGAACAGGCATATAAGGGGGTACAATCAAGAAGGTTTTAACTTTTTCATGGCTTCTAGCTCTGAATCAACTGATTCAGATGACTTCTATGGGTGGATGAGAAACAACCAAAACCACACAGATCAGAGAAGGGAAAGAAACAAAGCAGCAAGTACTGATGAGGAGGATATAAATATGCAAAACTCAACTCAACAACCAGATGAGAATTCGTCTCAACAACAACAGACTCAGCAGAGCCCTACCAACTTCCTAACTTCAGAAATTGAAGCAGACTTTGAGCTGGTCTCTGATGCCTCTTCAAGGTCTGCAGATAGTATGGCTAAGCCTGGTCATAAAAGAGATAATCCTGAGCAGCAAGCATATCTGCAATCATCCAGCATTGGGACATCTTCTGCACCAAACATATCAAGAAGATTGGATATTGAGGAATTGCATCAATGGACATCTCAACTGACTCCTGCAAAAAGGTACAAAACAACAGCAGTTAAACCAACCATCCCTGATATCTCGATCAACAACAATAGCAGCAGCAGCAGCAACACAAACTACAACATCTTCTGAAGTTACTTTGCTAGCATTTAAAGTATGATAAAGACCATCTATATCAATTCTAAATCAAGTACACAGAAGTGACGCAACATATCTGGGGCTGGTCGAACTCCACATATAATCTTTTTGCAATTCTCTTATTTGTTTTTCTGTTTTTCTATTAGCAGCTGACAGTTTTTTGGTCTCAATCTAACCTTGCAGGTTCTGTCATTTGCATTTCTTATCTTTTTAGTCACTCTTTAGGTTACCTACAATAGTGTCTACTTTACTAGGTTTGTGTTTTAGCTGTCTGCCCTTTCCCTATGTTTCTACAGAGTGCTTTTGTTATCAAAGTTAGTCCAGTGTTAATCTGTAATATTAATCGAGTCTTCTCTGGTCTTCCAGATTGATTTTGGGTGCGTACTAGTAAGTCAAGTTTTGTATTTTTAGTAGAGTGTTTTTGGGAGTGTATTAGAATCTCTTAGTAGGATTCTAATAATCTTTTTTAGAATCTCTGAGTATCTTCTTTTTTCTATAGTGTTGGATAGAAATAGTTAGTTTATTTACTTTCATTGTTCGGTTCTACTGGCGAAAAGGAGACAGAGTTTGAACAGTTATCCACCAGCATACACCCACACCCGTCCCTCCCCAAACACAATTTTCATAATTGCATTTCCTTAAAGCCCACTACAACCCAACTTAGTTCCATAGTTTCACCTTTTCTCCTGTACTTTTAAACCAAAGCCCAAAATTTCACGGATTTAGTTAACCTTTCTTTATATACATTTACACTACCACTCAAACCCATATTCCACCCTTTCTGGCAAACCCAAATAAAATGAATATATTATCTTGGAACTGTCAAACCCAAATAAAATGAATATATTATCTTGGAACTGTCAAGGAATAAATAACCCAACCACAATTCAATATCTGAAGGGAATCATTTCCTTACACAAACCTGATATATTATTCCTTTCTGAAACTCTTGAAAATGAAAGGCATATGTCAGGATTGGCCAAAACACTTCAATACCAAAACCTATCCACTGTACCCAAAACTGGAAGACGCGGAGGACTTTGCCTTATGTGGAAAAACAACATCGCCATTTGTATTCTTAAACAATTCCAAAGTTATATCCATATTCTAATCACTCCTTCTAATCAAGAACAACCATGGATATGCACAGGTATATACGACCCTCCACAAACAGATGCGAGAATCGATTTATGGCAAGATTTCCCATCCATATTTCCTAACAATAACATTCCGGCTTCCTGGGTACTCATTGGTGACTTCAATGAGATAATGAATTAATCGGAGGAAAAAGGAGGCAGGCTGGTGACCTATAGTCAAACGCAAACGTTCCGCACAATGATGGATCAAATGGGATTCATCGACCTGGGATTCCGAGGAGATCCTTTCACTTGGTAAAACAACCAGCAAGGACAGAACAACATTTTGGAGAGACTGGATAGAGCAATTGCAACTCCACAATGGCGTACAACCAATCCTCATGCATCGGTCACTCATCTCCCTAGAACTGCTTCTGATCACGCACCCATTCTATTACACACCAAAATTATGGATTGGCAAGGACATAAAAAATACAAGTTTGAACATATGTGGTTGTATCATCCACAACTCAAGCAAATAGTCGAATTTGCATGGCCTCAACAAAACGATTTAGAGCCAACACTAAACCTTCAACTGAAGTTAATTACCACATGACAAGTACTTATGGAGTGGAATAAGGAAACCTTTGGTCACCTCCCAAATCTGATAAAAAAACCAATAGCTCAAATCCAATGGGCACAACATCAATGTGCTACTAGTCATGGAGCTGATATGGAGTATTGGACATTGAAGGAAAAAGATCTGATAAATCAACATTTAAGTCTGCTGCAATGTCATGCAACCTATTGGAAGCAAAGATCCAGAATACAATGGCTTCAATCAGGAGACAACAATACAACATTCTTCCACACAAAAGCAACGATTCACCGCAGCCGCAATAATATACAACAACTACAAGATCCACAAAACAATTGGGTCGACAAAAAATCTCAGGTAATTCAGATCATCATGGATCACTTCACAAACCAATACATGGCGCGCCCCCCACCATAATTAATGAGGATCTATTTGAGGAAATCACCCCAAGGTTGACGCAAGCTCAATGGGCACAACTAACAGCAGAGGTAACTACAGTAGAAATCAAACAAGCTTTGTTTTCTATAAATTCAGAAAGCGCGCCCGGTCCTGATGGATATACCAGTAAGTTTTTTAAAGTTTTCTGGGAAACTACTCACATTCAGTTAGTTGACATGGTTCGCAGTTTTTTTGGATCCTTAAATATTCACCCTCTCATGAACCACACAAACATCACCCTTATCCCAAAAGTGGACTCGCCAACAAAACCATCACACTTCAGACCTATCAGTTTATGTAATGTCACATACAAAATCATATCAAAAATCCTAGTCAACCGTATAAGACCTCTCCTTCCATTCTTAATCAGTCTGTATCAATGTGCTTTCGTGCCTCAAAGGTCCATTCATGATAACATAGCAATTTCAGGAGAACTTTTCCATCACATAAGAACTTCAGCAATCACCAAGAATCCAAAAATATCTCTAAAATTAGATATTGAGAAAGCTTATGATAGCCTTGATTGGGAATTCATCCGGAAAACTCTCACTAAGCTAGGATTTCCAAACATTTTTGTGAATTATATCATGTTATGTATCTCTTCAGTTACCTACTAAGTCAACATAAATGGAACATCACATGGTTTCATCACCCCAACGAGAGGCATCAGACAAGGAGATCCACTATCATCCTATATTTTCATTATCTGTGCATAAATCCTATTAACCAATGTGGGAAACTTGGAGGCAAAAAATTTAGTAAATAGACTCTGAATTTGACAAAAGGCTCCACCGATCTTTCATCTTATGTATGCAGACGATCTTCTCATCTCTTACAGAGCATCAACTGAAAGTAACAACAATTTGAAAAAAATACTTCAAGCCTATAGCTCTTCTGCAGGACAACACATTAATACCGCAAAATCAACCATCATATACCACCCGAGACTTCAACCACATCATATACAATACCTTCACCAATTTTTCAATATGCCAACCACATCAACACCACCAATATATTTAGGAGTTCAATTCAAGCATGGAAGAACTTCTCGACATATATTTGAACCATTACTTCTAAGGCTGGCGCGCAAATCTCAAGGATGGATGACAAAATGTCTTACACCTGCTGGAAGGTTAGTTCTTATTAAAACCTCTCTAACTCCTACTTCAAATCATCTTATGCAAACACAAATGTTCCCAACACATGACCACAATTAGATTGATAAAATAACAAGGAATTTTTTCTGGGGTCATGATTCCTCTGTTAGAAAACTTCATCATATGGGATGGAATAAGTTATACAAGTAGATTTCCCAAGGAGGACTAGGTATTAGGAAAAGTAGTCATCATAATAAAGCCTTGTTCATGAACATGATATGGAATATCCACGACAAACCTCAATCCATCTGCACCAAACTCTATAGAGAGAAATACCTTAAACAACAACCTATATTCCAGAATACTAACCAAATTTATGTTACGGCCAGCCCACAATGGAAACAAATGACATCCCTGATACCTTTTTTCAAGCAGATTATTTTTCACCGCATAGGAAATTGTTTAAATACACCTATACAAGCTAATTGGATACCTCATTGTCAAATCCTTGATTCAGCCCAATGTTACCCGATTCAAACAGTGGCTGATATCATTGACCCTATCACTCATAACTGGAAACATGACCAACTATTTAATCTCCCACCTACAATAATCCAACATATAATCGATATCCACCTTCCAATTGACAACTCCCCAGATAAAGTAATTTGGACTCTTTCTAAATCAGGAAAATACACTACCACTTCAGGATATAATAGTCTAATTCAGCATGATACTCTTGCTCAACAAAACCCTCTTCCACACACCAAATTCCTATGGAAATTACCATGTCTACCAAAAATTCAGCTTTTCTTTTTGGAAGCTATCAACGAGGGTCTTCCGACATTCTTTCTCTTACACCACATCAACCTCACCAATTCCAACCTTTGCCCAAGATGCTGAACCAATCCAGAAACAACAGAACACATGCTTATACATTGCCAAGTGGCTCTGGACACTTGGATTACTTTGTTTAATTACATAACTACAAATCAGCTCAATGAAGATAACCATCCACTTAAATTCACAAATCAAACCACAATATCCCAAATTATGCAAATCCTGGCCACAACTTCAACTATTACTTCTTATTGATATCTCATGTGGTCCCTTTGGACAACCCGAAATGATCTTGTTTTCAGAAGAACCGACTCTCATCCTAGAGATATTTTAACAAGAGCTATACAACAACAACAAGAATATGAATGGGCAAAAAGTATTACTCCTCCAATTATTCCAGGCGAACCACCTACCAGAAGTACTACGATCAACACCATAACTAAAATAACAATACACGTCGGATGGTCCAGATCAAAATCAGACTGGGTAAAGATAAATATAGATGGAGCTAATAAAGGACACACAGGATTAGCGGGAGCATGGTTCATTTGCAGGGATTCCAATGCTCAAACCGTGATGGTCGTTGCTTAGCCATTAGGAATCACAGATGCCATCACTGCTGAAACATGGGCAATGGTGCTAGCAACAAGATCGGCAATAGAAAGACAGTGGCGTAAAGTTTTATTTGAAACGGACTCAGAAAATATAATGCGCCTAATCAAGACCCATACAGATGCTCCTTGGTATATCTCAAAAATGATAGCGGATATAAAATATCAAATGAGTCAAATACCAGAATGCGACATCCAACACACCTATCGAGAAGGAAACCAGGTGGCATACGGACTGGCAAACTACGCAGCGGATGTTAGCCAAACAGGAAATTACTCCACTGCAATTTGGGATAGGGCAATCCCCCCGTGCATCAATCAAATTATTTTAAATGACTTCATGGGTATTAAATACCCGCGTGTAATTTCTGTTTAACTTCCTGTTTTATTTTTTATGCTTCAAAAAAAAAACATATTAATAGAAATTAACATTCAACCTGATTTTCCTTTCATAATTTATTTAATTTATAATAAGTGCAAGGAAAATATTTAAGAAGCTTTCATTAATTATCCAATTGGTTGAAATGTCTTACGTTGCCTTCGTTTAAAGTCTTCTTTGGGATCAAGAAGCTTTTAGTAGTACTATTGGAGGGAAATTAAATCGTATTGTTATTTTAGTTTATGGTTAATAGATCTGATTGACTAACGGTATAGTTATCCTTGATAGATCAAACTTGTTTATCCTAAGGTCCTTCCCTTATGATATAATGCCACTCATGTTTTTTTTCGAGGATTGACTATTACAGATCTAGTGATTTAAGATCTGTTGATAGAACTTTTTATTAATCAAAGATAACATATTATGTTATGTATGTTTTGATCATTAGTATGAATCAATTGTTTGTGCAACTATTACCTTGAAGATTTGAAGATTGAAGACTTTTATTTTTTAGGTTTCTGATCTTTGTGATTCTTCCTACGCACTTGATTCTCTAGGATCTTAACATTTGAATACTTACGACTAGTTGCAAAGATCGAACAAACTGTCTAGTTGTTTCTCCCCATAGTGTTTCTTGGATAGAGATTGTTCACTAAGATAGATTATTTAGATAATATGTATATTGATTTATTCTTTGAAAAAAGGAGTTTATGTCGATTGAACAAAAGATCCTTTAATACTAGAAAAAATCGAACTTTAACTGAGAGAAACTATCAGTTTCATACTATTGAATGATCAAATATAGTTCTGGTAAGATATATGATATGCATAGGCAGTCAAACATAATGCGCATGATAATATGATAAAAGAAACCAAACAACAAAGATAGCAAGAATTATAATTACCAGTTGATAATAGGAAATAACACTCAAAATTCACGTCCCCAACTCCCTTAATCCATTCACTGCTCATGGAAAGTCTAAACAACCCACCTTCACCCCATTTTGTACCGTTTGACTCTTTACTTTTATATAACCTTCACATACTCTGGTCACCATAGATGATTCATGTAGGACCAGAATATCTCCATGATATTATTCTTGTGAGATTTACAACACTTCTGTGAATTTGTCTGCGATTTCTTCAACAACATACTGCGAGTGTCGTAGAATGACTCAAAGAATGACATAGAAGATGACAATAGATGAAATATGAGAAGAGTGTGACAATTTTGCGAGGGTTATATCATCTGCGAGAATTAGCATTATCACTGCAGCGAGAAGATCGCGAGTCAGATCCGAAATTAAAGGACATCTTAGCTGTCATCCATTATGTAACTACCCTATATAAAGAGACCCAGTAGATTCAGAAAGGGGGGATGAATTTTTGAGTGTTAAGAAAGTTTTGAGGAGAGATAAAATCCAAGAGAACGGTTGTATTCTTGATTTCTTCCATTTCTTGTAAAAATTTCTGAGAATCAAATAATAAAGTGTTGTTTTTAATCTTCAAATATGTGTTGATTATTGTGAAGGGTGTAGTGTAGGTTTTCCTGCAACTACATTTTGGCGCCCGAAACAGGGATGAATTGATGATTATTTTAATAAAAGGTTAAAAATTGACATTGTGATTGGAAGGAATTTAGAATAATTAGTGAAGGATTTTACACAATTTTCAACAGTTCACTAAGATTAATGGCTAGAAGAAGAAGAAATACATCAGAACCACCAACAACCGTAAGGAGGAGTAAAAGACTTGCAGGTGGAGAAACAAATAAAATGGGAAAATCTTCAAGGATAAGAACAAGAAGAAATAGAACAAGGAATGATGGAGAAAATCAGGTTAAATGACCAAATCAAAGAAAACACCAATACAAGATAGAGCTGTGGATTATGATAGAGTAAGCGTGCATACTTGGCGATCAGATTCAATGGAAGAACCAGAAGATCGAAAATTATGAGATGAAAGACGAGAGGGAAGAAATCAAGAAGTAAATGGATGATTAATACATGGAGATGGCGCAAATGAAACATTAGAGGCATTAAGACAAAGAGAACAGGAGGAAAGAAGGATGAAGGAGGAAGAACGCACGAATCTAACAAGACAAAATCACGAGTTAAGAATGGAGAATTTGAGGTTGCAAAGTAGGAGATCAAGAAGTACTGCAAGATCAAGTTCATGGTCATTTAGAGAAGAAGTAAGACGAAATTCCCCTATGAGAAATGTTGGTGAAAATATTCAAGAGAGAATGTAGAATCCAAATGGAGAACAGTATTATGGAGGAGAAGAAATGATTAATGATCGCTACGTTCCACGCATTGAAAGTTTGGATAGTAGACGTGATAATAGAAATCAAGAGGGTGGAAATAACCAAAATGGTGGAGAAAATCCAGAAAAAGAAAGGAGAATACTACATGAGCGAGAAATCCAGAGAAACCGAAGAATAATAGAGGATGAAATTGAGAGACATTATGTTGAACAAGCACTTCTAGCTTGCGAGAGAGAGAGATTGAGAGCAGAGGTGGAAGAATAAGAATTTCAAGAAGCAATACGTCAAAATAATCATGACAATCAAGAAAGAAGACGCGCACGAAATCGCAATAATGATAATATCAATGAGGAATATGATAGAATACAACGGAGAATAGAAAGACAACGGAGAGAAACGATGAGAGATAAAGAAGATCACAGAGGAGACAATGGAAGACATCAGAAGTTGCGAATTCAATAAAGAGGTGAAGAAGAAAATCGTGGGAGAATGCAGAATGAAAATACTGAAGAAGAAGCACAAACCCTCGCAAGGCAAGAAAGACATGAACGCAGAAGAAGGGAAGCTGCACTGAAAAGGCCAGTGGAGCAAAATTCAGGCGGGAATGAACAAATCTTAAGAGAGTTAGCAGAAATGAGAGGAATGTTGAACAATAGAAGAGAAGGAGGCAGAAGGCAGCTTGATGAGGCCATTGAAGAAGCTGCGAAAACTCCATTTACTCAAGCAGTACAACTAGGAGGAATACCCCCAAAGTGCAACTTGCCAGCGTTAACCAGTATTTTTGATGGAACTACATGTGCCATTCAACATATTAAAGAATATGTTAGGTGTATTCTACAGTGATAAAACCATGATGCTGTATTATGCAAATATTTCGCATCAATCTTAACAGGCGAGGCGCTAAAGTGGTTTGATTGTTTACCCAAGAATACTATAACTTCTTTCATTCATTTATAGACTACATTCTTGGGGGCATACATAAGTAATAATTCTTCGTGACCTGGAATTGAAGATGTATTTGGGTTAAAACAGAGAGTTGGCGAGAGTTTGAAACATTTGACATTAAGGTGGAAGACAATGTGCAGTGAGATGGCTGGTAGGGTGGATGAGAGATACCTCATTTTATCTTTCATCAATGCTATGTTCGCAACCAATTTGTTATATATCCAAGTTTTCAAAGTCAAAAATACAATTACAATGACTGAGTTGCGAGAACTACAAGAAGAATACATTGATTTGGAGGAGAAACAGAATGAGATGGAATCATATCCAATCGCAAACACCAGTCTAATAGCAGTGAATGGAAGATTACTTCCTAAGATGATTAATACTGTGGCGAGCACCTCACAACCGCAACAAGAGAAAATAGTGACTGATAGTCGGCAGAAGTTAGTAGCCATGGGAAGTCGAGATCAAGAAGAGTTTGAAAGAGAAAGGAATTATTATAATCGCAGTGGGAATAATAAAATTCAAATACTTGATCAACCGCATGAAACTTATGGCGGTCAAAGACAAAATTAATTATAGAGGGCAAGGAAGTCAGAAGATAATATGGGAAGAAATTAAGATGCCACCTTTAAATGCTAGTATAGAGAAAATTTGGGAGACTATCATCCTGATGGAAAATATACCATTACCCTGGAATATGGGAAAAGAGCCATATCCAAATAATCGAAATCAAGAATTTTGTCCTTACCATCATTTTCATGGTCACTCAATAAGTGAATGCAGGAATGTAAAGAGAATAATTTTGAGGATGATCGATCAAGGAAAGTTGAATCATTTTCTAATATGACATCTGCAACCTCAGCAATTACCACCAGCTCTAGATATTCGCAGATTGAATACCGCAAAAGGAGCAGAAACATTTGTGATGGAAGTTGGATCCAAAGCGAAGAATCTATTCTGTAATTCCATCATACATTCATATAATACTATTGAGGATTTCCACGACAATGTTCTAAGAAGAGTCTTCGCGAGAGACACAGATGGAAGAGAAATAATGAATATTGCGAGAGCCTCACCATTAGAGAAGTGGCAAAAGCAAACTATTTCTTTCACTGCGCAAGAAGTACCCGAGCCTGGCGAAATGCATGATAATCCGCTAGTGGTAAGATTATAAATCAACCCAAATTAAAAAGAATAGGAATATGAAGAAGAAAATGAGGATGACGAAGTCGAAGATTCTTGGGTCATTAACAGAGTTTTAATTGACACTGGAAGCTCAGTGGATATATTGTTTTATCACACTTACAAAACAATGGGAGGAAGAGATGAGGATCTAATACCGTCAACCTATAATATATATGGTTTCAATGGTACCGCCAACAAGCCAAAATGGGAGATTACCATGCGGATTCCATTAAAGGGGCTATCTTCTAAAGTTCAATTTTGTGTTGTTGACATAGAATCGCCATATAACGCCTTAATTGGCCGGCCATGGTTACATGGGATTCTAGGAGTAGCGTCAACTTATCACCAGTGCATTAAGTTTCCTCATACCAGTGGTGTTGGAGTTATAAAGGGAGATTGGATTGATGGAAAGAAGTGCTATGAAATTGACATGGAATCTTGCGAAGAAAGAGCTGCGAGGAGTAGAAATTGGAAGCATAACTTCAAACATAAGCAAAGAAGTGACAAATTAATGGTTGATATAATAGAACGGAGAGAAGATGGAATGCTTCAAATTCAACGCACACTAAAAATAATTTATGGCGAGCGCCTCGCAGATGGAGATAAAATAGCAAAGCACAACAAAAAGGCAGAAGAAGAAAGTAGTAAGTAGAAAGGTAAAATTTCTCAAATCGTGAAATTTAAGAAATGTATGAATGATTTGTTGAAGAAAATGTTTCAAAAGAAAATTTTGTTTCAATGAAAAAGATGAAATTGAAAAATCATACAAGAGCTGAAATGCAAAAAAGAGATAATCAAAGAATAATGACATATAAGAACGGGACGAACCTTTATGGCGTACACCTTAGTTCGCGGATGCAATTTCGCAAGAGGCAAATATAAGACCTAAAGTACGTCATATGAGGGGGTATATCTTTGCATGACTCAGGGATACGATTATACCGTTGTTGGAACCTGAGTCATGGAGATTGGGGTTACTGAAAACCCATCCAGGAGAGATACCTTAGATTTCCAACTATATATATATTAACAGTTGGACGATTGAGGGTCTCTCCTAAGGAGTGAAAAATATGATTAAGGCGCCGAGGTACACGGTTGATCCAAGAGTGCCCGGGGCGTACGAAACTACCCTGGCCATTCTTGGCAAGTCTTGACTATAATGTATTCGGCCCGAAGAAAACCCCACTTAGGGTGCAGTATCGTAACCATAAGCCGTATAGGCAAAAGGGATAAGAGGCTGCAAAAACAACTAGTTGTTGATAAGACCGGATGGTAGGAGCTAGTCTTGTATGGCCGATGTCACCTCCTTGAAGGGGAAACCAGGGGGAATATAAGGGCGGCACCCTCCATTAGGGGGCTGATAAGTTTCTAAAGACGGCAATGTCACGGGGATTTACGTTCGCAAGAACATTTAGGCATGTCATATTGTCGCGTGAAAAATACCTTACAGAGGCAACAAGCCATGAGAAAAAGTTAAGATGAGATCAATGGGTTTTTACATGAAAGTGTAAAGACGTCCTGCGATTTCATCGCAAGACGACAATGTCATGGGGCTTTGTTCTCGCAAGAGAACTTAGGCCTGTCATATTATCGCAATAAATTGAAAAACAAGGATAAGACAAAATCAATGGGTTTTTACATGTGAATGTAAGGACGTCCTGCGATTTTGTCGCCAAAAATGAAAAGTGGCTAAATAAGACCTTTAACTAAGAAGGAAAAATAAGACCATAAGAGATCATGAGATTATGCAGACATGACCTGCGCCATTTACGCAGAGGTTGAGGAAAAATTTACAAACAAATTTTATTCAACATTAATCTGCTCAATCTTTCATATTGCAGATGAATAATAGAGGCAAGTATGGGAATGAACAGAATGATAAAATTATTATTCATCTTTATATGTGGAGATTTACGCAGATAGTTAAAAAATTAATAATCATGTTGATTAACCATATTGCAAAAAAGAATTGTTTTCTAATTTATACAGATAGAAGCAAAAGAAATCTATACATCGAGGAACCTTAGAAGCTGGAGAAATTCGCAGCAATATCACAAGAAGAAGGAGATAAATGTACAAATATTACAAGAAGATTAAAAAGGAGAAACAAAACTAGTTAGATCCATCATCATCCTCACCAGATTTTTCTCCTTCTTCGTCTTCACCATCATCTTCACTATATCCTTCATCTTCGCCAGATTCTTCGGCTTCACTGTCAGAGATAACAAGGTTTGGAGTATTCGTTGGAACTTCTTCCGCGAGGAAAGGATACAAATAGTGAGAAATGTTATGATCATCACATACCCTCTTGACGGAGTCATTGCGAACACCAACAAGGATATTACTAAAATTCGCAGCAGTGATCTTTAATTGGTCTTTAAATCTTGAATATTTTTCATTACGAGAAGCAAGAGTCTTTGCGAGTTGACCCTTGTCGGCTTCAAGTTCTCCAATTTTTTTCATAATATCTCTTCTCAGCTCCTGCGAGTATATAACAATAAGTTGGAAATTTTGCAAAAACCTATAAAGACAAGAAATTAATGATGAAGAACAGTTAACAACCTTCTCTTTCAGAAATCATGTCTCTAAGTAAGGCTGCTTGTTCAACATGAAGACTAACATCTACACCTAAGTTAGTTATGGCGTTGTCAAGAATCTTCGCAGCCCAGGCAAATTCATCATCATTATTAATAAGAAGATGGGAACTAATTTGGTTTCCCTTTCAACAAGAACCTTTTTCTCGCAGATAAGTCTATCTCTTTCAATTTGGACTTCAAGAAGGGTTTTATGAAAATCCGATAAAGTTTGAGCTCCTTGTCTAGATATACGATCTTTGTCATCTGAGAGATCACTGTTCTTGGCCCTTCAAGTTTTAATTTCTTCCTTAGAATTGTGGTAAAAGCGTTTAAATTTGTTATCCATGTCTAAATAATATTTATGGTCAATTTATAAGAGGCGAAGCTTAGACCTGAGTTCATCTATGGAAAGATAATTAATTCTATCATTGGAGGGATTATTCAAAGAGTTATTGAGAAGCTCTAGAAGAACATCATCATCTATTGGTTCAGGAAAAGAACAAAGGGTTGAAGCCTCATCAGAGAGACCATAATTGTCTGCGAGAATGGTAAATCAAATAAGAAGTAGTAATGGAAAGTACAAATATGAAAGAAAAGAAGAAAATTCTCATACCTAAGAGTTGTTTATTGGAACTTTCAAGATTGGATACTTTGAGCAGTTGATGAGAAAGATCGTTCTCTAGTTGTTTATTCTTCTTGCCAAGATCAGCAGAGGAAGATTCTAATTCTTTATTTTTCTTGCAAAGACTAACAAGTTCAGATTCCATCTGTCCTTCCTTCTCACGGAGATTAACAGACTCAGATTCTAACTCCTTATTCTTCTTGCGGAGAACAGTGTTCTTCTTGTGAAAGGATGAACGCATTTTATCCAAGTCTGAGGCAACAACAAAAGAAGCTCTTCCAGCCTGCAAGGGAAAATAAAAAATTATCAAGATAAACATAAATTAAAATCCTACGAAGAAATGAAATTATACAAATGTGGCGAACAAATGAGAATATACCAAAATGCTTAGTGAATTTAAGAGGATGGGAGTCACTGATCTTGAAATTCCTTGAAGAGATTCATTGTCCACTAATATGGAAGTATCGCAGACCTTTTCTAGAGCTTGGCATGTGTCTCTAAGAGCATCATTCCCCATACCAAGCATAGTATCATAAAATATGATGGATAGCTGAGACATAGGAAACTCAGGTTGGGAGGATTCCCTCGCGGAAGGGATATCAGCATCAAAATCATCATCATCATCATCATTATCAGTATCATCATGAGAACTTTCTTCATTAGATTGAGATGATGAATGGGAAGTAGATTGGATTCTTCTTTTCTTTTAAAGAGGAACAGTGGATTTCTCTTTCAGAAGAACAATAGATTTATCCTTGCGAGAAGAACCTTTGCTTTTCCCCTTAGTCTTCGCGATCTTCACAGGTTCTATTTCTTCAATAACCTTCAAACACAGATAAAGGTAAGAAATAGAGGCAACAATATATTGTTAAGAATCATAAAGGAATATTTCTTACCTCATCTGTGAGTGATTTGAGAGCTAATAAAGTACTAGGTTTCCATGACTTCTTGTAATTAGACTTCAATCTGTTAGTCTGGAAATATTGGAGTAGTCATCGAGCGTATACGTAAGAATATGAGGAAAATAGAAATAAGTAAAAATTTGGGAATATACCTCCTTATTCTTTTTAGGCCAGCAGAACACTCATGGTTAGTAATTTGCGAGACTCGCGGGTAAAGTATGAGAACCATAAATGTATGGACCTTCTAACAATAAGGGAAGAATATACCATTTGTCATCACTGGAATGGCAAGGGGATGTATTGTTGCCCGGATGCCAATCAATGTCCAACATAAGAGCTTTGTCTTCAGAAACATCATCCTTATTTTATAAGCGGACACCCCAACAAGTGGTATCCCTCCTCATAGGGATTATGTCATAGTTTGCGAAGAAATTCTCCACAATGTACTTTGCATGAACAATTGGAACATCTTTGAATTTAGGATTCTTCGTTGTATCAGGGTAGCGAGATTCTTTACCAGCACCACAAGTATCATACTCAAGCATTAAGCGAATGCAATCCCCATTCAACTGATATACCTCCCGAGGGAACTTCTCATGAGAGAGTATTTCATAGAATAAAGGAAGCTTAGGGTCATAGAGAGGAATAGGAATATCAGCTTCAAGTTGACCTAGCGAGACTATAATTTTCTTGCCATTACATGGATGATCAGAAAATAATTTTACAGAAAGCTCAGCCTTAGGGTTTTGATCAGCAATGGTAGATAAAGTAAAACCTCTGTTCTTAAGTTCTTCTTGAATTTTCTCAAAGGCTTTTAGATATTTACGACCAGCTGGAGGCATTTTCTTAGTATGGGAATGAAGATTGAAAGTATAAAAGATCGAAAGAAAAAATTGCAACAGCAGCAGATCCGGAATTCACGGAAGAATAGTAAAATTGCAGAGAGAAGAAAGAGGAAGTAAAAAGAAGGAAAGAAAAGAATGAAGGAAGTATTTATAGAAGGCAAATATTCTCGAGAAGATAAATGTATTCAATGCAAATAAAAGACGTGAACGGTTGAAACATAGTGGTTGAAAGTGTCAGGAATTGAATGGGAGAAAAAATACGTGTAAAAAATCTGGCAAAGGATGCAGAAACGTGTCAGAACAGAAGAATGTGAAAAGATGAATAGCTGCAGCATTTTATTTCTCATGATATTTTCTCCTTCGCAGAAAAGGCATGAGAAGAGGTAAGATGTTGGACTAGAATATCGCCATGATATTATTCTTGCGAGATTTACAACACTTCTGCGAATTCGTCTGTGAGTTCTTCAACAACATACTGCGAGTGTCGCAGAATGACTCAAAGAATGACGTAGCAGATGACAATAGCTGAAACATGAGAAGAGTGTGACAATTTTGCGAGGGTTATATCATCTGCGAGAATTAGCATTATCACTGCAGCGAGAAGATCGCGAGTCAGATCCGAAATTAAAGGACAGCTTAGTTGTCATCCATTATGTAACTACCCTATATAAAGAGACCCAGTAGATTCAGAAAGGGGGATGAATTTTTGAGTGTTAATAAAGTTTTGAGGAGAGAGAAAATCCAAGAGAACGGTTGTATTCTTGATTTCTTCCATTTCTTGTAAACATTTCTGAGAATCAAATAATAAAGTGTTGTTTTTAATCTTCAAATATGTGTTGATTATTGTGAATTCTTGTGAAGGGTGTAGTGTAGGTTTTCCTGCAACTACAATTCATTTTTTGTAACTAGCATACTCAGTATAAGTGACAATCCAATGATTTAGAATAGTGGTTAAGGGATGCCTACTGAGAACCTTCAGAATATGGTGATTTCCTAGGATGACCCTCCCATAAGAATGAATAAACATATGAGAAGCGTGACTCTAGTCGCAAGGGTTTTCTTCACCTGTATAAGGATAGTCCACTTCGCGGAAAACGCTATTAGTTATCAGAAACTCATATATAAGAATCATAAGCAGATGATGTTCCACTACAACCATGATCTACTGCACAATCGAAAAGGTGTTGGGCTGATAACTTTTCGAGAACACCTAAATTTATGAACGCATGGCTCTCAACAGCAGCAATGGTCAAGATGGCCCAACAAGAACCACAATCTCCCTGATCTATTGGAGATGTAACCGCCCTTCTTTATATCCAATCAATAAGAAGAGGTGATACTGAATAAAGAAAAATTATTTGCACATTTGGATCTTCCTAACCAGATTTATCTGTAATTCGGGTACTTCACCGAACTACTTAAATGAGGTCAATAACAACTTCTTTGATAATTGGTGTAAAAAATCGCAAGCAAAACTGTTATTTAGACCTCTACTTAGGAAGATATACACATGTGGCAAATACTAAATTTTTTGGGTACTAAATTATTTTCAATAGTATTATAAGTTTTACTTTTGAGAAAGTGAAATTTACTACAACGCCATATTATATGGGTCATACATTAGGAAATCCCACAAAATGGATCACTTATGATCTATTTCATACTTTAAGAAAACATTGTTGTATATTATATCTACTATATAGTAGTTTAGAGGACTAAATCTAGTGAGTTTCCTCTATTTAATGGTTGTGTAAGAATTTAACATGATCATGACTCTTTTGATTTGTATTCTTAATAGTCATTTTCAACCACTAAAAAAAAGTGTGTGTGGAAGTAATTTTATTACTCAGACACGAATTTATTGTTTCGATATATAAACAACAATGTTTTTTGTATACTCATTATCTTTTGTTGTTTGATTATAAAAAAAAAGACTTCGACAAGGGAACCCTCTTTCTCCCTACGTATTTATCATGAGCATGGGAATTTGTATTAGGCTTTTTGTTAATGTTGAATTAGGTGGAAAAATATCTAAATAAGAGTTGCAAAAAAAAAATTTATCACGTGTCTTATATGTTATTTGTGAATGATTGCTCTTCTCTAAAGAAAGTATTTCTGAAGCAGAAATAGTGATGGACATTCTAAAGACATTTGAAGAAATGACTAGCCAAATTATAAATTTGAAGTTTACGTTAATCTTATAATGCATATTAAGTATTATAAAATAATTTCTAAAATTTTATAAGTTAGAAAAATTTCTATAGAATAATAAGTATTTGACACATCCTTTCTCTTATAGAAATGACTCTAACAATTTTGAACAACTTATAAACAAGTATTATGGCTCATTATAAGGATGTAAAACAAAGATGTTTAACCAAGATAGAAGACATTTTTTGTTAAATATGTTCTTAGCTCATACTTAACTTACCAAATCCGATGTGACGGACCGGAAAATTATGCCTTTGGCGCATTGCCCCGCAGGCTGTAATCTCCCCGATGTGCCAAGATGAAGCTACGCTCCTGGCCTTTAAAGCTAGGAAAATGCACGTCCATTTTCCCTTGCAAGCATGCTCGATGACCATAATGCGGAAAACTTAGCTTCCACACCGTTCCAAGTTACCCTTGTTCCTCAGAGGGTTTATCAAGAAAATAAAAAAATTCTTAATACGGAAAAAATGGCCTTTTGAGGCCCTAAACGATGGAATTTGGCTAAATTCTATATTGATCAACATGTCTTGATCTTTGGGTCATTTCCCATCAAAATGGACTCCCCTTGAGCTAAATTACGACACTCGGGTTTTTAGCCTATCTCGAACGCCTTGATAGGAAGTATGAGCATCCAAGGAATGGAATACAACTAGCCTCATCAAGTATGGCCACAATCATCTCTTGCGTCGAGCTACCGAGCCAGATGATATGAGAAGATAAAGTGTCGCAATCATCCCTAAATTAGATGATATGAGCGACAACGTGCTGGACCGACAATGCTGCAAATCATTGCGGCTGCCTACATACCGTTTCCTACTCTAAAGGGATCAACCACAGACCGTAGTTCATCCTCGAAGGGAAAAGTAACTTAAACCAACTCGTTTGTGAGGTCATGGCCAAACAATAATGGTAATGGCCTAGTCCGTATAGGCCATGCATTCCGTCGAAATGCATCCAAGTGATGCTTGTTTGGTCCGCAATATGACATAACGATGCCTAAGCATCAAATGCCCTCTTCACGAGGCTACTCAACTATAAATGAGCCTTAGGCATCTTTTATTCTCTTCCATCTAAGCTATAAAGCTTACTTGGTGCATAGTCCGCATATGCACCATCAACCAACTACCCCTCCCTATATATGTAAAAATGACATTTTTATAACTTCAATTGGGGGACCAAAAATCATTCATCAACTCCAGGACGTGATGGCCACACCTTACCACCCTGGCCAACAACGATGTCCAGCCATGTTGGCCGAACATTGTCAACGCATTGGCCAAGGGCCAATATTACTTTTCCTACCCAACGAAAGCTTTGGATCAAGCTTCGTATCAGGCCATAGCGCATCTTTTAGCATACGCCATGCTAAAAACACGGGGTGTTATATTATTCACCCCTTTAAAGAATTTCGTCCCCGAAATTCAAAACAAAATTATTGTGGACAAGCTCTTCGTTCTGGATTCCTAAGAAAAAGTCTCATACCGGATGCTCAGAAATCACGGGTTTCTTTAGTTTGTCATGGAGCATCAATTAGGACATTCTGAGCAAACGTCCCATACCGCATACTCAGGAATCCAAAAAGAGTCCACAACGTCACCAAGAATCTCAATTGGACAATGCCAAGAGGATATCTCGACCAGGTATCCCAAATGTGCATCCCATACTACACACTCAGGAGTCCCTAAACTTCACAAGGTTGATTCCAACAATATGTAGTACTGTGTGGAATAGCTTCTAGTTATCCACCGTCCCTGACGGTAATCCAGGTTGCCACTCGTAAGTGGGATGCTAGTCGGGCCTGAAAACGCACACTGTTGGACAGTTTCCAACGTGTGGGGATGATCAATCCCATTTTCTACCCACTTTTCCATACGGTCTTCTAGATATCCACTCGTAAGTGGGGTGTCACTTAGGCCAGGAAGACTCACACACATGAACAAGCTCAACTCGATTATCAAAGTAACTGGCTTAGCAGTTACAAACTCCTTTCTACGCAATAGTTGGCCTACTCTCCAACTTTAAGTTTTGTTTTTGAGGAAAATACTCGTTGACGAGTCCACTCCACATAGTCCCTGGAGTGCTCTGATGCCAACTGTAACACCCCGTGTTTTTAGCATGGTGCATGTTAAAAGATGCGTCATGGCATGATACGAAGCTTCATCTAAAGATTTTGTGCGTAGGAAAGGAACATTGGCCCTTGGACAATGCTGTTGATAATGTTCGGTCAACATGGGTGGACATCGGGTTGGCAGCGAACGGCCAACATGGATGGACATCGGGTTAGCAGCGGACGACCAACATGGCTGGACATCGTTGTTGGCCAGGGTGGTAAGGTGTGGCTATCACGGCATGAGGAGTTGATGAATGATTTTTGGTCCCCGAATTTAAGTTGTAAAAATGTCATTTTTACATATATAGGGTGGGGTAGTTGGTTGATGGTGCATATGCGGACTATGCACCAAGTAAGCTTCATAGCTTAGCTGGAAGAGTATAAATGATGCATAAGGATCATTTATAGTTGCGTAGCCTAGCGAAGAGGGCATTTTATTCTTAGGTATTGTTATGCCATATCGCGGACCAAAAATGCATCACTTGGATGCATTTCGACGGAACGGCCTATACGGACTAGGAAATTTCCATTATCGTTTGGCCACGGCCATGCAAACGAGTTGGCTTAAGTTTTTGTCCCTTTGTGGATGAACTATGGTCTTTGCTTGATCCTTTTAGAGTAGGGAAGGGTACGTAATCATACGCAATGAGTTGCAGCATTGTCGGTCCTGCAAGTTGTCGCTCGTATCATCAAATTGAGGGATGATTGTGACATACTAGACTTTCATATCATCTGTCTCGGTAGCTCGACGCAAGAGATGATTGTGGCCAAAATTGATGAGGAAAGTTGCATTCCATTCACTGATTCTCATACTTCCTATCAAGGCATTCGACATAGGCTAAAAACCCGAGTGTCGTAATTTAGCTCAAGAGGAGTCCATTTTGATGGGAAACAACCCAAATATCAAGGCATGTAGATCATTACATCCACATATTCACCAGAATTTAGACAAATTCCATCGTTTAGGGCCTCAAAAGGCCGTTTTTTCCGTATGTATTAAGAAAGTTTTTATTTTCTTGATAAACCCTCTGCGGAACAAGGGTAATTTGGAACGGTGTGGAAGCTAAGTTTTTCACATCATGGTCATCGATCATGCTTGCAAGGGAAAATGGACGTGCATTTGCCTAGCTTTAAATTCCCGGAGCGTAGCTTCATCTTGGCGCATCGGGGAGATTACGGCATGCGGGGCAACGCACCAAAAGCGTAATTTTCTGGTCCGTCACATCCAATGTCTAGATTTTCCTAGAGAAGTTATTGATAAGGTTTATAAGCTTCAATGAAATTTTTAATAGAATAAAAAGATGAAAATAATTGCATATATGTTAAACCTTGGAGTAACATTTCCACTGGTAAAGATCAAGGTGGTTTATAAATTAAGAATCTTCATTAACAAACCTCTCTTTATCGAAAAAGTGTTAGAGCAAATGCTCGGTAGAACCTACACTTTAGTATGTAAAGTTTCCTATCAAATTCAGATGCCAAAACTATTTCTTGATTTAGCTTACTAAAGTATGTACGGTTTTGATTATAATGGGTAGTAGAGTCTTAGGATTTTCCATGTTACTTACGAATATTTGAGAATTGAACATCATTCAAGTATCAGAAATTAGTTAACTATAGACATATTTTAGATATTGGAATAACTTCATCAAGGTTGGTAACAAAAACTAATTTTTTTTCTTTCAAATTTTTTTTTGTATATAGCTATCTATTGGATAAAATTCGAAAGACTTTAGTAAATGATCATATAAAATAAGGATTTATATCTAAGACAATGGTGGATATCTAGTGATATTTCGATTTCGAGTCTTGACTTGAATCTAATTGAATCTTTTTCTAAACAATGAACCAAGTGAGTAAGTTCATAAGAATTTTGTGCAGTTGAGTTAGCGAACCTATTCATTACCGATGTTCATGGACTCTAAAACTCATTTTATTTAAAGAACCTCTTTAGGCGAATTCACGAACTAAAGAGTTTCAAAAGTTCAGGATCTCCAATATTATTTGAGTTTGCTAACCAAAGAATTTCAAAAGTTCTCGAACTCAATACTCATTTGAGATTACGAAGATCCTTAAGTGAATTTGTGAATCCAAGATAGTTTCTATGTTCCTGAATTCGTACTCGCATTGACTTTGCAAACGAACCTTGGTCAGAGCTTACCTTAAATGTGCAATCGACCAAATTTTTATATCTAGGTATATATGTGCACTTACTAAAATGATGAGGTATAAAATACACCAAAATATTTTCTATATCAACCTATACATACACACCTTTTATAATCTTATAAAAATAATAACTGCCAAAAGATTATTTCAATAAGGTGTAACTTGGTAAATAGTCAAGTTTGAACTGAACTAACTATGGGATTGTTACCAAGTGGATTAACATATAAGTACAACTACTTAATTGTAACTACTAAAAAATTATAATTCGAAAATTAAAGTAATGGCACAACCAGATCTTGTAACGAGGAAAACTGCTGGCCGAAGAACCCTAGTACCTAGTGTGGCTTGAATACTTCTCTAAATTAAGCCACTATAAAAAAATTGACCACTGCAAGTTTGTATAGTTGTGAACAAGTAAATAATCCTTATGTAATCAGTTACTTCAGTATCCCCATCCCTATAACTAATCGTGTCTACTCATGTGAATCCAAAGATAGAGTCCAGTATCTTGAGTTGCTTCAATGTTGTGAAGAGTTCTGCTCTCAACTCCTTTGTGTCGTAACCCAAAAAAAAGACTATATATGTTTCACTAACCAACTCACTTATGGATCTCCCAAATTAATCTCTAAATCAGAGATAAAATAAAGTGGAGGATATTTTGTTTAATCAATATAAACTCCTTTTATCAAAGAAAAAACCAAGACAAAGATTATCGAAATAATTAATCTCAGTGAACAAGATCTATCCAAGCAACTTAACAACAAGAAGCAACTAGATCGTTCATTCGATCTTTACACAATACTTATGTTGATTGAAATAAACTGCTTGTTGGATCCCATAGATTCAAGTGTGTAAGAACTAAAACGAAGATCAGATACCTAAAAGAGATTTTTTTTCCTTTCAAATCTTCAATTTAACCAGTACACAAAAAACTTGATTCCTATTAATGATCAAAACACACAGAATGATGTTTATTAACATTGGTTGATCAACAATTCCATCTACAGATCTTAAATCACGAGATCTGTAGTAGTCAAATCCTCAAAGAAACTCGAATGACCTTATATAACAAGTGAAGAACCATAAAATAAACAAGTTTGATCTATCAAGGATAATCATACCATTATTTATGAAAAAGATGGGGTACCAAATACACCACCAAATTTTAATTCAAAAACCTATATGGACAAACATTTCATAATTAGTAGCATGGATCAACTGTAAGGATCCGATATCTGATATGAAAACAAGTTAAACTTGGACGATCACGGAATCAATAACCAAGTGATAACCTAGTAAGTACTTGAACTGTTATAAAACCAAATTCCAACAATAAAAAGTCTTCTAATCTTAATTTTAAGATACATACTCTCAAGAATAAATCTTGTAGGTAATATACAGTCTTTTAGGCTTAAAACCAGCTAGGTTATTGAAAAAGCGGGGGTATAAAAACCACACCCAATATTCCGTTCGACAATCTGAATGGACTAAACTCCAATATAATTCCGAGAACAACAATTTAAAAGTGAGACTCAATCAATAAATATATCAAAGATCTTTATCTCTTTCTCAAAACAATCAAGAAATCAAACAGATAGAAATTTGTGAGCCTGATTGATATGAGAAATAACTTGGATGGTACCAAAGAACAATTCCCAAGTGTCAAATCAAGTTGTATCTAACAAACAAGGTCGTATTCATAAACTATGATTGAACTATGCACAACTTGTGATATTTCAATTATATAAACAAATATAATACGGAAAATGAATAACATACACCAGAAATTTTGTTAACGAGGAAACTGCAAATGCAGAAAAACCCCGGGACCTAGTCCATCTTTGAACACCACACTGTATTAAGCCGATATAGATACTAGCCTACTACAAGTTAACTTCGGACTGGAATGTAGTTGAGTCCTAACTAAGTCTCATACCGATTAAGGTACAGTCGTGTTTCTTACGCCTCTAGAACCACGTCGGATTATGCGCACTTGATTCCCTTAGATGATATCACCCACAACTAAGAGTTGCTACGAACGAAATTCGAAGACTTATAAACAAATATGTCTCCCACAGATATGTCTATCCTTTATTCTTTTTATTCCGTTTTTTGATACAAATATCAAGGTGAACAGGAACCAACTAATAATACGGGCTTTTACTCCCTAAGAGCAGCCTAGAAATATTAGTCACCTCATAATAACCTAACTGATTAACATAAGAAGTTATTGCAGAATCATATGAGTCTGAGACGAAGAACTGTTGTGATTACTTTTTATATCTTACCTATCGGTGATGAACTCCAGTAAATATTAGAGAAGATAAAACTCAATAACATACAACAAGTAAGATCAGAATATGCATCTACAGAGAAAATATTTGGATATGCCTTCACGAATACCAAATGAAGTCTTCAAGTCGTTAACCTAATAATGGTCTTGGAAAACCTAGGTTAAAGGAGAATCAACTCTAGTTTGCATCTAGGACACACGGAAGTGTCGGTATTAGGTTTCCAGTTGCTACCCTTATGTATCCTTTCAAATCAGGGTTGCTTACAATCAAAGCTAAGATAGCTTAGTAACAAAGTATTCAATATTCACCGTTAGATGAACTCTTGATTTAAGATTTAAACTAACTATGCTTAGAAATTAAGAAATTAATTTCCACCGTTGGATGGTCTTAGATTGTTAAACACAAATGAAATATATTTATATTTAGATATGGGTAACCGTTCCTAAACGTGTATATTGGGTTGGCTCAATAATAATTAACCGAAATTAGCCATATGAATACTTTTAAATTAACCATATTCATATAACACTTCCAGATCAAATATGATGATCAATAAATCATGATAGATAATTAAATGAATCTAATTATGTTTCAAATAGAGTTGTTCACTGTGTCATAGAAATATTCATGAACAAATTGAAATGAAATCGGTTTGATTCGTGATCGTACAAAGTACTTATACAATAATTAATTCATGAACATTAATCCATGGTTGGAAAAGTTAATTTGCATTCCTTAAATCATAAATGTTTTAGTTCATGGGTAAGAGAATCATACATCACTGATTTTAGAACATAACCACTGTGTTCGCAAACTGGGTACGCGAACAGCAGCTCTGGACCTTGGCCTAGACAAGCGTTCGCTAACCCGGTTCGCGAACAACTGTTCCGGACCCAACTCAGGTAAACCCATTCTCATACTAGGTACGCAAACAAGAGTTTCAGTCCTAAATCATCACAATACAGTTCGCATACTATATATGCATACCATGTTGTATCCAGATATGGGTAATCGTTCTAAACTTTTATTTCAATCATTGAAACATCCTTAAAAGATGAAAATGGTAATCTTACACATACCATTCACATACTAGGTACGCAAACAAGAGTTCCGGACCTAAATCATCACAATACAGTTCGCATACTATATATGCATACCATGTTGTATCCAGATATGGGTAATCGTTCTAAACTTTTATTTCAATCATTGAAACATCCTTAAAAGATGAAAATGGTAATCTTACACATACCATTATCTTCAAGTAATTTTCAAGTGATCGAATGATCTATACGAAACTTCTCAAGCTAACATCAAATGACTGTCTCACACAAATCATATAAGACGTTCAAGGTAATTTTCGCATGATCATCTTTTGACTTATTATTTAGTTTCCAACAAATAAATTTTTTCCAACTAAACTCGTAAAGAATATGATGAACATAGCTAAAGAAAAAAGCTTTCGACATGTATTTCTAGAAATATATAAACTCGGCTCGAAATATCAAATGTGTATCATGTAAAAGTCTATATAGCTATCCGAGTTAGTCTTATTAGAAGATAGAATAGAATAGACTTCTGAGTGATAGATATGCTTTAGTCTTCATATACCTTTTGTTGATGAAGTTCCTCCAAGCTCCTCAGTTGATCTTCTTCTTCCATTGTTGAATGTCGTAAAGTCTAAAGATCAACTACACATTCTATCGTAATCCGAGACATAGCTATAATTAGACTAGAAATCAAGTATATAATTTTGATCAACTAAACTTGACAAACAAGCTTGAGATATTAATGCTTGCGAGTTCGACCGAGCAGTGCTCTAAAAATCTCCCCCTTTGTCAATTTTAGTGACAAAACTAGCCTTACATATAGATTACAAAATAAATAAACTTTGTAGCTTCTCATCCATCATGTTTGATTTCCTTGTCTCTTTAAATTTAATTGAGTTATTTATTACTCCTAGTACTCCAGCGATTATGAACGTGTTCAACTCATCATCATTTTTGTTGAAGATCCGTAGCCATAACAATAAGAAAACATATATTCTCAATCATTATTATATTGTGTCATAGTATTATTATATATAATAAAAGTCCAATTGCATCACAACTTTGAAATAATACTATGGTGATATGTATCACTCCCCCTTAGTCAATACTTCCATCTCACAATGAAAATCACTCCATCTTACATAATGATCCGTAAACCATATGTATGTAGTTTGAACTACCAAATAATTCTCCCTCTTTTTGTAAATATAAATTGGCAAAGGTATGAAAACTACAGGAACATAATGAAATTCTCAAAGATATAATTCATGACTAAAAGAGAACATATCAACTTTTTTTCGATGAATAGTCAAAACTTAGTGTCTTCATCAAGGAGTTTATAAATATACAAGATAACTCCTACAATATTCCACATCCGCACTCCCCATAAATATATGGCAATTAAGAATAAGTTCATTTAAGAACTCTCCCTATTTGATGTCATTCCCAATTGAACAACATGAGCATCCTTACTTTTACGAGATAAGAAGGATTTCTTTGGACATTAAAAAATCACATGGATTTGTGTCCAATAAACTCGAATAAATTAACCACAAGAAGATCTTATTGATTAATTTCATCAGAAACACTCAACATAAGAAAACTCACGGAGCCATACAGTACTTTCACATAAAAATGGATCAGGAAAAGATCAATATCGGAACTTTTCAAAAGTTTATTCTATCTTTTATCAATATTTGCATAAGGACATAATAGACTTAACTTTTGAGCATTTATGAGATACTAGTACAGTTTACGAATGTAAAGGCATACATATCATAAGAAATTGCAATATACGAAATCAAAATATTTAAATACTGCAAAAATAATCTTCTAATTAACTTTAGAATTTAAATAAATAAATCTAAAAACATTGCAAGATGAAAATTCGTTGGAAATAGCTATGTGTAATCACAATAATTGTTATTCCAAACCCCAATTATCCTTCTTAAACATAAGAATAAATTCTCATAATAAGTTTTCTAGACATTTAAGATTCTTGAAAAATTATTTATCGTCCCCGAACTCCTTGTCATCAACCGACATTGGATCCGACATTGGATCATAAGTTTCATTAAGATAGGAGTCAATTCCAACAAACCTTCTTTATTGTTGTCGAACTAGGGCCTTCTGAATTTCAAGAGGTCTTAGAACAATAGCCTTTATTTGTTAAATCTTTATCCTTGGTTCTTTCAACTCTTCAAGAACAACAAATTTTTTTTGAAGATTTGAGGTGCATGTTAGCCCTTCGTTTCTTCATATTCTTCCTTTTTCTCTTCAAAGTTGTGGAGGAATGGGATTTGTATTTTTACTTCATGACTCATATTATGCTTGGAGTCTCCAATAAAATATGGGATTGTGAAAGAACCATACAAAACAACAACTCTACAAGGAATCTTTTGATGAAAAGAGTTTCAGGGAAGAAAAAAGAATATAGGGTTATAGAACCTATATACATAATAAGGAGGATTCACGTACGATCAACACAAATATCCTTAAGAGGGTATAAATGTCGATTTTAAACCCCTTTTATTAATCAAATAAGGTGAAATATTTTCAATACCATTAGACAAAATGGTATTGAAAATCGGACACATGATACAAAATGCACCTTCAACACAATTAGACTATGTTGGGGTGAACAATAATTTGTTCACACAAGGTTCATGCACGGACTTTTCAACACCCTTTTTTATAGGTCGTTTAGACCTAGTTCCTTTTTGTAGAAATCTAACTTTTTCCTTAGATATCAACTTCCTAGGAGATGAGTTAAATTTACATACCTCAGATGGATTCGACTTTTATACAACTTTGAGATTATTTACTAATCGAATAGCTCTCCGTCATAGTTTGTTGACATATCTTAATTTATGTTTGTACTTGAAGAAATTAGAGAGTTCATGACCCTAATAGTACAATAAGAACATGTAAATATGGAGGATGGTTTAGGCACCATAGCCGAACATGCTTCTAAACAAAGTGAAGTACCTGAAACATGTGAGATAAAGTTTTCATTAGACAGTGTAAAATCCATTTCATCCCCCAATGTGGTCGAAGAAGTTTCTCCAAGGAAAATATCAAGGTTGATGTGAGTATTGCTACAATTATCAAAATTAATATTTTCGCCAAGGAGTGCTACACCTGATTTTTCATCTTCAGCCAAATCATAGTGATCAGACGTTTCATGAAGAGTTGCAGCAAGGCCTTTGTTCCCACTGTATTTTTTACTATTTGGACATTCATTAGCAAAATGACCAAAACCTTTACACTTGAAGCACTGTGGCATATCCTCATCATCATCAGTGTTGATAGTATCCCTATTTTTAAGAGGAACATAATCATGAGGCTTAACTGATGATCTAGGTTTATCTCTGGTTAATTGTTTATTTCTCTTCAAAAGAAGATCTCTAAAATTTCTTGTGATCAGATAGACTAAGTTTTCAAGATATTCATCTGATGATTCAGTCTCAATAGGATCATCCAAAGAGTTGTCAACATGTTTACTTTTATCAAGTAGTTTTTAGTGTTATTTTGTGCTTTAAATGCAATATCCTTTCCCGTTTTGGATATATGCTCATGATCAAAGATATTTAACTTTCCAACAAGAGTATTTCTGGAAAGTGTTTCAAGGTTATTTTCGTCGACGGTGGCATGTTTCTTAGAATCATATCTAGCTAGCAGCGATCTGAATTACAATATCCTTTTCAGGAATAGTCTTACCCAACGCAAAAGATGCATTAACAATTTCAGGCACTTTGTGATTAAACTCATCAAATGAATTTCATCAGCCATACGAAGGTTTTCCCAATCAGAATTTAGGTTTTGAATCCTAGCTTATTTTGCAGAGGTATTCCCTTCAAATATAGTTTCTAAGATCTCCCAAGCATCTTTAGACCATGTGCACATAGTCACATGGTTCTGAAGATCTAGGGTAATAGTATGGATGATAACATTTAATCCGTCGGAATTTTTATTTGTAGTAAGAATATCAAGATCAGTATACTCACTAATATCCTTTGCAACAGTTACACCGTAATGTAACTAATAAAGGATTATATCCATTAACAATACCAACCCATGATTGAAAATCTCGCGCTTGTAGAAAGGAACGCATATCAATTTTTCACCATAAGTAATTCGAGCCATAGAATACGGGCGGTACGTTTATGGAGATAGCACTTATGTCCACAGATTCATATTGCTATAGGCATAGACTTATGAGGTCTTAGTGTGTTTTCTTGCTCTGATACCAACTGAAAAAGCGGGGGTATAACAACCACACCCAATAATTCATTCGACAATCTGTATGGACTAAACTCCAATATAATTCCAAGAGCACCAACTTAAAAGTGAGACTCAATCAATAAATATATCAAAGATATTTATCACTTTCTCAATATAATCAGGAAATCGAACAGATAAAAATCCGTGAGCCTAATTGATATGAAAAATAACTTGGACAATACAATGCCCAAGTGCCAATCAAGTTATGTCTAACAGACAAGGTCAGATTTATCAACTGTGATTAAACTATGCACAACCTATGAAATTTCAATTACATAAAACAAATATAATGCGGAAAAGAAATAACATAAATACCAGAAATTTTGTTAATGACGAAACCTCAAATGCAGAAAAACCCTGGGACGTAGTCCATCTTTGAACACCACATTGTATCAAGTCGCTACATGCACTAGACTACTACAAGTTAACTTCAGACTGGAATGTAGTTGAGCCCTAACCAAATCTCATACCAATTAAGGTACGGTCAGGTTCTTTATGCCTCTAGAACCACGCCGGATTCTGCACACTTGATTCCCTTAGCCGATCTCACCCACAACTAAGATTTGCTACGACCCAAAGTCGAAGACTTATAAACAAATATGTCTCCCACATATATGCCTATCCTCAACTCTTTTTGTTCTTTATTTTCATATAAAGATCAAAGTGAACATGAAATAACTAATAATCCGGTCTTATACTCCCGAAGAGCATCCTAGAAATATTAGTCACCTCACAATAACCTAACTGGTTAACAGAAGAAGTTATTGCGGAATCGCAAGAGTCTGTGATGAAGAACTATTGTGATTACTTTTTTTATATTAATTATTGGACATAAATCTCCAGTAAATCTTAGAGAAGATAAAACTCAATACGATAGAACAAGTAAGATCAAAATACAGAACTACAGAAAAATAGTTGTATTTGTCTTCACGAATCCCAAATGAAGTTTTCAAGTCGTTAACCTAATAATGGTTTTGTAAAACTGTAGGATCAGAATATCGCAACAACAACACACCTGCAAAATCTTTATTAACAACATTGTAAAGACGTCGCAGAGTGATTTCAGAAATGACATAATAGATGACGAGAGCGTAAGCATGAGAAAAGCGTGATGATCTAGCGAAAATAAGGACGTTTGCGAATTTTAACATTTGTAAGCTTGTGAAATATCGCAAGTCATATCTAAAAATAAAGGATAGATTAGCTGTCATCCACTATGTAATACCCTATATAAAGAGATGAATAGGCTTAAGGGAGAGGGAGATAATTTTTGGAGTGTTGAGAAAGTTCTGAGGAGAGAGAAAGTCCAAAATAGTGTTGTGTTCTTGATTTCATTTCCTTCTTGTAAAATTTCTAGATTTAATTAATAAAAAGTGTCGTTATTCATCTTAAGAAATGTGTTGATTGTTATGAATTCTTGTGAGGGACGTATTGTAGGATTTCCTGCAACTACATATTGGCGCTAGAAATAGGGACTGGTTGAAGGAAATCTGATTGAATTGTAGTTTGAAGGAATTGGGAGTAATTGGTGAAGAATTTCATATAATTTTCAACAATTCGTTAAGGTTGAAAAAATGGCTAGAAGAAGAAATGCTTCAAGACAAACAACAACTGTTAGAAGGAGTAAGAGACTTGCTGGAGAAGGGAAAAATGAAATTGGGGAATCATCTAGAATGAACACAAGAAACAATGAAGAAAATCAGGTTCAACAAATTCAGCATATGCCAATACAAAATAGAACTGTGGATTATGATAGAGTGAGCAACAAATTTGGCGATCAGATTCAACAGAAGAATTGGAAGAAGAACAACAATTAAGAAATGGTAGACAAGAAGATAGACACCAGGAAGTTGTTGAAGGAATAATTCATGAAGATGAAAGAATTGAAGCATTAGAGGCATTGAGACAAAGAATACACGAAGAGAGGAGGTTAGAAGCAGAAGAACGCACAAATTTAACAAGGCAAAACCATGAGTTGAGAATGGAAAATATGAGATTACAGAATAGGAGGTCAAGAAGCACTACAAGATCAAGTTCAAGATCAATTAGAAGTGAAGTAAGACGAAATTCTCCTATAACAAATATTGGAGAAAGAAATCGAGAGGAGATGCAAAATCCAAATGAAAAACGTCGCGAAAGGAGAGAAATGATTGAAGATCGTTACATCCCACAAGGCAAAACTCTCCAAAATGGACAAAACAATAGGAATCAGGAGAATGGGCGACGTCAGGAACTAAATAATCAAGATGGCGAAGAAAATCAGGAAGAAGGAAGGAGAATATTACATGGGAGATAAATTCAAAGAAATCAACAGGTAATTGAAGATGAAATCGAGAAACATTATGCTAAACAAGCACGTTTAGCTTGCGAAAGGGAAATGTTGAGAGCAAAAGTGGCGGAACAAGAGATCCAAGAGGCAATACGCCATAAAAATCATGATAATCGAGAAAGAAGGCGTGAACAAAATCGCAATAATGGAAATACCAATGAGGAATATGATAGAATACAAATGAGAGCTGAAAGGCAACAAAGAGAATTGATAAGGAATGACCAAAATCGTAGAGGAGAAAATGAGAGTTACAATCATGTGTGAATTCATGAAGGAGATGAAAGAGGAGATCGCAGGGAAAGATGAGAAGAAAATAATAAAGAAGAAGATCAAAATTTCGCAAGACAAGATAGATATGAATGTAGAAGAAGAGAAGCAGAATTAAAGAGACCAATGGACCAAAATCCTGGAATAAATGATCAAATCATAAAAGAACTAGTGGAGATGAGAGGAATTCTAAATAACAGAAAAGAATGAGGCAGAAGACAATTGGATGAAGCTATAGAAGAAGCTGCGAAAACTCCATTCACACAAGAAGTACAATTAGGAGGAATACCCCCAAAGTGCAATCTGCTTGCATTAACTAGCATCTTTGATGGGACAACTTGTGCAATTCAACACATTAAAGATTATGTGAGATGTATGCTACAATGGGAAAATCATGATGTTGTATTATGAAAATATTTTTCTTCAAGTCTAACGGGAGAGGCCTTAAAGTTGTTTGAAGGTTTACCAAAGAATACCATAACATATTTCAACCATTTGCAGACTACGTTCTTAGGGGCATATATAAGTAATAATTCTTCGCGACCTGGTATTGAAGATGTATTTGGGTTAAAACAAAGGGTTGGCGAAAGATTGAAGCATTTAATCACAAGATGGAAGACAATGTGTAGTGATATGGCCGGTCGTGTGGATGAGAGATATCTCATTTTATCATTTATTAATGCAATGTTCGCAACCAACCTATTGTATATTCAAATTTTCAAAGTCAAGAACACGATCATAATGACTGAATTGCGAGAGATTCAAGAAGAATATATTGCTCTTGAAGAAAAACAAAATGAGATGGAATCATACCCAGTTGTGAACATAAGTTCAAAAGCAGTGAATGCAAGCTTATTACCTAAATTGATAAACACAGTGGCGAGCACTTCGCAGACACAAGAAGAAAATACAATGGAGAATAGTCAGCAGAAACTAGTAGCTATGGGGAGTCGTGATCAAGAAGAATTTCAAAGGGAAAGAAACTTCTATATCCGAGGTGGAAATAATAAGATTCCAAGATTTGATCAGCCTCAAGAAACATATGGAGGTCAAAGACAAAATTATCACAGAGGCCAAGGAAATCAAAAGATGATATGGGAAGAGATCAAGATGCCACCTCTGAGTGCTAGTGTGGAAAAAATATGGGAAACTATAATCTTGATGGAGAATATACCAGCACCCTGTAATATGGGAAAAGAGCCACCTCCATATCACCGAAGTCAAGAATTTTGTTCTTACAATCATTTTCATGGACATTCAACAAATGACTGCATAAATATAAAAAGAATCATTCTCAGAATGATAGATCAGGGAAAATTAAATCACTTTCTCATGGGACAACCTCAATCTCAACCGTTACCACCTCCACCAGAAATTTATAGAGTTAATACAACAAAGGGAGAAGAAACATTTGTAATAAAAGTTGGAGCAAAGGCGAAGAGTATATTTTGTCACTCTATTGTACATTCATATAAAACAATTGAAGGATTTCACAATAATGTTCTGAGCAGAGTTTTCGCAAGAAATGCTGATGGGAGATAAATAATGAACATTGTGAAGATCTCGCCGTTAAAAGACTGGCAAAAGAAGACTATTTCCTTCACCGCGGAATAAGTACATGAAGGTGGAGAAATGCATGAAAACCCATTGGTGGTGAGATTAGAGATTAATCCAAAACCAAGTGATGATGAAGATGATGAAGCCGAGGACTCATGGGTAATCAAAAGAGTTTTAATTGATACCGAAAGTTCTGTGGATATCCTGTTCTATCATGCCTATAAAACTATGGGTGGAAAAGATGAAGATTTGATACGTTCAACTTACAAAATCTATGGTTTCAACGGAAATGCTAATAAACCTAAAGGTGAAGTCACTATGCGAATTCCATTGAAAGGAATATCTTCTGAAATTATGTTATGTGTTGTCGACATGGAGTCACCATACAACGCCTTAATTGGAAGACCTTGGCTACATGGGATTCTAGGCATAGCATCGACATTTCATCAATGCATCAAGTTCCCTCATCCGAGTGGAGTTGGCATTATAAAAGGAGACTGAACTGAAGGAAAGAAGTGTTATGAAATTGATGTTGAATCATGCGAAGAACAAACTACAGAGAAAGAGAATTAGAGACGTAACATCAAAGGAAATCAGAGAAGTGAGAGATTGATGGTTGATGTAGTAGAGAATAGAAAAGAAGAAATATTGCGAACTAAATGTTTATTGAAAGTAAGAAGCGGCGAAACGTTCACAGAAAGCAAGAAAGTCGCAGAAAATATCAATGATGCAGAGGCAGAAAACAGTAAAGTTAAGAAACTTAGAATTTGATATTAGAATAAAATTGAGAAACGAAAGAAAAATGTATGACTGAATTGTTACAAAAAATTTCAAAAAAATATATTTTATGGAATGACAAAGACGAGAATTGAGAAATTACAACAAGAGCTGAAATGCAAGAACAGAATAATCAGAACAATCAGAATGAGGCGAACCTTTATGGCGTACACCCTAGTTCGTGAATAAAATTTCGCAAGAGGAAAATGTAAGACCTAAAGTGCGTCATAGAAGGGGGTACATGTTTCATGGCTCAGCGAAAAGGTTACACCGCTACTGGAACCTGAGCCATGGAGATTTGGGGTCAATAAAAACCCATCCAGGAGAGGCATCTTGGATTCTCAAATTAAGCATATGACTTGAGTTGGGTGACTAAGGTAATAAAGACTCTCCTAAGGAGTGCAGAGTATGACCAAGGCGCCGAGGTACACGGTTGAGTCAAGAGTGTCCGGGGTCTATAGCGTACCTTTACATTCTTGACAAGTCTTGGCTATGATGCACTCGTCCTGAAGAAAACCCCACTTAGGGTGCAGTCTCGTAACCATAAGCCATATATGCAAAAGGGATAAAAGGCTGCAAAAACAACTGGTTGTTGTCAAGACTGGATGGGAGGAGTTAGTCTTGTATGGCATAAGTACGTCTCCTTGAAGGGGCAACCAGGGGGAGATAAGGGCGGCACCCTTCATTAGGGAGATGATAAGTGTCTTAAGACGCAAATGTCATGGGGCTTTATTTTCGCAAGAAAATTTAGGCTTGTCATATTTGTGCGACAATCCTGAAGAGGAAATAATACAAAAGAAAAAGATAAGACGAGATCAATGGGTCACTACATGAAAGTGTAAGGACGTCTGCGATTTTGTCGCACGAAAGCAATGTCATGGGGCTTTATTTTCGCAATAATATTTAGGCCTGTCATATTTTTGCAACAAAAATGACAAAAGAGAAAGTTAAGGCAAAATCAATGAGTTTTTGCATGAAATGCAAAGACGTCCTGCGATGTTTTCGCAATGACAAGAGGTGGAAAAATAAGACCTTTACTTTAAAAGGCAAAATAAGACCACATCAGAATACAATAAAAATTGTAATTCTAAAATATGTGATTGCGAAATTATGCAGAAATAGCTGAGAGATTTGGGAATGTATATACTGAAATATTTCGCAACAATCTTACTGCACAAAGGTAACTTGCTTAATCTCTTATTTGAACACAAATAACAGAGGCAAGTATGGGAATGCATAAAATGAGAATATGTTATTTGTTTACATATGATAGATTTACGAACAAAGTGAAAAATAAAATATATATTGATTAATCATATTGCGAGAAAGAATTGTTTTCTAACACATGCAGGAAGAAGCAAAAGAAATAGAACTTGTATTGAAGATTGAAGAAATTCACAGTGATAGATTACAAAAATAGAGGATTAAAAGACAAATATACAGATATTACAAAAAATCAAAGAAGGAAACAAAAATTATTTCTTGCTTGATTCTTCATCATCCTCATCAGACTCTTCTCCTTCCTCACTAGCGTCAGATTCTTCTTCTTCTACATCTTCATCAAATTCTTCTTCTTCGCTAGCATCGCTATCAAAGATAACCAAATCAGGAGTGTTCTTTGGGACTTCATCTAAGATATAAGGATATGTTGAATGTGGAATGTTATTGTCATCACAAACAATTTTAATAGTCTGGTTGCGAAAAAGAGTAGCATCATTTTTAAAATTCGCAACAATAATTTTCAATTGGCTCTTCATCTTAGAACATTTATTATTGCGAGAAGAAAGATCATTTGCGAGCTGCTCCTTCTCAGCCTCAAGTTCTTCAATTCTTATGTGAAATCTTTCTTCAGCTTCTGCGAAAATACAACAATGAATTAGCAACTTGATGGAAATTTATGAAAAACAAACAATTAAACAAGGAAGAGCAGTTAACAACCTTCTATATCATAAATCATATCTCTAACCAAGGCCGTGTGTTCAGTATGGAGACTAACATATACACCTAAATTATTTCTGGCGTTATCTAGAACCTTTGAATCCCAAGCGAATTCATCATCATTATTTATGAGAAGATGGGAGAAAATTTGACTTTCTCTTTCGCTAAGCACATTATTTTGGCATTTAAGATCATCTCGTTCAATTTGAACTTCAAGAAGGGTTTCTTGGAACTTCGCTAAAGCTTGAGCACCTTGGCTAGCAATGCGATCTTTATCATCTATGAGATCATTGTTCTTCGTTCTTAAAGTATTAATTTCCTCTTTAGAGTTAAGATAGAAACGCTTAAATTTATTGGCTAGGCCCAAGCTGGATCAATGGTCAATCTCTAAGAGGCGAAGTTTGGATCTGAGTTCATCTACGGAAAGGGACTTAATCGTGTCGTTTGAAAAACTATTTAAATAATTATTAAGGAGTTCAAGCAGGGTATCATTATCTAAAGGTTCGGGAAAAGAACAAAGAAGGGTAGCTTCATCAGAAAGACCATAAACGTCTGCGAAAATGGTAAATCATATGAGGAAAGATAATGAGAAAAGGAAATAAAGAAAATAAAGAAAATCTCTATACCATAGAGTTGTTTATTAGCATCTTGAAGACTAGATATTTTGTTCTTCTGAGAATTCTCAGAATCCAACTGTTTATTCTTTTCGCGAAAATCAACAGCTTCAGCCTCCAATTCTTCATTTCACTTGCGAAGTTCAAGACTCTTCTTCTCAAAAGTAGCACGCCTTCTTTACAAATCTAAGGCAATAGCGAAAGAAGCTCTTTTGGTCTGCGAAATAAAGCAAAAATTATCAAGATATATATAAATTTTGAGTTATAAGTATGAAGAATAAACAAAGAAATAAAAGCATACCATAATACCAAATGAGTTCATAAAGTCAGGAGTCACTGATCTAGAAACTCCACGAAGAGAACTATCACCATCCAATAGAGTGGAGTCACAGATATTCGCAAGATCTTTACATGTGTTGGTGAGATTTTCATCACTAATCCCTTGCATGGAATCAGAAAAGATACTAGATAATTGTGTCATTGAAGACTCAGAAGAAGCACATTCCTTTGCGAATACAGCTTCATCATCTATACTCTCATCAGAATGGGAACTTGAGGGAGAGCGAGAGCGAACTTTTCTTTTCTTTGAAGACGGGGCAGCGTATTTTTCCTTGTGAAGAACATTTCTACCCTTGCCTTTGATCTTCGCAGCATTAGACCCTTCTTCTTCCACAACTACAACGCCAATCTACGCACACGAATGAAGATAAGAAACAGAGGCAACAATATTGTTAAAAATGGTAAAGGAAAGAATTTCTTACTTCATACGTGATCGAGAGAAGTGCTGCAAGGATGCTTTCCTTACTAGTTCTCTTATAGCTTCTTCTTAACTTGTCAATCTGAAGTTTTCGCAAAAGTTAATAAGTATATAAAGGAAGGAAGATAATAAACTGAACGAAAGAAACGTACCTCTTTCTCCTTCTCAAGCCAATTAAATACCCAAGGTTGGTAAGTAGCGAGATTCGAAGGAAGCACATGTGAACCAGAAACATAAGGGCCCCTCAGAATCAGTGGAAAGACGCACCACTTTTCATCTTTGGATTGGCGAGGAGTTTTATTCTTTCCATAATTCCAATCAATATCATGCATAAGCTTCTTATCGTCATCAACATTTTCCTTCCTCTTCAAGCTAATACCCCAGCGATTTTTGACGTTCTTCATAGGTATTAGTTTATAATTATCAAAGAAGCTTTCTGCGGTATATTTTTCGGGAAGAATTTATAATTCCTTAAATTCGGGATCCCTAACATCTTCTGAGTAAAGAGACCCTTTGCCAGCACCACGGTTGGCGAATTCAAGCATTAAGCGAATGCAATCCCCACTTAATTGATATATTTCCCGCGAGAACTTCGCGTGGGAGAGTATTTCATATAATAAAGGAAGCTCAGGATCACAAAGAGGGATAGGAAGGCCAGCGAGAATCTGACCTAGCGAAATTATGTTCTCTTTATCATCACAATGATAATCTGAAAATAATTTAGCAGAAAGAATGGAGGTAGCTTCTTGATTGGGAATGGAGGATAATGTAAAACCTTTCTCTTTAAATACTTTCTGAACTCCTTCAAGAGAAGTTTTATCCTTATGACCGCTTGGAGGCATATCTGAGTATGGGAATGAAGGAATGGAGATCAAAAGAAAAAGAAGGATGAAAATTTACAGCAGCAGAAGCAAAATATGCGGAGAAACTGTAAATTTGCAGAGAAGAATAGAAGAAAGTGAAAAGAGAAAAAGAGAATAATAAGAATGGTATATATAGAGAGAAGAGTTCTCGAGAAGATAAACTTATTAATGCGAAGAGTGGACGTGAACGGTTGAGAAATAGCGGTTGAAAAAGACGTGTCAAGAAATGGGTGGAAGAAAAGATATGTGTAATAAATACTGCATAGAATACAGAGTCGTGTCAGTACAAAAGAATATGGAAAGATGAATAGATGCGACATTCTGAAGTACAAATTCTCATGACATTCTCCCCTTTGCATAGAAGACATGAGAAGAGGCAAGATGTTGGATCAGAATATCGCAACAACAACACACCTGCGAAATCTTTATTAACAACACTGCGAAGACGTCGCAGAGTGATTTCAGAAATCACATAATAGATGACGACAGCGTAAGCATGAGAAAAGCGTGATGATCTAGCGAAAATAAGGACGTTTGCGAATTTGAACATTTGTAAGCTTGCGAAATGATTAGCTGTCATCCACTATGTAATACCCTATATAAAGAGATAAATAGGCTTAAGGGAGAGGAAAATAATTTTTGGAGTGTTGAGAAAGTTCTGAGGAGAGAGAAAGTCCAAAATAATATTGTGTTCTTTATTTCATTTCCTTCTTGTAAAATTTCTAGATTTAATTAATAAAAAGTGTCATTATTTATCTTAAGAAATGTGTTGATTGTTATGAATTCTTGTGAGGGATGTATTGTAGGATTTCTTGCAACTACAAAAGCCTAGGTTAAAGGAGAATATACTCCAATTTACAACTAGGACACAATGAAGTGTCTGGATTAGATTTTCCAGTTGCTAGAGTTACCCCTTATATATCCTTTCAAATTAGGGTTGCTTACAATCACATCTAAGATATCTTAGTAACAAAGCATTAAATATTCACTATTAGATGAACTCCTGATTAAGATTCAAGCTAAGTCTTCTTAGAAATTAAGCAATTAATCTCTATCGTTATATGGTCTTAGCTTGTTACACACAAATTAAATATACTTATATTTAGATATGGGTAACCTTTCCTAAACGTGTATATTGGGTTGGCTCAATAACAGTTAACCGAAGTTAGCCATATGAACACTTTTGAATTAAACATATTCATGTAATACTTCCATATCAAATATGATGATCAATCAATCGTGATATATAATCAAATTAATTTAATTGTGTTTCAAATAGAGTTGTTCAATGGTTCACTATCTCATAGAAATATTTATGAACAAATTTAAATGAAATCGGTTTGCTTCGTGATCGTAAAAAGTACTTATACAAGAATCAATTCATGAATATTAATCCATGGTTCGCAAAGTTAATTTTCATTCCTTAAATCATAAATGTTTTAGTTTATGGGAATGAGAATCATACATCACTGATTTTAGAACATAACCACTGTGTTCGAAAATCCGGTTCGCGAACAACTTTTCCGGATCCAACTTAGGTAAACCCATTCGCATACTAGGTACACAAACAAGAGTTCCGGACCTAAATCATCACAATACAGTTCACATATTGGATATGCATACCGTGTTGCATCCATACATGGGTAATCGTTCTAAACTCTTATTTCAATCATTGAAACATACTTAGAAGGTGACAATGGTAATCTTACACATATCATTATCTTCAAGTAATTTTCAAGTGATCGAATGATCTATACGAAACTTCTCAAGCTAACATCAAATGAATATCTCACACAAATCATATAAGACGTTCAAGGTAATTTTCGCATGATCATCTTTTGACTTAATATTTAGTTTCCAACAAATAAATTGTTTCCAACTAAACTCGTCAAGAATACAATGAACATAGTTTAAGCAAAAAGCTTCCAACGCGTATTTCGAGAAATATATAAGCGAGATAAACTCGGATCGAAATATCTAAGGTGTATAATATAAAAGTTTATATAGATATCCAACTTAGTCTCATTAGAATATAAAATAGAATAGACTTCTGAGTGGTAGATAAGGTTTAGTCTCCACATACCTTTTGTTGATGAAGTCCCTCCAAGCTCTTCATTAGATCTTCTTCTCCAATTGGTGAACGCCGTGAAGTATAAATATCAACTACACATCCTATCATAATCTGAGTCATATCTATAAGTAGACTAGAAATCAAGTATGTAGTTTTGATCAACTAAACTTGAAAAACAAGCCTGAGATAACAACGCTTGCAAGTACTACCGAGAAGTGCTCTAACAGTTATTTTAATGTACTACTTGTGATATTTCTATTATAATGATAAACAATATAATATGGAAAAGAAACAACACAAGATACCATAAATTTTGTTAACGAGGAAAAAATAAGTATAATACACTAAGATCTAGTCTAGAACTTGAGCATCACACTGTATTAAGCCGCTACAAACACTAGCCTATTATTAAGCTTAGAACTGGAATGTAGTTAAGACTGAACCGACTCTATAAGAAATTCAGCTTCAGTAGCGCTCCTTTATGTATCTTGGTTCTCGCAAGAACCTACGCAACACGATTTCCCTAGATGACGTTCTTTACAAACCTATGAGTTGCTTCAACCTTAGTGAAGTCTTTTATAATTATTCTTCCTCTAACAGAGAGCTTATTTGTTTTCCTTCAAAAATATATTAAATCAAGGTATGTAAATCTATATGCTTATGAAGAATCTTCATAAAAGAACATATCAAACAAACTCAAGATTAGGTAGAACATATTCTCTTTAAAGGTTTTAGAGATGCCTATTCAATTATACCTCACAAGAATAATGTAAACAAATCAAACCAGAAGTGATGTAGATCTCTCTCTTGTGTGATCACAAAGTCGAGACTAAGTGTACTTTTTGATTTGTATTAACCAAGTTTTGGATATAAAGTTTCGGGAACTTAGAAAGTCAATAAGAACAATATCCGGAAAACAAGAACGATCAGGAAAAGATATAGTCTGGCCAGGCTTCACAAATCCTAGTGAAGTCTTTCAAATTCTTAACTAAATTATGTTTCTCAGGGGGAACCTAGGTTTTTTTAGGACGACCTTAGTCTGCAACTAGGAATAGAAGTTCCAGGATCGAGTTTGTGGTATTTAGGGAGTCCTTTATTTATAATGATAAACAACCTTGGTAGCTTACAAACAAATTTCGTGAACTATTGCCTTGTATGTAACTTCCAAGTAACTACTTCTCTATGTATAATACACATGAAGCATGTGAGAAGTTTTATTTGAATTACAAAAAAGATGTATGAATCCAGAGTTGCCAGAGAGCCATGGTTAAGTAATTCTGAAACCAACAAGCTTATTTTCTCACAAAACCAAATCAGTTGGTGAACTTTCAAAACAGTTTGTAGACTAAAAAGTCATCTCGTAACTTTGGATTTTTTATATTGATAAGTTAATGAACTGTGAAAAACAGTTTGTGTACTTAAGAATGGTAAATGTACAGGAGATATCAGATATCAACCTGTTCGCGAACTGAACAAATGAGTTCATGTATGCTGATTAAATAGTATCTAGTATTATCTCAAAATCGACTAGTTCGCAAACTGAGTAAGTCAGTTCGTGTATGCGAGTTAATTGAGATATTAAAAATTAAGTCTTTATATTTGTAAGTTCAAGTTGGTAAACTGGTAAAACAGTTTGTGAACTTTACGAACTTGATTGCTCTTTATAACTTGCAATGTTCTTTGCAATTTTCATCACTATGCTAGGGTCATTTTACATGTCTAAGTAGATAGAATGCTAGATAATATATATATAATTAAATAGGATAGCCAGTCTTCATATACATTTGTTGATGAAGTTTCCGTTAAGGTCGTTGATAAGCACGTAAGTGCAACATTTTTATACCCACATTTACACTAGCTAGGTCTCGTTAGCTAGCTAATAATATTGTTTTAAGTCATTTATAGGAAATACAAGTATAATATGTTCACCTAAAGGATAAATGGCTTAGAAGCTAAACCCATATCTTCTAAGACAAGAGGGGACACTTAAAGGGTTCAATATTATTAAGTTATCATCAATAAATCATTTTAAATGCTTAATCCATTTCATCTTTGTTTGATTACTATTTTGTGTTGAGTGTGTCTATAAACTTCTTAGATTTAGTGTGATTTCTGGATACATTTAATGCTATGAAATCCTTGTGATATTTCTCAACAGGGCTTTATATTTAGAACATAATATCAATCTTTATGTAATGGTACTTTTAGTTACGCTCAGAGATATATATGTCTTATCTTCCGGGTAGAGAAAATTACTATTTGTTTATATTCGAGTTATCTTTTGATGATATAAGAACCTGAAGGGTATTAGGTGGAACGTTAAAGTTTTGGTAGATCCACAACATTTATTCCTCTCTTTTACAAATATATTCTGCTGTATTTTCAACTCGATTACAAATCAACATTACATTATTTCTTTTCCAAATAATTCATTTGAACAACAACAGTCTCTATGGTTCGAACTCGACTATATTATACTTCTTTATCTTTGATACTCTGAAAAGAGCGACCAAATTTTAGCGCTGCTGGGCCGGGGATTGTTTAATGTTCCTTAGAATTAAGTTTTGCATCGATTTATTTTCAATTTTGTTTTAGAGTTTGCTGATTTTTGTTGCTTCTTAACAGGGAGTAAGATAACTCTAAAGACTTGGCGACATTAGGAATTGCTACGGGTGTAGATAACGAGTGTTGTTGCTTCAGTTGTGATTAGGCTGAAATTTTGTCGAAATCACAGCCATTTGGGTAACATTGTATCTGTTTCTTGTTTCTTTTGTATATGCAATATTCTAGGTCTGGTCATTTTAATGGACTGCGTAAATATCACCGTTTTTCTAATAGGGTATTAGATAATCACCCTACTCATCTAATGGCGGATGAAGCTGACAGATTAGCGGCTGAGGATGAAACTGCTAGATTAGTTGTTGAAGTCACAGCCAATTCTAATGGACTTAGAACCCTTAGGGATTATTTGCAGCCGGAAAGGACTTCTACACCATATTGTATAGTTCTTCCGGCTAATGCTAGAAATGTGTCAATAAAATATGGGCATATACAAGAACTGCCTAAGTTTCATGGATTGGACTCCGAGAGTCCATATATACATTTGAAAGAATTTGATGAAGTCTGTGATACTATGCCCTTTGTTGCTGCAACTCAATATGTCGTAAAACTGAAATTGTTTCCATTTTCTCTAAATAAGAAAGCTAAGACTTGGTTGAATTTTTTGCGACCAAATACCATTAGGACATGGAATGAAATGTCTAGAGAGTTTCTAAAAAAGTTTTTTCTAATTCACAAAACAATCACTCTTAGAATAAGTATAATGAATTTTTCTTAAAATGAACATGAGTCTTTTTTCGAGAGTTGGGAGATATTTGCAGACTTACTTTCTAGCTGCCCTCATCATGGTTATGAAATTTGGAGAGTAATTAAATTATTTTATGATGGTATGAATTCTTGTATGCGTTAGTTTGTTGAAATGATGTGTAATAGGCAATTTCTGAATAAGTCACCTGATGATAATTGGACATACTTCGATCCCCTAGCAGAAAATGCCCAAAATTGGGATACTTCGGGCACAGGGGATAGAAATAAGTCCAAAACCTTGACTAGCTCTAGGACTGGAATTATGTGCTGAGTGAGGAAGATGATTTAAATGCTAAAATTTCTAGCTTACATAGGAAAGTTGATGCTATTCAGAAACCAAATGTAGTTAAGGTAGCTGACTCGGTAGAACATGCTTGTGGTATTTGCGAAATTCTGGAACACTACAATAAGGATTGTCTTACGATCCCAGCATTCTAAGAAGTGTTACATAACCAAGAAAATTCCATGAATACATACAAAACCTTTTAGCTCACCTTATTCAGAAACATATAATCCTAATTGGCGAAATCACCTTAAATTCAGTTGGAGAAATGGTCCTACTATGAATGATGTTAATGTTCCTCAAGGGTATTCATCTAGTAATCCTTATGTCCCACCTCATAAGAAGACTCTTGAGGATACTTTACAAACTTTTATGCAGGGACAGAATCAAATAAATAAGAATACCTTGCAGACTTTGGATAGGCTGAAAACTAGCATAGGATGTATTGAATCACGTCTCAATGTTAGGAAGAAAGGGACATTGACTTCCAAACTCAACCTAACCCGAAACACCAGTATTAAGCTAATAATGCTAATATTGAACAAGTTAAGGTTGTTACAACACCTAGAAATGGTAAGGTGAGAGAGACTTCAATAAAGGTAAACAAAGCTGAAAAGTTTCCAAAACCCAAGGGCGGTGACTGTCACAGTGATACTGAAAATGAATATTCTAATGTTGATAAGAAAGTGCATGCTCCATTTCTTCATCGTTTGTTGTCTACGAAACCATTGGCTGATAATAAGGATATTCTTGATGTTTTGGATCAGGTGAAAGTTAACATTCCTCTCTTGAGTGTGATTAAGCAAATTCCAGCTTATGCCAAGTTCATAAAGGATCTTTGCACCGTCAAAAGGAAGCATAATGTGCAGAAAAAGGCATTCCTCATGGAACAGATAAGTGTTATTCTTTAACACAACATTCCTCCCAAATATAAAGATCCGGGATGCCCTACTATTTCTTGTATAATAGTGGATTTCATGATCAAACAAGCACTTCTAGATTTGGGAGCCAATGTAAACCTCATATCTTTCTCGGTTTATGAGCAGTTGGGCCTAGGTGAATTAAAACACACCTCAGTCACTCTACAACTTGCGGACAAATCAGTTAAAGTACCGAGAGGGGTAGTTGAGGATGTGTTAGTTGAAATCGATAAATTTTACTATCCGGTGGATTTCATTATTTTGGATACTCAACCTGTGATTAATGCTAACAATGAATTACCTATCATCTTAGGTCGTCCTTTCCTTGCAACTGCCAATACTTTAATTAATTGTATAAATAGGATAATGAATCTTTCATTTGGAAATATGACTGTTGAATTAAATATTTTTGATGCATGTAAGAGTGGTAGTGATGATATCCATGAGGTTAGTATGATTGAAATAATTGTGCAAGAGAAATTATCTCATCATGAAGCTATGGATACATTAGAAGCCAATCGTCTTAACCTTTGGGATTTCGATGAGGATGGATCCATTGAAGAAGTTAATTCCTTACTGGATTCATCCCCATTACTGGATACAGATAAGTGGCAGTCTAGATTTGAATCACTTACAATTAGTGAGACTAAGCCACTACCCTCGTCCATAGAATTCCCAAAGATTGACCTTAAGCCACTTCCTAGTGACATGAAATATGTCTTTTGGGGTCAAAATGAAACATTTCCTGTAATCATATCAGCTGAACTTAATGAAGAGAAGGAAGTGATGCTTTTGGATGTTCTTAGAAATCACAGAAGTGCCTTAGGATGGACTATTGCATACCTGAAAGGAATTGACCCTAGTATTTGTACACATAAGATTAATTTGGAAGAGAATGCAAGACCTTGTCGACAAGGTCAGAGTAGGTTGAATCCTCACATGAAAGATGTTGTTAAAGCTGAAATTCTTAAGTTATTAGATGTAGGTATGATCTATCATATTTTTGATAGTGAATAGGTCAGTCCAACCCAAGTATTTCCTAAGAAATCTGGTATTATAGTTGTTGAGAATGAGAATAATGAACTGATTCCAACTAGGAAGGTCACTGGTTGGCGTGTTTGCATTGATTATCACAAGTTAAATTCTATTAGTAGGAAAGATAATTTTCCTTTTCCGTTTATTGATGAAATTCTTGAGCGACTTGCAGGTCATAAGTTTTATTGCTTTCTCGACGGATACTCGGGCTATAATCAAGTGGAGATTTATCGAGAAGATTAGGAAAAGACGACTTTTACATGCCCGTATGGAACCTTTGCCTACATATGAATGCCCTTTAGGTTATGAAATGCACCAGCGACGTTCCAACGTCTCATGCTAAGTATTTTTTATGATATGGTTGGTAAGAATTTGGAGGTATTCATGGATGATTTTTCAATCTTTGGTGATAGTTTTACTGTCTGCTTGTATCACTTAGAGTTAGCTCTGATTCATTGCACTGAAGCAAATCTTGATCTTAACTGGGAAAAGTGTAAATTTATGGTGTCTAGAGGAAATGTCTTAGGTCATGTTGTTTCATCTAAGGGACTTGAGGTAGATAAAGCTAAAACTGACCTGATCTCACATTTGGAAGACCCAAAGAATGTTAAGCAAATAAGGTCTTTTCTTGGACATGCAATATAAAATCTCCAGTCCCCTGTGCAATATTTAATCAAAAGACAAAGACTTTGTGTTTCATGAAGAGTGCAAAATAGCTTTTGAAAAATCTACATACCTTATTGACTACAACTCCAATCATTCAACCCCCTAATTGGTTGTTACCATTTGAGATAATGTGTGATGCTAGGGAATTTGCAATTGGATCTATTTAGGACAGAGAATTCAAAAGTTACCATATGTTATTTATTATGCAAGTCGTACTTTAAATGATGCACAATGTAACTATTCCACTACGGAAAAAGAGTTTTTGTCTGTTGTGTTTTCTTTGGATAAATTCAGGTCATATCTAGTCGGATCTAAAGTTATAGTGTACATCGAACATGCTGCCTTTAAGCATCTTTTGTCAAAGAAAGATGTGAAACCTAGAATGATTAGGTGGGTTCTTCTTTTGCAAGATTTCAACCTAGAAATCGGAGATAAGAAAGGATTTGAGAATGTAGTTGCTGATCATCTATCTAGGATAGTACTTGAGTCATCTTTTCAAAGTGGTGTGGTTAAAACTTTTCCTGATGAATAGTTATTTAGTGTATCACAAACACCTTGGTATGCATACATTGCAAACTATCTTGTTGTAGGTTACATCCCAACTCATTGGACTCAACAAGACAAGACAAAGTTCTTCGCTGAAGTGAAAAATTTTCTGTGGGATGATCCGTTTTTCTTTACAGTTTGCCCAGATCAGCTGATTCGAAGGTGTGTACCAGAATTTGAACATCAAAGTATCTTGAATTTCAGTCATTCTAGTGCATGTGGAGGACATTTCTCAGGTAAGAAAACTTCCCTGAAAATTTTGCAATGTGGTTTTTACTGGACGACTCTTTTCAAATATGCATACTTGTTTTGCAAAGCATGTGAAAGATTCCAAAAGGTAGGAAGAAATTCTCGACGAGATATGATGCCATTAAACCCTATTTTGATTGTCGAAATTTTTGATGTATGGGGCATATACTTTGTGGCCCATTTCCTTCTTCTTATGGTTATCAATATATATTGGTTGTTGTTGACTACGTTTCTAAGTGGATTGAAGTTGTTTCTTGCAGGGATAATGACAGTAAGGTTATCAAAAAGTTTCTGAAAGAGAATAGTTTATCTACATTTGGCACCCCTAGGGCTATGATTAGTGATAGAGGTACTCTTTTTTGTAACAAATTTTTTGAAAATCTAATGAAATCATATAGCATTACTTATAAGTATCTACATCATATCATCCTCAAATGATTGGATCAAGTAGAAGTTTCCAACAGAGAGATATAATATATATTACATAATACTGTAAACCCAAATCGCAAGGATTTGTCACTAAGACTTATCAATGCGTTGTGGGCTTATAGGACAAATTTTAAAACTTAATTAGGAATGTCTATTTATATGCTTGTATCCATAAAAGCATGTCATCTACCTGTAGAGTTAGAACACAAAGCTTATTGGGCAATCAAAAAGCTTAATTTTAAGCTGGTGAACATAGAAAATTGGAGTTAAATGAGATCGAATAAATCATAAATGAGGCCTATAATACTTCCAAGAACTATAAAGTTAAAATGAAAATGTTTCATGATAAGCATATTATTAGGAAAACATTTGAACCTTTAGATAAAGTTCTTTTTTATGATTCTCGATTACATTTATTTCCTGGCAAGCTTAAATCTCGATGGACATGTCCATTTATTGTTAAGAATGTCTTTCCTTATGGTACTGTTGAGATTGAAAATCCAAATAATGGCAATATTTTTAAGGTTAATGGGCAGAGGTTGAAGCCGTTTTTGGAACTTGTGAATCCGCCAGAAGTCGATACCACGACTCTGGAGGATCCTTCTTATGTTTGATTGGTTGTGTATTGCAAATATCTGGCTGGAGACGTAAAATGCAGCGCTTTAGGGAGACAACCCTTGTGTTTGCGGGTATCACGGCTGGAAGCCCTCACAAGACAAAACTCGTCCTCTTGTGCGAGCTTGAGGTTTAAAGGCTTGTTGCATGGGATAATGCAACCGAACTGACCTGCGACAGTGTTAAAGTAATGTATTTTTTTTCTTTTCTTTATCATAATTAATATGTTTGTGCTTGGCTGATTACCCCTTTTCACCTTTGAACTATTTTTAACCACTGCCACATTGGGGACAATGTAGAAATTAGGTTGGGGGTGGGGTAAATTAAATCCATGCATTTATGATTCTGTGTCTGCATATTCAGGTTTCATTGTTTCTTTGTTTTCTTGTACATTTTAAGGCTTAAAAAAAATGAAGTGAAAATTTTACATGATAATATCAACTATTTAGCGGACATTTTTAATCCAGTTGTTTAGTGGATTTGTCTTGATGTTTAGCAGACATTTCTCAATCATTGTTTAGTGGTTCCGTCTAGCATATGTATCTCTATATCGATCTGTGTAGCAGATATAATTTTTTTTCTTGTTTTTCTCGGGACTAGAAAAATGTAAGTGTGGGGGAGTTTGATAATCACGTAAGTGCGAGATTTTTATATACACATTTACACTAGATAGGTCTCGTTATCCAGCTAATAATATTGTTTTAAGTCATTCACAGGAATTACAAGTATAATTTGTTCACCCAGAGGATAAATGTCTTAGAAGCTAAATTGGCATTTGTGCCTCACAAAACCAAATGGAGTCAGAGTTGTAGGCAGGCACATGAATCTCACTCGTGTGGGCTAAGATAAAAGTGAGACATGTCACCTTCTACACCACATTTTTGTATAGAACTATGAAGGCATCGAACAGCGTATTCTATTCTATGTAGAAGGAAACAAAGATTCATTTCTCATCAGATCAAAGAAGGGTTGCAGCTGATGGCATCTTAATAACATGGGTTGAATTTTTAGATGGTTTTTTTCTTCCACAAGCAATTCTCGGAAATTTTCATGGTATGAATTTGGGGGTTCTCTATGAATCTTTTTTGGGTTTTTAACGAGGTTTGAAATTAGGGTTTTCTTTCAATCGGTCAGCTTTAGTTCTGGAAGCATATGTCATTGATTGCTCGTGATGGTTGAACAAATGGGTAACTGCAGTGGTGATTTTGTTTACAGCAGGAGATGGGAGATGCGAGAATGGAATTATGACTGGTGTTTATAGTAAACGAATGGCGAGAAGATGGTGTTGAGATACTAGTGAAGTTTAAGTCGAGAAGGGTGCAGTCCATAATATGTTCAGAATCATAATTTCTATGTAGTCAGTTTAGGTTATCAAGTAAAATGCAGGTAACTGATTTCAGTTGTGGTAGGCAGAAATATGAGGAAGAGATAGAATTATGTGGAGTGATTTTTCCCCCAATCCAGGATGGGTTTGAATCAGTCATTAGAGATGGGTGTGATGTGTCCCAAATGGGGAGATAATATGGCTTTATGTAATGGTACTTTTAGTCACACTCAGAAATATACATGTCTTATCTTCCGGGTAGAGCAAATTACTATTTGTTTCTATTCGAATTATCTTTTGATGATATAAGAACCTGAAGGCCATTAGGTGGAACCTTAAAGTCTTGGTAGATTCATAATATGTATTCCTCTCTTTTACAAATATATATTATTCTGCATTTTAAACTCGATTACAAACCAACATTACATTATTACTTTGCCAAATAATTCTTTTGAACAACAACAGTCTCTGTAGTTCGAACTCGACTATATTATACTTATTTATCTTTGATACTCTGAAAAGAGTGACCAGCCATCTTCAGTATTCGATCTTTAAGGTAGATTCGCAAATTCTGATATTCAACTACCATGATTTAATCCTAGTCCGAGACTGACTTTAGGAGACTATAAATCAAGACATGGTTTTTATCAACTAACATTAGCGAAAAGCTTGACATACATAAACTTATAAGTTTGAACGTGGGATGCTCTACGAATTTTTAATTAAATAATTTATCAATAAAATTTAGTTTCTTACCGACGATACTATTAAATGCTTCTTAATCCCAACGAAGACTTTTAACGAAGGTAACTCAAGATGTTTCACTTAATTCGATTACTCATATCTCTTAACAAGTTGTTTTCCCACGAGATCAATAAAGATGTATGTAAAGTGATGAGTTTGTGAGAATATAACCTTTACTATTTTTGATGTTATGACTAAGGCTTGATTGGAAAGACAAGGTATTACCAATTTCGAAAATCCTTAAGATATGCAATGAATGTTTATTTCTGAAATTAAGAAATACTAATTTTAATGCAAATATTAAACTGATGTCTCTTATAAATGACAACCAATCTTAGCTAACACATATTCATGTTCTTTACCAATATAGTAGCTAAAGATACACAAACCTCTAGGATATTTGGTAAGCATATTTTTTCGATACTTAGATAGATATTGAATAATCAGTTGTAAGATCTTTCCTTAAATACCAAAGGAAAATACTTGAACATTAAGATAATAGGGTTTAGCACATATTCAAATCACCATGCCAACATTTATGAATATTTTCGATATACCCTTGTACACCTCGATATCTGCAGAAACCCGAAGATAACAAACATATCTAAAGTGAAAAGTCCAATTATACTCCATTATGATCGGTTATGGATTAGATCTTGGTTAGGGATCTATCTTGGATTAGATCCTTGGGATCGGTCATGTATTTGATTATTAGTGCAATACTGATAACACGAAGTTCATAGATAACAAAACCCTAATTATGGTGATATTTAAATATGGTTCAATTTTTGGATGAACGACACTCTATTTAATTAATGTTATTAGTTCATCCAGAATTACTTTCATTCTTTGGTTTTTATGAAAATAAACTTTTCAACAAAAAAATCCCAAAGGATTACGTTATGTTATATAAATCAATAAATACTGCTTAAAAAATAGAAACTAATTTTTATACATATCAAATCATCTGAACAAATGAATTGGTTTCTGTTTCTTTGAAAAACAATCAAGTTGTCTTTCATGTCTAACAATTCATAGTACACATAAAAAAACCTAGTATCGCAATATATATTGCAACAAGAAATGTTGTAGTGTGATTGATGTTTGGAGCTTATCCTTTCCTGAAGCCGGTATCGGGACCTAATTATTTTATAAAACGTATGACCTTTTTCGTTTTTGGAAGATAAATTTTCTAAAGATGCAAGATTAATGAGTGTTAAGTTTTTCTTTATTGAATAATTTTTCTTACAGATAAAATTTCTTCTTTTGTTTTTGTTAGGAATATTATGAGCGAAGGGGATCCATGAACAAATGGTTTTGATAAAGGAAAATGACAAATCATCTCAACTGTCGTTTGATTTATATCCAAGGGTGCAGATTACTGATGATGTGTCACCTTTATTGGCTCGTGGTATAACTATATGGCTTGTAAGCTTAGCCGATCCATATATCTTTACTTAAGGAAAGATAAAATAAACAAACCCTAATTGTATTCTTAATAGAAATATTACAGATTTGTTCTTGTTTAAAATTAGTTCATCGTTTTCTACAAATCCAGTAATTGATATCAAAATTCAAAGGTACGAGATATCAAAACTGATTTTTTTTTCTTTTTTAGGTAGTCTATATACCAGTTCAATATCTCATTCATGAATAATTTCAATGATAGCTCATACGACAATTAAATGCGTAATCAAGTATATTTTATCTTTTCTTCTATAACATGATCTCTTTCGTGAAAAACCAATGCACAATGCATACATTATTGACCAATAATCTCTGTACTTTTTTTTTTGGTGATTATAGATACTTAATGTTATTTTTGATATATAATTTCAGGAAAAATGGATGGAAACACCGAAATTTTAAATGAGGATATATTATGATCAGGATATGGCAGATGCTACAAAAAAAATTAGAAGAAAAAGAGAATACTAACAACAATTTCAGTACTCCAAGGAAGGGTAATAACAGTATAACAACACCATCTGAAGGAATGAAATTCAAAAGTTACAAAGATGCAAATGAGTACTATATAGAGTATGGTCGACGGAATGGTTTCACAATACGGTTTCGATCAACAAACAAAACTCGTGTAGGCGTCGAACAAGTGACTGCAGCTTATATGGTATGCTCACAAGATGGAAAGTGCGGAAAAAAAAATGTCGAGGGAATAGACAAAAAAAAAAGTAAACGATGTAATACTATAAAATGTGGTTATGATGCGAAGATGCATATTCTTTTAAATGAAGAAAATAATTTTTGGATAGTGATGGCATTCTCAGATGATCACAATCACAAATTTGTGTCGCCGAAGAAAATAATGCGTATGAGGTCTAATAGATGCATGCCGGAAGGGGTGAAAGATATAGCAGAGGTATTTCACAAGGAGAACATTCAGGTTGGTAAATTTTCATCGATTTTTGGCGTTACAACGATTGGATTTAATAAAAGAGACTGTTGGAACCACCTGCGTAATGTTAGACATAAAAATATGGAAGTTGGTGATGCCCAATCTGTCATGGATTATTTTCATATGAAACAAAGCAAGAATCTGAAGTTCTTTTATCGAATTCAAGTGGATGAACATGCTAGAGCCGTAAAAAATTCTGGGTAGATGCACGGTCGCGTATGTCATATGAACAATTTGGGGAAGTAGTCTTCTTATACACTACTTATAGGACCAATAAATAGGAAATTCCGTTTGCGCCATTTACTGGAGTAAATCATCATTACTAGACCATACAATTTGGGTGTGCATTGTTACAATATGAGACTAAAAGCACTTTTATATGGTTATTTCATATTTGGCTTGAAGATATGGGAGGAAAACATCCATCAGCAATCATAACGGATCAAGATGCTTCCATATCACTTGCGATAAAGAATATTTTCCCGAATAGCCGTCACCGTCTTTGCTTGTGGCACATAAATAAAAAATATAGAGAGAAGTTATCCCATGTATATTTTAAAAAGTCAAAATTCGAAGGCGAGATGAAAGGTTTTATTCACCATACATACAAAATACCAGAGTTCGAGGAGAGGTGGAACAAGATGATTTTGGAATTTGATTTGACTAATAATGATTGGTTAAATCATTTATATGACATTCGAGAATCATGGTACCGGTATACCATAGAAATACTTTTTATGCAGGTATGAATATAACGGGTCGTAGTGAGGAAGTGAATGCCTTTTTCAAAGCATTCGTCTCATAAAAAACTAATCTCAAAGAATTTGATGTCCGGTATGATTAAGCATTGAAAAAGATCGTTGATAAATAAAATCAGGAAGATTTTGTATCGGAGCATACCAACCGCCTTATCGAGAAAAGCAATTTGATACTTAACCATGCTGCTGAAATTGACGCTCGAAATATTTTTAAGAAGTTCAGTGATCAATTATTAGCTGCACTAAGGTTCAAGGCTGAATAATTAGATAGAGATGACAATCTTAGCACTTATTTGGTAACTTCTAAGATTGGTTTTCCGCATACTTTCACCTTAAAGATAAAGCCAGGAATGTATGAAGGATAGTGTGAATGCCAATATTTTGAGTTTAAAGGTTTACCGTGCAAACATGTGCTCAAAATCCTGAAAAAACTAGATGTAGATATCATCCCCTCACATTTCATTCTGAAATGATGGTTGAAAGGTGCCAACACATTTAGGATAATGGATGAATCATCAATGTCTAATGATATAAGAATTCAGAAGCGTTTAGACTTAGTTATCTTTATCGAAGATCAACTCAGATGTCTTGTTTTTCTTCCAAAACAAACAAATTATATAAAATGGCCATTGAAGGTAAAGAAGAGCTTTTTGATCGAATCATTGATGAGCATAACAAGTTGGATGAAAGTGAAGAAACTATTAAGGATTATAATTATGAAATTCCAGATGATGTTGGTCCCGAAAAGTCTTGCCCTCCGTTCATTGGGAACCCCAATGTATCACAGGTGAAAGGTAGGCCTAGTGATAAAGAGAAAGAAAAAGTACAGACTAGTAGCACTGGTAGAATGCAAAGTTCAATTGAATGTGGTACTAGGAAAAGGAAGTGTTATATTTGTAGGAATGTAGGTCATAACAAAAAAAAATGCCCCAAAAAAGCATATCTGGAGCAACTAAATATCACTTAATCGTGTAAGTTGTATGCCTCTTTTTATGCCTCTTATTTTTATCATTCAGTAATTTGGGTTATTGCTAAGTTCCATATGTGTGCAGGTCATAGCGGCAAAGACGACACGATACCATGATGATGAGTATGCATCTGGTTGAATGAGGGGTCTGTAAAATGGTGTCTATATATTTCTTAGCAAAAGTATTCGGTTGTGCAAATGCAACAATGTCATATTTTCAAATTGATCGTCCCTAGCCGGTGTAATTTTTACTTGTTTTCTTAGTAGTTTCAGAATTTGATGTTAAATTTTTATGAGACAATACATTGTGTGCCATATTTTTTGTTATTGTGTTGTTTGGTATGTTGTCATGGCATCTCTTGCTCATCCCGATCTCTGTTTTAAACTTTAGATATTATTATGTTAGACTTCCTAGTGATGGAACTGTTTCACAAGGACTTATACAACATTCAGGGATTGAGAAAATTCACGAAAATCAATCATCTCAACCTTCGTTTATTAAGAGTATAATTAAGAGTAATGGGTTGCAACCGACGATGTTTAGTTTGATTTTTTTTAATGGATCATGGAATTTCCTTTAAATCGATCGACATAGTTATAGTCGATCGATGAAGTTATGTTTTAATTTTAGTTTGTGAGGAAAATGATTTGAATAGGTTTTAGTTTTAAATAGGTTTCAAATTTAGAAGGATAAGTCTCGGGAATTAGGGTTGAATTATACTTGTGAGGGTAACTTAATATTTTTACCTAGTTTAGACACCCCTTATTCCCTTATTCTAGGTGGGTCAAGAAAATGGTAGGCCCCAAATAATTTTTATATGCATCCAACTAGCCAGGATTTTTTAGTCAATGAAAGCTTTTCATAACAAAAAAGTAAAAAATGTAATATACTTCAGTTGCTTTTTTTTTGTTTTTTTCTTTGAAGTATGATATATTAGATAGAATTAAGACGAAATTACACGAGAAAATATTTCTCCCCTGGAGTTATTGGTTACAAATTGTTTCAAAACATTCAGAATAATATATTCCCATATGTTGGTTGGAAATACTTCATTTTGGCTCCTATCATCCCCATAGTTTGCAAGTGCTTCGGCAGCCTGGTTGGCTTCCCCGTAGTTGTGTTGAAGTTTGTACTGGGGAATGTCACTTAGTTTTCTTATAATTTCATCAATCATTTCTCTCAGGTATCATGGTGGCTCTGAACATTTCTGGATAAAATGTACCATGGTCTGCGAGTCTGATTCTAGGTAAACTTTAGTTTATTGGTAGATAGTTACCGTTCTTAGAGCGTCCACAATGGACGAGTAAAAAGTGGAGTAAACCCCATATTTAGTCGAAAATCAATCGCAGTGGGCAGGAGTATAACCATATTATTTGGTTTTAGTTGGAGAGAGAACGTAAACACGAGTAAATTTGGTCGAGAAGCTGGAGTATAACTAAATATAGTGGGGCGGAATTTCAAAGTACGCCTGGGTGGGGCGAACATCAAATCTTCCACCCAAGAAATGGGGCGAACACTAAATCATCCACCCCATTGGGGGGAACTTAAATCTTCGCCTGATATCAAACCGGGCGAACACTAAATCTTCCACCCCACTGAGGCGCTCATTGTATGTCCGCTCAATGTCAAGCGCACATTAAATGTACGCTTGACCAAATTTTTGCTCTATCACGGTAGCGTGCAACCACAGACCAAACATATTTTTTTTAGTTTTTAGTTTAGTTTTAGTCTTTGGTTTGGTATATGATTGTGGACGCTCTTAGAGCCATGAGAATTGCCCATGTCTCTGCTATCAGTGTTGTGGTGATCCCTAAAGGGTGAGCCATTGCGACAATAATTGTTGTTGTTGAGTCCATGCAAATAAAACCTCCTCTTGCTGGTCTCAAATGTCCTCGCGCTGCTCCATCTGTGTTGATTTTATCCAATGTGGATTTGGAGGGCTCCATCTTAATTAAACTGTTTTGGGTGTTTGAAAATGTGATTTTTTTTTAGGAGGCATACCAGGTAGGGTATGAGGTAGTACTGAATTCTCCCATGTGTACTCCTGATGCATGTGAATTTCCAAGTTGATGGTATCGATAGGTAAGTCTTCATTTATAGCTTTCCACGAGAAAAACTGTATTTTTGGGGAGCAAGTTAATATCCATATGTGATTTGTGGGTTGTCGCCGATGGGAGATTGTTGTATGAGGGTAGGATTGGTTAGCATATGATATTCAGAACTTACTGCATTTCTTCCAGTTTCTATGAACGACCATATGATTTTGTCTGGTAGACCATCTTGCAGTAAGTGGATATTAATAATTCTGACCCTAGCAGACTACGGAAGTTATGCCAGTAGAACATGGTTCCATGTGTGTGAAATTGAGTCAATCAGATCAAAGGCAAAAGGAAAATTCTGGCATTGGTTCTGGTGCAAAGGGGGTTGGCTCGGGATCTAGTTGGAAGGGTCCGGGTAGTGTTTCCAAAGAGGACTAGCCAAAGCTGAGGACGGTTTGGAGGATTGGAAAAAAGTTGCATTGTTGAAATACTTTCTCTCACATGGTTGTATATATCGCATGGTTGTATATCCCCCTCAGGTTTGGATCGTGGAACTTAGTTCTAGGCAAATCTTGTAGTTGCCAGGAATAATATATTAGCTCCATTTGACCCAGTCAAATGTCTGTTTGGTCCTATTTGATAATATAAATTATAGTTTGGTCCTACACTGATGTCATTTGTAAATGTCACCCTGTAGGTCTCCTTTTGGATAAGTTTTTAAGAGAGATGAAATCATTTTCAGAACTCCTCAATCTTAAAATTAAGATTTTGAAGATGAAGATGAAGAATGATGTTTTGTTGCCGTGTTAATGAGATGAACTCGTGGTTTGGAGTTTGATGATAAAATATTGTTGTTGCTCCTGCTCCTGTATCCATGGCAATCCATATGTGGAACTTAGAAGATTCTTTTACATTTTCTTGAATTTTGATATGTAATCAAGTAGAGATGAAGATGAAGAAGTTTTTATGAGTATTCTAACCTTTCTTCATTCCTGGAATGAAGTCTTTTTTTTAGGTTTTTATATGGACTTCATTCTTGTGAAGCCTTTTTTAGGTTTTTATATGGACTTCATTCCCGGGAATGAAGCCATTTTTCTTTCTTCCTGGGAAAAGATAGTATCGCATATATTCACGAGTATTATCTTCTAATATTTTATTTTTATTTTTATTTTTTACTATAAATAGTTCAAATAAAATCAATAAAAAATATCATAAAAAATACTTCTTTGTAATCAATTGAGAACATTAATAAGAAAATTGTCATCATCAAGAACTTCTTGAGTTTTTACAATTCTCTGAGGGTGTAGTTGTAGGTTATTCTGAATATAGCATTCCGAAAAATACATTCTTGAAGTCGAGTATGCAAAATCCAATGGAGTTCATTCCTGTCTCTAACAATTTCTCATCATTGAGAAAAGAGCCATGGAATTGGGTCCTTCTTTCTAAAACTATAGTACGAATATAAGTCAATAAAACATTAAAAAAATACGGTATGAGTCATGCTAGACACACTGAATATAGCACCGAAAAAAACACTTCGGGGAATCCTTCTCATCATTGAGAAAGCCATGGAATTAGGTCCATATTTGTTTGTCTCTGTTCTTAATCCTCGGTGCAATCCTCGGTTCTTAATCCGAAGTGCATCTAGCATTTTTGAAAAAATATACCCTTTTGCCTGAGCACCAATTGAATCATTACTAGTGTGTTGTTGAATGTAAGTAGCCTAACTAAATAATTTACTTATTATAATCCAAAATCCTTAATCAAATAGAAATAGCCACCTCTAAAGTCTAAACTCCATTTGACCAACAAAACTCCTCCCGATGTGATGACACACAACACACGACTATTTAAAGAAACTCTTAATCCAAAGCTTTTTACCTGAATCCACGCGTCTACTTTCTCATTGGACCTAAAAACGGCACAACATACGTGTCGGAGACCCAATCCCTTTCACTTATTTCCTCTTTTGTCCGAATTCTTAAATAACAGAAAGAAAAAGTACAATCTAGAATGAGAAAGCAACAGCAGTGAGTAGTACTTTTGATCTACTGCTGATCTGAGAGGCAAAAAAAAAGAAAAGAAACAGTCATGGCTTACTCAATGGAAGATGAAGAGTCTCCAACAACACCAACCAGTTTATACAAAGCGTTGTTGAATCGGTTTGGTGATTTAGAAGAGAGTCATGCAAAGTTAAGAGAACAAATGGAATTAGTAGTACAAGAAAGAGAGAAAGAACATAAATGGTTGATGATTAGAGGCGGCGGCGGCGGCGGTGGTGTTGTAAGAGGTGGTGGTGGTGGTGGTGGAGGAGGAGGAAGAATAGGAGGTGGATACTATGAAGATGCTAATAATGGGTTTTCAGATAATGAGGAAAATGATGCATATAGGAATTGGGGTGCTCATAATATTAAGGGATTTTTCTTTTCTGGTTGGCCTTATAGTAAGATTTTACAGTCTATGGGTCATGCTATTCATATTGTTAGGCCTTATGATGGCAAGCTTACATTCTGGTAACTAATTTCTTAACTTTGATCTTTTTTCTTTTTTCTTTCTTTTACTTGGTTTTTATGATTGCTCATGTTCATGTTTTACTTCAATTCTGCTTAGTTTTGTGCAAGTTTGTTACTTTTGTGCAATAGAATAGTAAATTGTTAACTGAATTGAGCTTAAAGTTGTTTGGTTTGTAATGCTAAATGAGGCTTGAGTAGTCAATTAAGTTGATAACCTTGAAAGGATTCAACTGAATTAGGAGTAGTGGAGATTTGATAAGCTGTTGACTTTTTGAAACTGCTTGGCTGCTCAGTGCTGCTTACTATGTCGTAACCCTTACATCTTTAAGCAAACTACGAGTTGCAATTTATCGAAAACTAGGTGTACCTTGTGTCTTAATTACTGAGTGGCAGGATGTTGAATTGGAGGACATTTGGATGGGTTGAGGTGTCCATATGTAGCAGACAAAGTTCTTTATTAGCTCTAATTGGTGAGGGAAGTTTGATGATGTCTGAGTGTTTATGTATAGAGATGTTTTTGATGTTTCAGGAACCGTTCGGCAGAAACTCTCTATGGATGGAAGGACTATGAAGTAATTGGACAAGGAATCCAAGATTTGCTTATTGAGGATCCGATTCATCAAGCGGGGGAGAAAATCATAGCAAAATTGAGCAGTGGTGAATCATGGTCAGGTCAGTTGCCTTTTAGGAAGAGATCTGGTGAGATATTTATGGCGCTTGTGACGAAAAGCTTATTGTATGAAGATGGTGAACTTGTTGGTATTATAACTGTCTCAAGTGATGCAGCTATATTTAATATTATAAACTCGGAAAAATTAAGAACTTTTCGAGAACCTGGCCATGACCAGAATACAGAACCAGGAGGGTTTAACATGAAAAAGATTCAGTGGCTTCCGAAGCCACAAAGTGCATCAAAGCCATCTTCTGTTTCCGCTCTGGTGCTTATGAGCTACACTAGCATTTTCATTTTCACACTTTATCATTCATTTTTCTTTTGTTGTTGGGAAATGCTGTCACTCTTCTAGGTTTATTGCTTACACTGAATAAGATTCTGTAACAAACAGGCTTCAAAAGTATTTTCGCGTCAACGTGGAGAAGATGACGATTACAGTGTACATCCAAATTTCAGAAACACAGGAGTGCCAGTGCTAGATAAAGAATATATCGAATCAGCAAAGCCACCAAACCCTACCTTTAGACTCAATGCTGGAACTAATCAGGCCGACCAGAACAATAAACGGAATGTGGAATCTCGATTCATTCAACCTTCAAAATTTGTTAGTAGTCCTATCTTTCAGCTTTCCAGTACTATTTTGAGTTTCAGGGCAATGAAATGATGATAGTTACTGCAAGCATCTCTGTTAAATGTGGCGACACTGAAATGATAACTATTTATTTTCAGGCAGCGAAGCTTCTAGAGAAGTTAAATGTCGGGGGAGGTGGCAGAGAAGAGCGTAAAAGTGAAGTTCACTGTTCAGCTGATTACTCTGCGAATCCAAACCTCCCAAGACTTTCAAGGGAGTCATCTCTAGACCGTCCTGACTTAGCTAATGGAAAAAGGGAAACTAACTATGGAAAGAATAGCCCTGCAATTGCCATTAAAAGTGGATATTTTAATCCAGCGGGAATGAGGAATCAGAATCAGTTCAAGGAAGATGGGCTAGTGACGAACAAAAACTCATTCATGAATTCATGGTTAGAGTGTCAACAATGTCCTAAACTTCCCACTGGAAATTATTTACCTCCATTTGGAGGCGAGCATGACCGAAATGACGAAATGCCACGTGATTTGGATAACTACGGTGATGTAGTAGTAGAAAAGACTAAATTGAACCAAAAGCCAGATATTTCTCAGTCTCCAACAATAGTGAGCTCGGTAGAGTCCAATAACAGTTCGCAGGAAAATTCATCAACCAAGGAGAAAAAATTTGATTGTGAGATTCACTGGGAAGATCTGCATTTAGGGGAAGAGATTGGACAAGGTAATTATCTTTAGTATTTCTTTGACTTGAGCTTAAATTACGTTAATCCAGCTTCATTATGTGACAACTGGTGTATCATTTCTGCAAATATGCAAAATGTGATTGTGGTTACTCATTCAACTAACTGATGCAGCATTTGACTAGGTAGGCTGTGTTGTCAGGGCTAGATTTTGGGTTGGCTGTGATGATTTCTGGATCATGACTTAATTCTTTGCTTCTTTTTCCTCAATGTTCAGGTGCATTTGCTAACGTGTATCGAGGAGTTTGGAACGGATCAGTACGATACTTACATTTCATGATCTTTTTGCTTCTACTTACAATAGCAGAATGTCGACATACATGCATAGTAGTTAATATTTGTGCCTCTCTTTTTTTCTGGAAGGATGTTGCCATAAAAGTTTATATGGGAAGTGATTATCAAGAGTCTACTATTCAAGATTATAAGAAAGAGGTAAACGCTCCTTGAAGATTCCATAGAAACTATTCACCTTATTAAAGCAAGTGATGGATTTGATATTTAATTTTTCAGATTTCTATTATGCAAAGACTACGACATCCAAATGTGTTACTTTTCATGGGCGCAGTTTACTCTCCTGAGAGACTTGCCATAGTGACAGAGTTCTTACCCAGGTAATGAAAATGAGAATTTTGCTCTTTTTCATAACATCCTTGCTTGTCTTTGTAATCTATTTGCTTTGAATTTTCAGGGGTAGTCTATTTAAAACACTACATAAGAGCAAAGAGGCTTTAGACATTAGACGCCGTTTAAGGATGGCCCTTGATGTTGTGAGTTATATGTAATTTTGATCTGTTCTTGTTTGATGTCCTGAGATTTTTCATGTTAGTTAAGTGTATGATCTGTAGTATGAGGTTCTTACAGTACTTGATTTCTTGGCTTGACCGACTTGTTACAGGTTAGAGGTATGAACTATTTGCATCACAGAAATCCACCCATAGTGCATAGAGACTTGAAATCTTCGAATCTACTTGTTGACAAGAATTGGACTGTCAAGGTACAGCGTTGAGGTTCATGTAATTTAATAAACTGTACCAGATGTAGTATGTATCTGTATAGGAATGTTAAAACTTAAAACTACTCTATTTTTCTCTGTCGTTCTCTTTGCCAGGTTGGTGACTTTGGGTTATCAAAGTGGAAACATGCAACTTTTATAACAGGGAGATCCGGAAGAGGAACTGTAAGGGCATTCGTCTATTTAGTCGTTAACCAAGCACGTCCTTGGCACATTTTTGCTGACCTAAGTTTGTTTGTATCTGATGCAGCCGCAATGGATGGCCCCTGAAGTCCTACGTAATGAACCTTCAGATGAAAAGTAATCCTTCGAAATGAACCATTCATATAGGGTCTATTAGTTACGGATTGTGGTCTTGTTGCATTCTTGGAGTTTTTTTTACCACTATGTTCAGAAACATGTGAAAATGCGCTCTTTGATGCCATATAAATCATTCGCTAGTTTGTTGGACATCCAGTTATGCTTATGTGTGTCGGTGAAGTTTCTTATCACGTTCAATTTTCTTTTTACTTGGACAGGTCTGATGTTTTCAGTTTCGGTGTAATTCTATGGGAACTAATGACCGAGTCAGTTCCATGGTCGGAGTTAAATTCGTTACAGGTAAGACTTCAGTACCTTTCTTCCCCTAAAGCAATCAGCTACCTGAACTACCCAGGTTGACTTTTTGTTTTCCTCTTTGAAGGTTGTTGGTGTTGTTGGCTTCATGGATCGTCGACTAGATATTCCAGAAACACTTGATCCTCGACTTGCATCCATTATAGAGGACTGCTGGCAAAGGTAAATGTGTTTTATGTCACAGTTGCTTTCTTCACAACTCAATTAAGTGTGCCAACTAAGACCCAGCTTCTGTTATGTTTAATACAAACAGCGAACCTGGGAGTCGGCCTTCATTCCAAGAACTAATTCAAAGGATGACAGAATTGATACAAAAGTTTTCAGCTGGTGCAGTTCAAAAGATACCTAAACCGTAGTGGTATATGGAGTAGTATAGGTCAAAAAACTATGTTGGTGGATTGCCTCAGCGGTATCATCAACGAGGAAAAAGCTGCTGGAAGTAAATGACAGGCACTAGCATCAACCAAAGAAACACAGTAAAACACACTTAAAAGACATGAGTTTCAACACTATACTACTAGTACTAGGACTTAGATTGGAAGGTCTATTTCTCTTCTCGCTGTGCACATTCACAATGTTGGGGTTTTTGCATGTGGCGATGCTGACTAGTCTAGCTGAGCTCAATTTTTACTAGCCAATCTCGGAATAGGTGAATGAAATCCATAATTTAATAGGTTTTTGTCCGAATGGTTATGGTTTTGCTGCTTATCAACCGGAGTAATAGCCAATAGGTGAAGTACAGTACAGACTACTGCAAGTTGTGGGTTCTTCTTTTTCAGCCATCCTAGATGTTGTGGAAGCTGGGTTTTGTAAACCCATGTTAAATGTGGCTTACTACTGAAGCCCGTTGTAACTTGATGTTAACCGTCTTCTTTTGTAAACAATTAATATGCACTTTCTAGTTCACCACATTATGCATGCAAGTTGAACCAAAGAAGTTCCTAAATCAACAAAGTTTCTGCTAGGCATTTTGTCTCACTGAAGGATTGTACGAGGCGAAGATGGACCTTTTGAGCAGACAAGGATAGTAGATTTTGGTGTTGAGTAATTTCTAAGCCACAACGGGTGACCTAGAACCGGTCAAACTGACCAGGACACGAGCATTGCAAGGTCAGACATTTTTGATGTAACAGCACCATAACTAACCATTTAGAAATATGAACGATTTGTCACTGGTTCGATTAATATGGACAAATTTTCAGTTTATCAAGTGTTTTTGTAAGCATCACCATGGGGGGGGAGCTAGTTTCAAGTAAGCCCAACTAGCTTCCAAGCCTAGTGTATGGCTCCCAAGCCTATTTTTATTCTCTTGCACCCCTAATAATATTTTGTTTCTCCTTGGTTAAGTTTCTGGCTCCGCATAACCAATCATACGTAAAATGGTTTGGTATGAATTATGATGTTGCTGAATCAAAAATGTTGTGGTACGGAGCAAAAAAGTGTCCGGAAATAAAAACATCTAGAGCAGAGATTTGATTTTGGTCAGCATTATAATCAAGCTAGCGCGTTTGGATACACATCCAGAAGTAACTTTTTGACTTCTAGAAGTCAAAAAGCAAGAAGTCAGTTTGGGGTGTAGAATTTCAGAATGACTTCCAGAAGTAGAAAAGTCGACTTTTTGTGAAGCAAAAAATCTAGACTTCTGACTTTTGCTTCTGGAGAAGTACTTCTGACTTCTACTTCTTCATCCAAACAAGCTAGCCAACTGGGTTAACTGCTGGCTAGTTAACTGTGAGGATAAACTTGGCGGGCTAAAACTTCATTTTGGACCTAACATATTGTATTGTAATCAATCACAGGGAAAGTTGGTACCACTCTGGATTATGTCTGTATAGGCGCCAAGAAAGGAAACCCTAAATATTTGCAGTAGCTGGTTTGATGATGAAATGTCATTAGCCTTCCGAAATTACCTTTTCTCCCAATATCCAGTTTCCTTTTCCCCACTGCCATGGTACAAGTGCTATGTGTGGTTGGTAATGTTTCTATATCAATATCCTGAGTAGTTGGGGATTTTTTTATCTTTAGGAATCATTATGTAACAGCAAAGTTACAAGACACAAGAGACAGAAACCGTGCATGAATGATAGATACATCTCGGATCGTGTTTGTGGCACTACTACCATACATAGTACAATGTATGCTAAAAAGCATTATTACTGATCCAGGAGTAACATGAATTTAATGTCTTGGTGCAGTTAATAACTGGGCGCCTAAAATTATACGTATGCCGTTTGCCGGCACAGCTGTAGCTTGTAAGGTTTTTGCGCATTTAACACCGACCGGCTTACGTGCAGCCAAGGGCATTGTTGTTACGGGTAGTACGAAAACTATAGCTAGATTTAATATCCATTCACTCGGTTATTTTATTTATGAGAATGTTCTGTCCATGGCCTTGTACCATAGTTTGCAAAGCTCATTTCATTTTAAGAATTGTGTCGTACTACTGAGTTTGGACTTCAATATTGTTAGGTACTACAGTATTGCCAAGAAATCTACTAGTTATATTTTGACTGATCTATGGGCCAACCCTCTTAAGGATGAGTCTAGTGGAGTAATTTTGCCGGATGAAGTGACCAAAAACCGTGGTCTTAACTCAAATGGCCGTTCTCTCTCCTCGAAAACAGGGGATGTGGGAAGGGATTTTGACAAAGGTGAGGATTTGATGCTAGCTAAAAAAAAAAAGGAGAAAAATACATCCTCGTTTATCCTGTTTTTATTAAAAAAAAAAAACTAATAAATACATTAAACCAGATTTTGGCCCTATTTTTAGCATTTTATATGCATACAACACCCTTGGGTGAGGATCCCATCCTCGCCTATACCTAAATCCCCTCCCTCGCCACTATACGCAGACCATCCCTTGTGCTTATTATCGCAAATGTTGATCTCACCGTACTACTACTCCACTAGACTCAGCCTAAGGGTTATATTTACTAGTTACTAGTGGTAAAATATTATTTTTAAATAAAAAGTAAGAAAAGAAAAAGAAACCGAAAGAAAACAAAGCTAACCTTCCAAAAGAAAATATAAATTAACCTTCCAAAGGGAAATATTAGAAAAGGGAAAAAAATGAAGAAAGCAAAGAATCATTCTACAATGACCAGGACAATGCACTGTGCATTCTCCGGAGTCTTAAATAAAAATGGGGTCAAGTTTTGATGTGAGACATGGGAGAATTCACGGTTCATTCTCCCAGCTCATATTTCAATTTAGGAAAACAAAGTAGAGGCAAGCTGCACCCAAATCCATGCTCCTCCTTGATCAATAATAATGCTTTTATTATTGTGTACTATGGTAATGTTATATACAATGATTATGGATACAAAACCTAAAGTAGGAGACTCTTGGATTTGGGAAGGTATTCTAAAAGGAATAAGTAACATTCAGAGACTACATCAGGTGGAAAGTTGGAAGTGGCTATAAAATCAGTATTTGGGATAAATATGCACCTGACCCAAAAAAAAAATGTCATGAAGATCTTTTGAGGGCAAATCACCTGAAGATGGAGCCTGGGATACAACCAAAATTAGATAATGACTTACATCCTGATGAGGAAGATCAAGTTTAGTGGAAGCTGACTAACAATGAGGATTTTTCGGTCAAATAGTTTTACAAAGCAAAAATGGATAACAATTATATTAATGAGCCTTGTTAGAGCATTGCTCGGTCGAACGCACAAGTATTGCTATCTCAAGCTTATTATCAAATTTAGTTAACAAAACTATACCTTGATTTCTAGTCTACATTTAGTCAAGTCTCGGATTAGGATAAAAGTGTGTAGTTGAAAATCGGATATCACTGCGTTATACCGTTTAAAGGCCAAGATAAACAAGAGCTTTGGAGAACTTCAACATCAAAAGGTAAGTGAAGACTGAACCACCTATTTCTCAATTTTTCACCTTTCTATGTATGACACATTGTCGCATGACTAAATTTGACAGTACATGCATAACATAAATTTTGAGTCAACTTTATCTTAAATATTGTTATCGAAATATGACTATTTATGCTTAAGAACATATGTTCATACTTGATGAACTTGGTTAAGAGCAATTTATTGTTCATGACGTAAATTATGATTCAAGATTTAGTCATTTAAAAATAGCCTGAAACATTGATATGTGTCATTGATGTTATTCGGGAATGTTTCGAATTGGTTATTAGAGAGATACATGACAGTATGCATGGAAGTTCACATACTAGGAGAACAGTTATAAGTCCAGAGCCACATTACATGTACCCAGTACACGTACCGATGTAGCTATAGTTCGGCAACGACTCTGTGGTACGCATACCCAGTAGGCAAACCGGAAAAGATCTGTTGGTTTTGATACCGCAAATGGTACGCATACCCGGTATGCAAACCATAAAAGATCTGTGAGTTCCTAAACTTGTTTGTTGTCTTAAGGGTATCCATACCAGGTACACATACCATGACAAACACATTCACTAATAGGTACAATGCACGTACTTACCCTGTCGAATATTTTCAGATGCATCAGAATTATTTCTATGAGATAATCAGCATTTGAACAACTCTCTAAAAACACTATCTAAACATTTTTGGTCATATGTGTGATTCATGAAAAGTATTAAAGTGTTATATGAAAATTGTTAAGTATATATAATTCAATTGGATAGTTTCGGCTAAACTACATGAACATGTCATTATACACGGTTCGGTTATGGTCCATCCTATCCAGATTGTGTATTTTGCTATGTTAATATCAAGTGAAATTTTTCATCTAACGGTGATTATTGATTGCTTGGTTCCAAATCTATCTTAGCTTAAACTTAAAAGCAACCTTGATCTTGAAAGTATATAAAAGGAGAACCTCTAACTACTGGGATCTTTGAATCCATAACACTATTCTTGTGTGTCCCAGTTGTAAACTAGAGTCGTCATTTCCTTCAAGCACTTCTAGCATTTAGCGACTAAAAAGACTTCACATAGGGATTCGTAAAGCCAGGTCCAACTATCTTTATCTTGATAGTTCGAGTATCCTGATCTTGTTTTGATTGTTAGGCTGATATTTCAAACAATATAAATAAAAATCACAAAGTATTTTCGTCTCAGACTTTTTAATTCCACAAGTTTCGACTTGTGAGGTAAATAATATTCAAGGATGCTCTTCGGGAGTCATAAGACTGGATTTTGAGGTTTGCTAAACTATGTCGATTTCAATCGATATCCTACCTCACCTTGATCTTTGATTAAAACTGAAATCACAAATATGCTTATTTGTGGAAGGCAGATTGGTTTAGAGTCTTCAATTGATTTGAAGAAACTTTTAGGATATAATGGACGTTAGCTAAGGGAATCAATTGCTCTAAGTCCTGCTGGGATTCAATAGGCGTAAGTAGCGCGACTATAACTGAATTGTTATGACGGTTTAATTAGGTTCCAGTATGAAGTTATGATAATAGGCTAGTGTATGTAGCGGCTTAATATAGTTTGGTGTTCAAATATGTGCTAGGTCCCTGGGTTTTTCTGTATTTGTGGTTTCCTCGTTAACAAAATTCTGATGTATGTGTTATTTCTTTTTCCGCATTATATTGTTTATCTTTATAATTGAAATATCGCGGGTTGTACGTTAATCAATCAAAGTAGATACATCTATCCTTGTTTTACGAATTGATTGATTATTGGATATTGATCTTTGGAATCGTCCAAGTACCCTCACACATAATCAGGTTCACGGACTTGCTTCAGTAAACTTTCTGATTGTGAGAGAAAGAGATATAAGCTCTCCGTATAATTCCATGATTGAGATTCGTTAAGTTGAACCTCAGAATCATATTCGATTTTAGTTCATACAGGTTGCCTAAGAAAAGTTGCTGGTGTATTTTGCTACCCTGGCGTTTTTAAGCCTTAGTTGGCTAACTGGGACAATAATAAAAAATAGATGTTACTCATGTAATTAAAATCTTCATTTGGAATAATTCTCAAGGAATCCTCCTATTGATGCTAAAACTGTAAGAATTTTGCATTACATTAATTTTATATGCAAAGTTAGGAACTAGGACACACCTCTTTATGGGGCCAACCATGAGGAATTTTAAAGTGATACTAGTTTCACTGGTTGGTTCAATTCGTAGTTTGATACAATCGTGATTGATAAATACAACAGGTTAGCTCATGTCTCTGCTTGCTAGTTTATCTGGAAAGCCGACCATATGTGAATATATTTTTAACCAAATTGTGTAGAATATAAAACGACATCTTTGTTCTTATCATAGTGTTCACGATCTTCAGAATAATATCTTATGTACCAATACACCAGAAGTGACCATACCCGGCAATAGGTCCATGATCATGCCAATGACAAAGGGTGATTTGGGGTCAATATTCAAACTTATACTGTTCTGAAACTTATTTATCTTATATTGTTCTAAATACTACTGATTTCTCTGAAAACCACATTAAGAATATAGGACATCCAGGATTCAATGAAGAATGGAGACAACATGGGAGACATATTTTTAGATTTTAGATAGGCTAACGAAATACAGTACACTAGCATTAGAATCCAAGCCGAAGACATGGAAACTCTAGTCAAATATACTATATTTTACCAAAATGTTGTCTAAGAGAGATTTGGTTTAAGCAATCATGAAAGAACCGGACGTGCCATTTTATATTTTGTTAAACCTCAAGACATTTTATAGGAGAGACAACTCTTATACTTTTCAATTATCTTTGGCCTATAAAAAGTCTAAATATTATTCAAACTACAGCGCAGCTAAATACTTTGAAAATATTATTGATGCCACCATGGTCTCAAAAGGTTTGGGTATGTAATCCCCTTAGATTTTCCTGAGTTTTCCCCTTAAAAAAATAAACAAACTACAAGATTAGAAACCACTCAAATTACTAACTTACTGATGAACTGGGTTCCTATTCTCCTGACTATGCAAGTCAGGAAAGATTGCTAGTTCGGCCTTTTTTTTCTTCTTTTTTTTTTGATAAAAAGACTTTTATTTATTTAAAAAAAGGTGAAATTTACATTTTGGATGATGAAGTCTAATCTAAAATTAGCTCTAGCAAAAAACATAAGCCTCTTATCATCGGAAAAAAAAATTGTACATGAAAACTTGATATCCTTCGATCTAACTTCCTTAGCAAGTTAATCTTTTAAGTCTATGAACTGAAGAAAAAAAAAACAAGAGGTGAAAGAAAATTTGGATCTGTTGATGCTGAAATATTCTCTCCAAGGATGGTTTTCTTGAGTTCAGTCTTCGTTTACTATATTCTAGCAGTCGTTAATGATGCAGCAGTTATGCAGATTCATCTTGAAAAAGCGGGGGTCTAACAACCTCCCCCAATATTTCTCTTAGCAACCTGTATGGACTAACTCCAATATACTTTTAAGAGAATCAACTAGATAGTCAGGCTAAATCTTAATAATAAGTACATCAAAGAGTTATATCTCAATTTCTCGATTCAATCTCAAATCAAACAAATAGAAATCTGTGAGGCTGATTGAATACAAGAGAAATAACTTGAATGGTACCAAAGACCAATGATCAAGGATCAATCAATTTCAATCAACAACCAAAGGTTGGATTTACCAATTGATCGATACAACGCATAACCTATGATATTTCAATTATATAACAAAATATAATACGGAAAAGAAATAACACAGACACCAGAAGTTTTGTTAATGAGGAAACCACAAATGCAGAAAAACCCCGAGACCTAGTCCAGATTGAAAACACACTGTATTAAGCCGCTACAGACACTAGCCTACTACAAACTAACTTCGGTCTGGCCTGTAGTTGAACCCCAATCAATCTCACACTGATTCAAGGTACAGTTGCGCTCCTTACATCTATGATCCAAGCAGGATACTACGCACTTGATTCCCTTAGCTGATCTCACCCACAACTAAGAGTTACTACGACCCAAAGTCGAAGACTTTAATAAACAAATCTGTATCACACACAAAAGTCTACAGGAATAGTTAAATTTGTCTCCCACAAAAATACCTACGAGTTTTGTTACGTATTTTGATAAATCAAGATGAACATGAATTAATTGATATACCGGACTTATATTCCCGAAGAACAGCCTAGAAATATCAATTACCTCACAATAATCTTAATCGACTAGCGAAACAAGATATCGTGGAATCACAAATGATGAGACGAAGGTGTTTGTGACTACTTTTCTATCTTGCCAATCGGAGAAATTAATCTCAAGCCAATCTTACGATTGTACTCAAATATGATAGAAATAGCAAGATCAGATCACGCAACTACAGAGAAAATAGTTGGGTCTGGCTTCACAATCCCAATGAAGTCTTTAAGTCGTCGACCTACAGGGTCTCTAGTGAAACCTAAGGTTAAAGGAGAATCAACTCTAGATTATACAACTAGTATCACACAGGAGGTGTGGGGATTAGGTTTCCCAGTTGCTATAGTTTTCCTTTATATAGTCTCTAAATCAGGGTTTGCAATCTAAGTTACCTTGGTATCAAAGCATTCAATATTCACCGTTAGATGAAAACCTGATTAGATTCAAGCTAATATCTTTCAACTGTTAGATCAAATTTAGCTTGTTATACACAATTGAAATGTAACTTCATTTAGGTTTGAGTAACCATACCTAAACGTGTACACCTAGTTGGTTCAACAATAGTTAACCAATGGTTAGCCATATGAGCACTATCATATCAACCTTATTCATCTTCACCATAACTAGTTCAAATGACTCAAATGAACTGGTTAGAGAGTTGTTCAATTTCTTAGAACTCATAGAAGTATACACGACACAATCGAAGCAAAATCAGTTTTGATTCACTCGAATCGATTCATGAACATTATACCCACGGTTTGCGAAGATTGCATTCCTTAATTTATAAATGTCTTAGTTCACGAATAAACCGTTTTTAGAAAATAAACCACTTAAGTACGCATACCAGTACGCATACTTAAGTACCCTGATTGAGCTTTTTTTTAGTTCACAAACTCCAGCACAAATTCACGGGATGTCAACTTCCGGCAGTACGCGTACGGGTACGCGGACTTAGCTCCGGATATCCTAGACCAGTAAAGTACACATACTTTAGTTCAAGGATTTTGGACTTACACAAGTATGAGTTTACATACAATGTTTATATCCATTCAAGGTTATATATTCTAAACTCTCATTTCAATCATTGAAACATTCTTAGAGGATGTTATATAGTGGTTATTCACACACTATTTTTCATCGAAGTGATTTTCAAGAGATTGAAATAATCAACATGACTTTCGTCACGAGTAAAGATGAATTTGGCCAAAGCGAAAGCTTACCAACACATATTTCGAGAAATAGATAAGCAAGTTAAACTCGGCTCGAAATAGCAAATATGTATAATTGAAGTCTATATAGCAATATGATTTTTATTTCAAGATAGAATAGATAAACTTTTGAGTGATAGATAAGTTCAAGTCTCCACATACCTTTTTGTCAATGAAGATCCACCAGTTCCTTGAGTAGTTCTTCGTCTTTGCATGATGAATTCCGTGGAGTCTAGAGCTCAACTATACTTAATATCCTAGTCTGAGACTTAGTTATAAGTAGACTAGAAATCATGACTTATAGTTTTGGCAACTAAACTTGAGATAGCAACGCTTGCGAGTTCGACCGAGCAGTGCTCTAACACATCTCCTCCATCCATCTTAGAGACTCAGTTCCTGCTTTAGCTTCAGCTTTTATTGAGTAAGATGCCCACATATAACCCACTTTGTAGTTTCTTCTTGACCCTGTCTTGTCCGTAATAGATATAGCAAAACCTATAGTAAAATTAGTTTCCCAAAAATATGCATCAAAATAAATGAACCAGTCAAAATTATTATGTTCTCTTCTTCTGATAATAGAATTTCCAAGCCTTTTTTATAATTTTTCTAGCCGTGGTATTAGCTTTATAAGAAGAGTTAATTATATACATTCACTTGAGAGGGCCTGCCATGGTATTATCGAAGACAACTTTATTCCTGAATTTCCAAATAGACCAAACGATAAAAGAAATTCCATCCCACCTATTTTTAAGTAAATCTGAAAACGCATGGGATACCAAGTACACCCAAATTTTTTGTTCAGTAACCTGTATAAACAAAACTTAATGAAATAGCAAGTAGAATAAATTAATGATCATTGATAATATGTATATAGAGTTTATATCTCAACATCTACTCAATTAGTATATGTATAGACACAAGGTCTGTGAACTGATTGTTAAGCAGAGTACTTGGACGATCTCAAAAATCATTAACAAATATCAATCTAGTCGTATATAAATAATCTAATCGGAATTTTTCCAAGTGATTAAACTTGTTATCTATCTTTAAAGATACGAATTCTACAAGAAACAAGTCTCATAATTGATTACAATTCAATGGAAATTTGTGCAAATCCAATTATAAAGATAGACAGTATAATGCGGAAAAGGAAAAACACAAGATACCAGAAATTTTGTTAATGAGGAAACGACAATAGTATAAAACCATGGGACCTCATCCATATGGTACACCACATTGTATTAAGCCTCTACAGACACTAGCACACTATCATACTTTGGACTTGAATATAGTTGAGACCGAATACATCTTCCAAGTAGTTCAGTTATAGTTATGCTTCGTACATCTCTTGAACCTCTTAAGGCTCTACGCACTTGATTCCCTTAGATGACGTCCTTTATAGCCTAAGAGTTCCTTTAGCCGAAGTGAATACTTCAATACCAGTATGCCTCTAACATGTAATCCTATTTGATTTTCATTTAGATCAAAGATCAAGGTGTGGAAATTTGTTTTCAATAGACAAAGCTAGCAAACCTCACAAAATCCGGATCTTACGACTCCCAAAGAGCATCCTAGATTCTTAACCACTTATCAAGAACAATCTTCCAAAGATCAACAAAGATCAGTTTTTTGATATCTATCTTGAGGAATCACAAAGTCTGATACAAAGAGAACTTTATGATTTCTATCTATCTTGCCTGGACGAGGTTACGAGAACCTCGATAACAGAATAACAAGATCAAGATTCACGGACTATCAAGGTAAAGATAGTCGGACCTGGCTTAACGAATCCCTAAAGCATAGTCCTCTAGTCGTAAACTTAATTATGTTTTCAGAAGAAACCTAGGTCAATAGAAGACGACTCTAGAATCAACTAACATACAAAGTTTCAGGGATTGACTTTCCTAGTTGAAATAGCATCTCTATTTATAGTTTGAAAACTTGGGGGTACCAAAATACACCACCAACTTTTTCTTAGGAAACCTGTATGGACTAAACTCGAATACAATTTCGAGAGTTCCACTTAGTGAATCTCAATCAATAAATTATATAAAGAGCTTAGATCTCTTTATCTCACAATCAGAAAGTTTACAGAAGCAAGTCCATGAACCTGATTATGTGTGAGAGTACTTGGACGATTCCAAAGATCAATATCTAAGAATCAATCGAGTCTTATCCAACAAACAAGGATGAATATATCTACTATGATTGATTAACATACAACCTGTGATATTTCAATTATAAAGATAAACAATATAATGCGGAAAAAGAAATAACATTGACGCCAGAATATTTTTAATGAGGAAACCGCAAATGCAGAAAAACCACGAGACATAGTCCATATTTAAATACCAAACTATATTAAGCCGCTACAGATACTAGCCTACTATCAGAACTCCATACTGGAATGTATTTGAGCCCGATCGAATGAAACTGCCACAACAATTTGTTACAGTCGTGCTCCTTAAGCCTCTTGAATCCCAGCAAGACTCCGAGTAATTGATTCCCTTAGCTAACGTCCTTTATAGCCTAAGATTTTCTTCAACTCAATTAAAGATTTTAAACCAATCTTCCTCCCACAGATGAGCCTATTTGTGATTTTTGTTCTGATCAAAGATCAAGGTGAGGCAGAAAATGGATTATAATAGACAAAGTCTAACAAATCTCAAAATCTAGTCTTATGACTCCCGAAGAACATCCTAGATTATTATTCACCTCACAAGTCGAAACTCGTGGAATCACAAAGTCTGAGATAAAAATACTTTGTGATTTCTATCTATCTTGTTTGAAGGAAAAGCTCAACAATCAATACAAGATCAGGATACTCTAACTATCAAGATAAAGATAGTTGGACCTGGCTTCACGAATCCCTGAGTGAAGTCTTTTTAGTTGTTAAACCATAAAAATGTTTAAAGGAAAGGACGACTCTAGTTTTAAACTAGGACAATAGGGTCAGGGCTTGAAAGATCTCAGTTGTTTGAGGTGTACCTTTTATAGACTTTCAAGATCAAGGTTGCTTTAGGTTTAAGCTAAGATAGCTTTGGAACCATTAATAATCAACGTTAGATAAAAAAATTGACTTGAGATTAACATAACATAATAAAAACTCTGGTTAGGATGGACCATAACCGAATTGTATACAATGACATGTTCATGTAGGTTAGCCGAGAGTATCCAATCGAACTATATGCTTAACCATTTTCATATAACACTTTAAGACTTTTCTTGATTTACACATATGATAAAAAAAAAATGTCTAGATAGTGTTTTTAGAGAGTTGTTCAAATATCAATTATCTCATATAACTAATTATGATGCATCTGAAAATATTCGGCAGGGTATGTACGTGTGTACCTGGTACGTGTATGTACCTGTTCGTGAATGTCTTTGTCGTGGTAGTATACCGGGTATGGATATCCTTAATACAAAATATAAGTTCAGGAAATTATAGATCTTTTATGGTTTGCATACCGGGTATGCGTCTCGTTTTCGCTATGAGAACCAAAAAATATTTTCCGGTTTTCATACTGGGTATGCGTACCGTTCCTAGTTCACGAGTCACGGACTTTTGTGGTATGTATACCGGGTATGCGTACCACAAGTCGCTGCCAAATTATAGTTATGCCGGTACGTGTACTGGGTACATGTACTGCGACTTCGAATTTATAACAGTTCTCCTAGTATGTGTACTGGTATGCATATTGTCCTGTATCCAGATTAACAATAGTTATATATCTCTCTAATAATCAATTCGAAACATTCTCGAATAACATCAATGACACATATCACTGTTCCTGGATATTTTCAAATGATTAAATCTTGATTCATAAGTTAAGTCATGAACAATAAATTGTTCTTACCCAAATTCATCAAGCATGAACAAATGTTTTTAAGCATAAAGAGTCATTTTTCGAGAACAATATTCAAGATAATTTTGACTCGAAATTTTTGTTATGCACGTACTGTTTAATTTAGTCATGTGATAATGTCTCATAGATCGAAAGACGAAAACTTGAGAAATAAATGCTTCATTCTTCACTTACCTTTTGATGTTGAAGTTCTTCAAAGCTCCTGTCGATCGTCGCCTTCAAACGGTAGAACACGGTGATATACGATTCTCAATGACACACTTTTATCCTAATCGAGACCTGATTAAATGTAGACTAGAAAACAAGATATAGTTTTGACAACGAATTTTGACAACAAGCTAGAGATAGTAACACTTATGAGTTCGACCGAGCAATGCTCTAACAATCACCCCCTTTGTCAATTTTAGTGACAAAATTATCAATACATATGGATTAAAAAATAAAGCTTCAAAACTCCAGAATCCATCATGCTTGATTTCCTTGGTTCTTCAACTTCTTGAATTCTTCGTTATTTCAAGTTGCAGTGATTCTGAACGTGTTCAACTCAGCATCGTTGTTGTTGAAGAACCGTAGTTATAACAACTTTGAAAACAGATATTCTCAATCATCGTTATACAAAAACATAATATTATTATCTTCTCCAAAGTTCAATTGTATCACAACTTTGAAGTAATACTACGGTGATATGTTTCTCCCCCTTAATCTATAATTACATATTTTGCATAATAGGTGAAACCTATAGATATTGATTCACTTACCCTTACATAATGATCCGCAAACCATATGTATGTAGTGCTAAACTACTAATTAATTCTCCCCCTTTTTGTCAATAAAAATTGGCAAAGGTATGAAAACTATGGGATCGTAATGAATTCTATCAAAAGATATTTCAAGACTTAAAAGGATTGTATATCAACTTTAATTTAGATTATATCACAGAGTAAAAAAATACTTAGCTCCCATCTAGGAGATTTAAGATACAAGCATCCCCTATGAATTCCACATCCGCTCTCCCCACAAAGATATATCAATTAGGCACAAGTTCATTTAAGAAATTTCCCCCATTTGATGTTATTCCCAAGAGAACAACATGAGTGACCTTACTTTAATGAAAAAGAAGGATTTTTTCGGACATTAAAAATCACATGGACTTGTATCCTGAACATCGACATAAATTAATCTCAACGCTAGTTACAAACAAAGAGATAATTTTAATTGGTATGACTCAACATAAGAAAACCTACGGAGTAGATAGTGCACTAACAAAATAAAAATGTGATCACGAGTAGATCAATACTGCGAAAAATTCTCAGAAAGTTTGTTCTATTTTTAGTTTAGAGAACATAATAGATTTAAATTTTGAGCATATATGAGATATTAGTTCAATTCACATAAAGTAAAGGACACATATATCTCATAAGACTTTGAAATACATTAAACCAATAATGATTAAATACTGCAAGTTCATCTTCCAAAAACTCTAGAATTTGAATAAATAAATCTAAAAACATGCAAGATGAATATCATTGGAAAGATCTTGTGTAATCACAATATTTGCTATACCAACCCTAGTTATCCTTCTCGAACACAAGAATAAATTCTGACAAGACGTTTCCTAGTAACGCATCAGGTTATTTTTGATATCCTGAGCGGAGAATTTCATCTCATTGTTGAAAAACTCGTTAATGGTAGGATCATTCAGTTCTTCCAAATCTTCAAAAATGACAGTTAACTCACTGAGTTCTTCTCTCAGATTACGAAAGGAAGTTTTAGACTGAGCCAGCATGTGTTCTTAGTGAGTTATCTTATCCAAGAAAAGATTTGTTCGAGACTTTAGCCTTGAATCATTATCTTGACGACATATAGATAAAACACAAGTTGAATTAGAACCTTTTTTCTGCTCCAGGTGATTTCTCCTTTCTGATCATTGATGATCTGATTCCTTCACATTAAAAAATGTTAACAACTTCTACTACATCCTTTTTGGTGATACCTCTAGTTACAGGGGCCATTAAAGTTTTCTTCAAGAAGAAAGGATTAGGGAGGTAACCCTAATTAAGAGAAATGACCATCCTTAAGAAGGTTCGTGAAACATTGCGGCTTCAGTATGAACTTGCCGCCCGTAAGCCATAAAATACACAATTTTTACGACCCTTTTACATTTTTAATTATGATAATTATCAGTTACTTTTCCTCACGAAAATCATAGTTGTGTCAACATAATATTGAACCATGTTCTTATCTCAAATAAATAAGGTTTAGAGTACAAGAATTAATGATTCAAAAATACGGACTATTGAAATTTGATGGGACGCAAATATACATTCTAGATTTTGGATCTAGTTCAACAAGATCACATACACTGATATCTCTATGAGATTATTATGAGGTGTTTCAAGTTTAAAACTAGCAATAAAAAAAAAGTCAACTTGAGTAACCTTGTCATCACAAAGAGTATTGTGATGAGTTTTGTGCAAGCCTCATTTTCTCAAGCTAAAATATTGAGGCTTCACTCATTACTACCATTAAGTAGTATTGGGTTGAGTAAGAGACTCACCACTTGAGTCACTGGGTGACTTAACAAGGTTATTAGTGTATCCGGGAGTATTACTTTTTCTTGTTCTTATTATTCGTTTATCTCTCTTTGGCCATGAAGTTCCCGAACAATTTTTCAATAACTGATTCATTATCTGCATGTTATTCTGAAGTTTAACAATTTTCTTGTTATTCTTCTTGAATTTCCAACATTTCTCTTGCACATGATTCTTGTTTCCGTAAAAGAAGTAATGCATAGAGGGTTCATCTTTAAAAGATTCAACTACCTGTTTATCACAATGAATTGTTTCCATTTTACATGAACCGACAGGGATGAAATAGTTGTTGGTGATTGAGGTCTTTCTTGTGAACCCAATACCATTAGTGTTTCCAAAGGACTTTTGCCCAAACAACATAGCTGATTTTTTGTCTGAGCTTCCTGAGAGCCTTTGTAGATCACACTTGAGGGCATCAATATCATTATTTTTTACAAACAATGTTCTAGCGAAGGATTCATTGAGTTTATCCAACTATGAATTTTCCACTTGAAGAGATGATTCGATTTTTTCCATGGTTTTCTTCAAACAAAGGTTTTCTCAGTGAATTTCTTCACTTCTATTCAAGTATTCTAAAATCTCCTTATCTGACCCAGAATTAGAATCAACATATTTTTTTGCACATGGGGTTGAATTTTTTGTCTGAATTTTAGAAGTATGCTCATCAGGGTTATCAAGGGAAACTATGAGAGCATTATTTCTTTGAAGATAATTCCCATTTGAATAGCTAAATAATCTTGGGTGTTGGTTCGGGAGCGCCGTTTCCCAAGTGGTCTGCTTCTTCTTAAGATTTTTTTTGACTTGTTATATGATGATTGATATATTTTCTTCATCATGATCAACACAACACTCGTTGGACCAAGACAATCTTTACTTCGAAGAAGTTACGCATGTTTTGGTTGTGGCTTAAGTGCAAAAGCGCTATCTTTAGCCCTACTATGCTCGTGATCTAAAATCTTTAACTTCCTAATGAGATTATTTCTAGAAAGTGTTTCAAGGTTATTTTCTTCTATGATGGCATGTTTCTTAGACTCGTATCTTGCCGGTAAAAATCGGAGAATTTTCATAACAATGTCCTTTTGGGGAATGGTCTTGCATTAACAATTCCAGAAGTTTTTTTTTTAAACTCATCAAACGAATCTTCATCAGCCATACGAAGATTTTCCCAGTCAGAATTTAGGTTTTGAAGCCTAGCCTCTTTTTCTGAGGTATCTCCTTCGAATACGGTTTCTAAGATATCCCAAGCGTATTTAGACCTAGTGCACGAAGTCACATGGTGCTGGAGATCTTGGCTTATGGAGTGGATAATAGCATTTAACCCGTCATAATTATGTTTTACAACACTTATCTCGGTTTCACTATATTCTGCTAAATCCTTCGCAGCAGTGTTTCCATCTCTAACAACTGTCGGAGGATTGTATCCCATTATCGTAAAAAAAAATTTAAAATAATACTCGTTAAAATAATAATCCCTCTAAAATAATAAAACTCTTTAGTCCCAATTAGGTTTGCATAGGTTAAATTTCTTCTCGCTAAAATAATAATCTCTCTAAAATTATATTTTTTTCTCGGTCTCAAAGCTATTATTTTAAAAAAAGTTTTATTGTACTACAAGTTTCCATGTCTGAAAGTCACGAGCTTGTAAAAAGGAACACATAGCAATTTTCTACCATAAGTACTTTATGGAAGTTTTCATTGAATGTAGAATTTCATGCGCAACTATATGTTATCATTAATTTGGCAACCAGGAATGAAAGCAGACTAGTTTTGGGAAATCATTTTATCTAAATAAGGATTTAACTTATCTAAAAAAATTGAAATAATTTTATAAGGAGTATTACTAAAACTAATAGGCCTGAAGTCACTGGGAGTAGAAGGATTCTAAAATTTAGGTATAAAAATGATATAAGTGTAATCCATCTCCATAAAAATATGTTTTTTCTTGAAAAATTTTTGAACAATATTTATTATGTCTTTTTTAACAATTTCCCAGTAAATTATAAAGAAACCAGGGATATCCATCAGGACCTGGAGAACCCTATTGGTTCATAATAAACAAAACGTTTTTTATTTCAATCTCATCAGGAATTCTAGTAAGATGGATATGATCTTCATTAATAATGTAAGGATGAATGAGACTTTTTAAAGTATCCAAGTGTTGAACAAGAAGTAATGATTTTATTTTTATTTTTATAAGATTTACTTATAAGCATATTATTGATTTGAGAGGTATCATCAATAGAGACCAAAATCATCTCCAAAGAATATGAATATGATTTACCTTCCTTCTATTAGAAGCATATCCACGAAGAAAGGCAGTATTTTTATCAGTATTAATATATTTATCTTTAGAAAGATGATTCCAATGATCTGCGTCTCTTTTATACCAAAGTTTGTAATAAAGCTGCAGATGCAGCTGGGAAAAATAATGTGTGTGGGGAATGGTGGTCTCAGCCACCTAGCTTGTTAATTCCCTACATCACTAGCAGGGACAGACCCAAGATTTTATCTAGGGTAGGTCTAGAATGTTGTTGTTGGCAAGGCGACCGGAGGTCGGGGAAATTTTTTGGTAAAGAAACTCATAATTATGAGGTAACAATGATGGTCTTGTAAAACACTAGATTTTCTTGTATGGAGTACATAGAATACTAGATAGATAGGGAAATAAACATTGATCACATAATTTATCTAAGCACAAACGTGCTGATCTCCCATATATTAGTGATTATAACTAAGCGTGCAGTCATCTTAGCTGGACACCCACACTTCATACTCTTACTGATCTTCAATGGGTTTTTATTTGTGGGATTTGGAAATCCTGCACAACCACAACAATATGTTATTTACCTGACAATTCCAATTTTATTTTTCTTTGATGCTCGTTTTTTCGCTGGAAAACCTTTCTCCCTTGCATGGTCTAGGTAACAATTCCACATTTCTTCAGGATCGCTGAATTGAGCCCCAACTTTTAACTTCACTCCATTATTTGGGGATTTTTTAGGAGTTGAAAACCCCTCCATTCCTGCCATAACCGTAGCATAACGGTTCATATTAGTGATAGAAATTGGTTTCCTGTCTAGAGATCATAAATATAATCTTATATTACAAACAAATAAAATTCAATCAAGAAAACAAAGATCACAATAAAACCATAAACCCCATTCATGATCTAGGAATAATAATCAGTATACTCCCATATTATTAAGCAAATCCAATAAAATCTTATAACCCAATTTCATACGGATTGAATAAATAAGTAGACTAAAAACCCAAATTAAGATTTTAAAATTTTACTGTACCTTCTTCAAATCTACTCCAGCAAGTGCAATGATGTAAGCCACGATATTTCCAGACTTTGTTAACAAATGAAGATTCTGAGTTTCAGTTAGAAATGGAAGAGAAGAAGAAATGGAGAAGCAGCGATACAAAAGAGGGAAGATGGAAATAATGGGGGAGAGAGAATATGGGAGACAAAAATACCACTCGCAAATTTTTTAATTAAAGTACGGTCAAAACAAAAATGATTTAGTTTTGGAATTATGTCCAATTAGCAAGACACGTCGGCAGCTGTCTGTTGGAGCTGGCTAAAAACGCTGTCTAAAAATCATTTTCGTAAACTTAGTGGACCAAATGCTTAATATTGGTATGCTAAATATAATGGGTTTTCTTATCTTGTGCACCCATGCACAAGATAAGAGCCAATCATTGGCTTTAGAAATGATAAAAAACAATAAAAAATTATGAGAGATAATGTATTTTGCATCGGAGAAAGCAAATGTGCATAGATTTTTGAATTTTTCATCATAGAAGTGAAAACTTTACTTTCTCCAATGCAAAATACATTATCTCTCATTATTTTTTTCATTGTTTTTTATTGTTTTTTACATGATAACAAAACCCAAATATAATTTATAGGATCAAATCAAAAGTGTTTACATGATTTTTGGAATTTTAGGGAGGGCTAGAGCCAGGGTTAGTCAACCCTTGGCTCCGTCCCTGGTTGACCCTCTCTATAGCAGCTGGCACAGATGCTTGTCTATACTTCCTACATTGAGCCATGAGCACGTGTGTGTGGGAACCAAAATGTATTTTTATTACCTCGGGTCTGGGATGCACGGACGCACCGATTTTGGTGCCGTGTCCGCGTCCGACTCACGTCGGACGCAGGACGCGCGTTTGACGCTGACACGACGCGTGTCCGACGCACCAAATACGCGTCCCGCGCGCATCCTTTTTGGACGCTCTGATGACTTGGGTTTGAAGCATTTTTTTTTTCCATTTTCATTTAAACTTCTTCCTTTATTTTTACTATTATTAACTAAATAAAGAAAGACAAACATTTAGATCAATCATGTAACTCTTTATTAGGATTTTGTAATTGGAAATACATCACATATACCCTTGGTTGGGCATGTGTTGTTCTAAAAATGCAATTTGATTGTGCCATGTGTTTAATAGTGATTGATTGCTTGACCTTCGGCGTGTATAAACAAACGATCTTTCATTTTCTTTTGAAATTTATACACATGTAACATTATTTTTTAATTTTTAGGATGTAAATACTTAACTTTGTTGTATAAATACATAATTATATATATAAATAAAATATGTATATACGCGTCCGCGTTTTAGTTTTTTGAAAATTTTGTAGTGTCCGCGTCCGTGTCGTGTCGTGTCCGCGTCCGTGCAACCCAGCCTCGGGTAGATGATCATAAATAATGTAATGAAATGCGAGTCATATGAAGTTATGATAAACCCTAGAAAGCGTATTGAATGACATTGGAAGTTGAAAGTCCAAGAGAAGAAGGTGTATCTAAGTATGAAACGAAGAAAAAAAAAATTAAGCTGGTGAGAATGTCGGCGTATCTATGGACTGTTTAGTCAAAGAAAATTCTGTTTGTTTGTTTGGTTTGGAGCAGTAATTATTACAGTAAATTTTAGTTGGATTTCGAGGTGAAAATAACATTATCCTATTCATTTCATATAGTAGGGGTTGGACCATGTCCCATGTGGTTGGCAATTCCTAAGCTGTAGTAAAAGAACAAGAATACACTATGGAACGTCACTATTGTTGAATGGATAGAGATATATTCATGTGCAGCATAAAAAAACAAGATCAAGGCTTCTAGAGAATTTTGTGTTCCTCGTGCTCAGGCGGATCATGGTGAGTTATTCCTCTGTGATTTCCTTTATCCATGGAAGATGAATTTTTGTATATGAAAATGTGAAAGAGTTCAAACGGTGTCCCGGTCGCACGAAGAAAATAACTTTCGACGTGATTAATTCGAAAAGTCAAAATTTAGCCTAGGAACAAAACTACAGGGTTATTTTTAGCAGCAAATTGTTTGCTTCTGAAATTTGGATGATAACTAGTAGAAACATTTTTACATCTCTAGTTGATGATAACTAGAGATGTATGTTTTGTGTCTAAGATTTCGCCATAACAAATCTACAATATCCGTAATAAAAAACGTCACTTGACAACTGCGTCTACATGCTTATTGACGGGGCTAGTATAGGGCACGAGGAAGTACACTTAGAAGTTGCTTATCGATTTCAGAAGGTCGAAAAAGTAGAAATCAATTTGGCAATAATTTTTTTGAACGACTTCCATAAACAAAAAAATCAATTTCTGTTTTCTGATTTCTGATTTCTGATTTCTGTTTTTCATATCCAAACACACTCTCTTAATAGATTTCCAACCGTTCAATTTACTCTTATTCTGCACCAATCCGACAAGTTTCCCACTCAAAGTTAGTTAAAGGTTTTCTACACGTGGCAATGATGAAACAAAACACTAGAGATGTATGGTAATATTGAACTTTGAAGTAGTCAAGTAGCCAAACGCAACAACCCTTCGGTACTTCTGACGAACAAGTAGGGGCCCTAAAGCTAGCTCATCACGATCATCAATCCAAATCAATCGTACTACTACTACTACCCTAGCAGCTAGTCTAGCTACACTGATCTATACGATTTGATGTTTGATGTCCTATTGCAAAACCGTACGCTACTTTTACTAAAATGATTAAATACTACCATCCATTCATAAGATCAAATACCAACCATCTCATCATCATCATCACCACCAACTAGATTTCCATTTCATTTCATTAAATGAACGGGTCAGATGGTTCTCTGTAATATCGCAGAGATTCTCTGATTTTTTTTTAACTTTTCTACGTACACACAAATCAGCAACAGTTCCTTGAGGTGTCAGGGGCACAAAAGTCAACAACTAATTCCCGAAAGGTTATTATTGTCATTAACAGTTCGACAAGAAAACACGGTCCTAAATCTTCCAGGGTATGGCGAAGAATTCGGCTTCGTCATCTGTTCACGGCCGTTCATCGATCCTCGCATCAGAACAAAAAACATTTATTTACTTGATGTTGACATCTCACAAAAACCACGTCATCGCCAACTCGAGATCTTGACCGTTTATAAAGTTTCCTAGAGTTGTGTACCAAGATGTCGTCTCAAAGTCAAGTCAACAGTCAAAAAATGTGAAACTGAGCTACCTACTGAATAGTCTTGTCACACTTATTTTTGCTCTCTGTCCCTAGACAATTCAACTTTGCCAATTATGGAGGGAGCAGGGTCTAGACGGTGCGGACGTGCCGACTCTATAAATTGGTTCACACCCTGGCATAATTAGTTGTAATCTGATATTAAATCCACAATGCAGTAGATTTAATTTGTAATCTCAACATCGCAAGCGACAGCAAGTAATAGTATTGCTTGGGAAAATTATGGGTATATGGAGAAAAGGGATGGACTCGCGGACAACTGGAGTTATGGAAGTGTGGAAATGGACATGGGCTGCAATGCGAAAACAGGGATTTTGGTATGATTGAAGTGCCAATGTTTAACTTATCCGAGGATTAGGAAAGTGACGATGTTAATAATGATTGAGGAGGATATCATAGATTTTTGGACACAAAAGATTTATGTGCCGGAATATGAGCGGAAGAAACAAAGTTAATTTATGTTCAGAATTCCAAAATCATGTGTAGATATTTTATCTTGGCCGCTGTATATCATTTAGTTAGAGAATGTTCTTATCAGATATATCAGATAGCTGGGCATTGCCAAGATATGATCTCATAAATGGCTTAAGTAGTTACGAGAATTGATTCACTCGTTAAAGGTTTCTCCCGAAATTCATCTCCAGCAATCTCATCACTCACTCGAGAACATTCACTGTCCAGAACAAGCCGCCTAAGGGCAACTCCTAGGGCAATGTACAGATGAAATTTTTTGTTGAGCCAGGTGGATGGCCAAACTGGTTTTTCCACTATGGTAAAGCACTCGACGGTTGATCATCAAGCGCCCGAACTTCAGACACACGCTGGCGTTGGCAGGAAAAATGCAGGCGTTGAAAACCAAGATGCCGGTGTTGGCGACAGAACTGTTGGCGTTGAAGACACCAACATGGGCGTTAGACACAAAAACATCAACGGTCCATTCTCTAACGCCCATATTTTCAACAGTATTATTTTCAAAACTATAAATTGCTTCAACTGAATTCATTTTCAGTCACACCACTACTATTTCCTTCTTCTAAAACTCTTCTAAATCAGTTTTTTTTATACAATATGAGTAGCATTTTAAGAAAAGCGGTCAATAGTGTAAAGAAGAGAAGAGATCGAAAAAATGAACCGGCACCGCGGCCTGCCACAGGTGTAGATTTTTTTTTCAAAATCGGGAAGCAGAGTTTTCTTCGCCAAGTGTCGGTGTTGCTCCATCATTAGTCCAAGGTCATGTGTAGGGGCATCAAGATCGGTCTGAGGATTATTTTAGAATGAGAGATGGATTTTCAGACTTAAAGGCTATTTATGAAGGTCTACCTCCTCGTGTCCGAGAAATGGTTGACAGATATCCCTGGCGTGCGCTTTATAGTGTGAAGCCTATAAGACACAACAACAGAACTCCGAAAACAGTGGTAGAAAGGTGGTGGGCGACGACACACACATTCCATTATTTGGATTTTGAAATTGGTAAGTTTGTTTAACTTAACTTAAATTATATTTTTTAAATAATTACTAAATAATCAAAAGAATTAATCATAGTTGATATTATACTTGTAATAGGAATTACGCCCCTTGATTTGTATTTCATTTGTGGAATCCCAAGTGGAATGGGAGAGCCGCCACCATTCAACCAAGACGAATGGATATCAAATAGTAAATATGAGACGCTTATTCCCTCGTTTATAGATTCAGAAATACGTGAAGATTATAAACAATTGAAAGGAGGTGGGATCAAATGTTCAGCGTTGAAGTATTTCCTTACCCACCCAGAAACCCAGAACATGTAGATGACTATTCTGAACTCGAAAGGATATTTATCTTATGGGTACTGGGTCAAACATTCTTTCCAAACTCAACTTCTGTTGCTCGTGTTGGTTGGCTTCAAGCGTTGGAAAATTTTGAAAAAGCACCAGATTATGACTGGGGATTTGCAATTTTAGCAAAATTGTACTGTGGGCTGGATCAAGCGTCCATGGGTGGAGATAACTTCACTGGTTTCTGGGGCATCATAGAGGTAAATATCAAAATTATTATTTTCAAATTTAAATAATTTTTATGAGAAAACGTAGATTAAGTAAAAATACTAAAACTATGGAGTAATTTGCAGTATTGGTGGTATACCTATTTCCGTGTTAGTAAACCAATCCTTAAAGACGAAACCCATAGATTTCCAATGTTGGATATGTACATCTTGACCAACTTAGTGAAGGACACTGGCAGCGACGTCTCGGGTTCCAGTTTTGTTCAAAGGTTTCATCAGATGACTCGGAGCTACAACAACGTCGTTGTTCACCCTTACATTGATTTTCCTCAGTATGGTGCTAATGTTGGACAACATATTCTTGATTATTCTCTGCGTAGAGTTGTTTTTACACTCCGGAATCAGAAAGAGGGGTTTGATACTTGGGAGAAAGACTGCAGTACCAAATGCAAGGTATATATGCGATTGCAATTAACCTGCCACAATAGATACAAACCTCTGGATCAGATTTTGATCGGCTGAGAAGAACCAACTGGGAGAGGTATGAACTAAATACAAAGAGGGCTATTGGTGAAGCTGAGTATGTCACCTGGTACAAGTCGGTATCGAAGCATTTAATTGGGACAAAAAACATGCAAATCTATGGGTTTGATTTCCCAGGGTTATCACGCCTGTCTCATGATGCAAATATCATTCCTAGCCAGCCACCTCCAAAAGAGCCATGCTTTATGACTTACCCCACCACGGGTGCAAGTTCTTCATCATCTTCGTCAAATATGCCCGAAATTCGTTGGGAGATGCCAAGTATTACTTCACAAGGTGTGTCAACCACGATCCCCATAACATCCCAATCTATGAAACGTGATTATCCTTACTACAATGTGACTGCCAGTGACGAAGAGTTGCGGAGCCGACTGAACGATTTATATTGGATGAATCGGCAAATGGAGGCTATACACTTGAATGTGTATCGGAAATGGCACGAGAATACAATGTTTGGATTGAGTCCAACTGTAAATGATGTTGGGCGTTCACTGTCTACCGATTCCACTAGGAGCAACAGATCATTGCACAATAGTGATGATACAATGGTGGGAGAAACACAAGTACGTTAGAGTTCTTCACCACATGTACGACACGGTACTTTACCATAAACTGTGCATGTATCTCAACCTTAAGTTTTTCGGCTAGATCCTAAGCTCATTTCATTATCATTCTCGCCCTACAACCCAAATAATCGCTACAGTGTTACACCACCACTATCACAACAACAAACATCTTATATGCCTGGAGGACCGAGTGCTTTCCAATCGCCTAGTGCTTTTGAACCAGATGTATCTCCTTATGTCAATTTATTTAATATGTTGGAAAGTGGGGATATCCCAGGTCTATCCCAAGGTCTTGGAGAATTCTTGACTCCAGAAGATAACAATGGGAGAGCTAGCGATGAGCGACATTAAAGAGATTGTAATTTTTAATTCTGCTACATTTATAATTTTAGTTTTAAAAGTACGACGGTCTGAATTAAATGAAATTACATATGTTTAAAATTAAGCATTTTACATTAGCTTCACTGAATTACAAATGAAATTACGTTAGCTTCATTTATGATAAGTACTAGGTGGAACAAAAACTACAAAGAAGGGATTGAAACTGTTCAACACCTTAAGGATTTCGAAACATTTTGCGAAAGGAAAAGCCACATTTTTCCATCTTCGCCATTCATCCAAAGATCTTGTTACCATCTCAGCATCAGTTTCACCTCTCAGTATATATCGGTTGGCTTGTATGGTTAAAGATACAAATTCACTTACTTCTTTCTTAATTGTACGAAAATGATTTTCTATGTCGCATATAGCACGACGACTCGGATTACGGGTGTCACTGCAGAACCCGTCGTGAATAACCGCCCAGAAATTCACACATGGGTAGTTTGCCGAAGCAAGCTGAGTAAATAAAAAAACATAGTTTCTGCAAATAGATTCATCTCTTCTTTAGTATACGGAGCGCGTCGATCTAACAAGTGCCGAGACATGTTCAAGAATTGAAAATTTGTTGAAGTTGAAGAATTTTTTTAAGCTTAGAGAAGAGTAAAGAAGACTTGATGTGTGAATGTGAATTTGGAGTTGAAATGGAGAGTATTTATAGAACTCAAAAATTATAGTCGTTAGATCACAAGAAATCTAAGCCGTCCAGATTCAGCCGTTAGCGCTTCTATGAAAAACTCGGCGCTTTCAGGAACGATGCTGGCGTGTGGAGTAAAAGCGAGAATTGGTTCCAAGCTCGCCCGTCCTTCCATCAAGTTCACGTTATATGCACTATCTCGCTCAACAAACCAACAAATTTGTTGGTTTAAACATCCATTTTTCATGTTTGTTGAGTCCATAGTGGGAGCAACACCAACAAACTTCAAGTTTGTTGAGTCCATAGGAACCGCTCTAACAAAAGAAAAAAAAAATACACAATAAAAACTATCAGTACAACGACATGTAAAATTCCATCCAAAGCCTCTCAAAGCTAAATCTAAATTCTAAACCACAGCTATATGTACATGTACTAGTACTAGCAGTGCATCAAAGATGTAGTCATCGATTCTCCCGAGAGGCTACAATTACCGCGAACAAACATATTAATGATGAGTCACACTTTTTTGCTATGCTACTAATACTTGTACTTGCTCTGTTAGTCAGCCCAAGCCTGACTGAGGAAGAAGATGGATATTCAAAAAATGTATTCTTTGTTTAACTTTGGAATCGAAGGAAACTCATCATACCTTTGATTACAAATAAGTGGAAAATAAAATATTTTATATCAAAATCATATTTGGGGTTATTGGACAGATTATAAGTTCTTAATCAAATATGATTATCAAGAAAATAGAGGGATGAATTTAATTCTTAAATAACAGATTATAATTTAACTATTATCTGATACTCGGTATTAGATATTCCCTTTCACGGTTGGGTCGAATTGACTAATATTTTTATTTAATTTAATTCTTAAATAAAAGATTATAAGTTCTTTACTCTTCCTTGAAGTAAAAAAAACAACCTTTCAATCTCTGTGATTTCTGCCTTACAATCGATCACAAGGAGTTGGAATGTGAAACCATAGTTGTGTTCTTACTTCACCAACAGAGAGGCTATCTTTCATCTACATCTTTACTTGGTCCACCATCATGGACAAATCCAGATGATCATAAGGGCTAAAACTGATAATCAGCTAGCAAATTTTGAGCAAGATGATCAGAATGCAAAGGATAGTAATCAACCTAAAGTAGTTAATCCACATGAAGGTACAATAGTAGTTGCAAATATAACTGACATGCATGCAACAAATACAAAGTTTAATTCTTTGCACTTTAATATTGAGCTATCTAAGGATGCAGTTTTCTTAACAGAAAAGGATGCTGACAACATCATAAGAAATATTCCTTTGGCTTCATCTGCTCCAGTTACTGTGGTGGAATGCAATTCTCAAGGTATGATACAAGTCCAAATGCTAAATAATCAGGATGTGGAGTCTGTGGTCCATAGACAAGGAAAAAGAAATAGATATGAAGAAGGTGGTCCTAGTAATACTAAAAATACTAATCAAAACTTTATGTATAATTTACAACAAGATAAGTTATCTAGGAGACATATCAGAAGAAGGTGTGACATAGAAATTGAAATTTTTTAAGGAGTTTATGGGTCGAAAAGGTGGATACGGGTCGAGTATGGAGATGCTAAAGTCTTATATAGCACTAGGAGAGTTTGATGTCTCTTTCAATGATTTCAACATTGATATCGATTCTTTCAGTTCAGATAATGTTTTTAAAGAACCACTTCAAGAATTAGTTAATCAAATTGAAGAAGACCTCTCTAGCTATATTTCTTTTAGATGTATTTTTAACTGCCCTGATAATGAGTGTGTCAATTTGGAAATCGATTCTCCACCTTCAGATTCTTATCCTATATTTCATGGAACAGTCTCTGAGCAAAACCACTCCAAAAGGCGAAAATCAACTACTTCAAGTACTGATGGCCAAGTACCTTCTCACTTTTCTAATTTCTTTCAACTGAATTTTGCAAATCCTTATCTTACTTCTGCTATTCCACTTTGCACCTTTATTACAACTAATTTGAATCTTCATTTTACTCTTGAGTCCTTCTATATTTGTATGAACTGCATTTACAAAATTAAGATTTTGTCTTGGAATGTACAAGGTCTTGTAGGAAAATCAACTAGAGATAATTTAAGGGATATAATTTGTAAACACAATCCAGACATTGTTTTCCTTATGAAAACAAAAATAGAGGGGGGGAAAGCCAGAATGTATACTCAAATCTTAAATTATCCAAATAACCATTTTGTTAGCTTAATAGGATTATCAGGTGGATTAGATCTTCTCTGGAAGGATGGGTTTCCTTGTGATATTGTGTGTAGCAATGATAACATGATACATATTTTGATTACATCAAATCCATCTAAACAAGAATGGTTGTTATCTTGTGTATATGGTTCAACACAACATGAGTTCAAAAAGAGACAATGGGAATTTATCAAAGAAATTAGTGAAAATGTTTTTCAACCTTGGGTAATTTTGGGAGATTTAAATTTCCATCTTACAAAATCTGATGCTTCTTCTAATATAACAACTATGGAAAATTGGATCTGTAATATGGTAAATAATGTGGGCTTGTTAGATATGGGTTTTTCTGGTTCGCAACATACTTGGTCAAATAAAATATATCAAAGAAATTAGTGAAAATGTTTTTCAACCTTAGGTAATTTTGGGAGATTTAAATTTCCATCTTACAAAATCTGATGCTTCTTCTAGTGTAACAACTATGGACAATTGGATCTGTAATATGGTAAATAATGTGGGCTTGTTAGATATGGGTTTTTCTGGTTCGCAACATACTTGGTCAAATAGAATAAATGGTCTAGGACCAAGAAAAGCTAGAATTGATATGGCACTGCATAATGCTAGTTGGATTCAAGATTTCCCAGATTCTAGAGTCACACATCTTCCATTTTAGGTTCAGACCATTGCCCATTGCTTATTATTACTGAATCTGAAATAGTTAATCCTAGAAACAATTGGAAATTTTATAGATATTGGCTTCAAAATCCCAATGTATCTGCTGTTATTACAGATGCTTGGAAAGGTACTTCTGAGGATTATAGTGTTCCATAAAAAACTTGGCATTACAAGACGGAAGTTATCTAAGTGGAATAGGGAACAATTTGGCCATATTGAATCCCAAATAAAAAGTCTGAGAGATCAGCTATCTATTATTCAAGCCCTACCTTATAGTGAAGAAAATTCTTATCGAATAAATCTTACATTACAAAAACTCCAGCATTGGCGAAAAATAGAAGATAACTTTTGGAACCAGAAATCTAGAGATACCTGGGTTAAGGATTGGGACAATAATACTGCTTACTTTCACACTATGGCGAATAGAAGAAAAGCTCGAAATCATATTTCTGCTTTGAAAGGTGAAGATGGTCAATGGCATACTTCAGCTACAGAGTTGGAAAATATTCTAAACAAACACTTTTCTTCAATATCTCAATCCACTAATCCTCAAGTTTTGCCAGAGTCATTCAGTTCCATATATCTAGTAGTTACTCAGGTTGAAAATGAGAAGTTGTTATCTATTCCTGATGATAAGGAAATTTATGAAGCTCTCAAATCTATGCCAAGATGGAATGCCCCTGCTCAAAACATTACACCCTTATGAAATTCTTTCTTTCATCTTCTCTCTTTTCCTCAACTTATTTCTTTTTCGTCTGCAATTTTTTCTTTCCTAATATCCTTGCTGCTGCTGCTCTAATGGAGACTCAAAGGTATGTTCTTATGTTGAACCTTATTTTGTTCATGTTTCATCATTTCTATCGCCTGATTTTCTTTGTAATCCCCATATTCTATATTATCCTTTTCAGTAACACTACTTCTCAGATTAAGATTACTGTCAAAAACCCTAACCCTAAAGCTTCTCAAAAAAGGCGTGTTGGAAAGGCGAAAAGATCTGAGAATGATAAGGTAGTAAGAAACACTTATTTCTTTGAAATAACAATATTGTTGCCTCTGTTTCTTATCTACATTATTATTCGCAGGGTGAAGAAAATATTTCTAGACCTCTTAAGCGTTCCCGTCAAATTAAAGCTCTTCCAGATGAAGTGGATATTCTTGATTTCTTGCCTGCAGACCCTGTTCCACCGCAAGATAAATCTTCTCCTTCTCCTCGCGTAAATTCTAATATTAACACCACTACTACTTCTTCATCAATTCCAAATGAACCTATTGATGCTAATATTTCCATCAATATTTCAAGAGTTGCGATGGATGAATCTTTAATAGCTGAAAATAAAGTGAATGAATCAGTAACCAATGATCCTGCGATTAATGAAACTGTGGTGAATGAAACCACGGTAAATGAAACTGTGATGAATGAAGCTACGGTAAATGATACTGCGGTGAATGAAGTCGCAATGAAGGATGTTGCGGAGAATGAGACTGTAACTGTGACTAACCAAGTTCCTTCTTCCACTTATACTACCGCGAATGATTCTAATCTTCAAGTTATTGTCGTCAAAACCTCTTCCTCTACTTCTCTTCCTTCTTCTCAAGAAATAGCAACATGGGTTGAAGCTGCTTTTCAAATATTATCTGAAGTTTTAAATGATGCTACGAAATCTTCTACAGACCTTGCGAGACAATATATTTGTATGATTCTAAGCAAGCATCTTGGATCCTGCGGTTCTTCGTCTAAGTTAACTGCTTTAGAAAATGAAATTGAAACCTTGAAGAAGAATCTTCAAGCAAAAACTTTAGAATGTGAACTTCTCGATCATAAGCTTCGCAATTCTGAATTAGACTGCGAAAATCTTCGCATCAGAAATGATGATCTGAAAGGTATAATTTTCTTGCCTCTGTTTTTGTCTCAATAATTCTTTGTTTTTTATGTAGTCAATTTTTCTTTATTTATTTATTGACGCATATTTAGCTTCAAAACATAACCAATTATTGAAGATACTTGAATGGGAAACAATCGTTGATGAGGCCCGCATTGGGAAAGAATCTTGGAAGAATCAATTTGATAGATTGAATACTCTTCACACATATTCAATTGACGAGATAAATAATCTTAAGAATAAGAATAATCAGCTAATTTGTGAACGATATCGCCTAAGTAATGAAGCCACTCAACTTTTATATTCGCTAAATCAGACTAATTTGAGGATGGAATCTTTATTAGATGAAAACAAAACCCTATCTCAAGAGAAACGTAGCTTTGTGAGTAAAACAATGGTTTATTCGCAGCAATAGAGTAATCTTCAAAAGCTGTGTGACAACCAAAAGCAATCTCTTCGTGTATTGAAAGATGAACTTAAAAAGATAACCGAATCATCTGCCGCTGAACAAGAGAAACTTATAAAAGGTAGATTAGATCTAAGCGTAAAAGTCAACAGTCTCAAAGATGACTATGCTCTACTGAAGAACTCCCATTCCTCCTTAAAATAAGAAAATACTCATCTTCTTTCTAAAGAAAAAAAGTATAAAATCTCGTTTGAAAGGTAAAGTTGGTGATACTTTCGATGATACCATGAATCAATGGAAGAATTGCTTCCTTAACATAATTCAAACTTTATCCTCGCAAAAGGAAGGTAGTCATTTTGACTGCCTCGTCTATTAATTATCTCATTGTATTTTCCCATCTTATTCTTTACGAGAATTCCATCTAATATGCGATTTTTCTTCTGCATAATCTGAGAAGCACCTTCAAGCTTCAATCTCTGATCTGTCTATGAGGTTGGCCAAACTTCGCAAAAAGAACATCGCGCTTTCTAACTCTCGCAACAGAGCATTAAGAAGATTTGACTATCTTGAATATTTCAAAGATATAGAGATCAGAAATCGGGAAAAGAATTGTCTCCGTAAGGCGCATTGAGGCGCTGAAGTTCTCGTAAACAATGTTCTATTCTCTCATTCTTTACCTCCTATGAAGATCAAACCCTTGGATATAGATAATAACGAAGTTCCTCGTCTCATAGATGAAGATCTCAAGTATTCAAGTAATGAAGAAGAAGATTTTTCTGAGGATGAACAAAACCCACCTAAAGAAATATAACAAGAAGGGAACCCTCTCAATGATGGATAATATCAAGAAAATCCTCATAAAGAATCAGAAGAACATAATTCTCCTCACAAAACAATCACTGGTGATGGAGAAACCCAAACTGAAAAAGGTGTCGCTGATGAAGATAATAGTAGCGAACAAGAATGATAAAATTAAGGAAGAATATTCTCTGAAGTTTTATTTATATTCTTGCGAAATATCTTGTTCTTTTCCTTGTCCTGCGAATGATTGTAATTTCTGAATCTCTTTTGCGAAACATTGCAGTTTTTGTAACCCCATCATCTTCTTCTGATTATATATTTTTATTAATCTGAATCCAATCTTCATAAATTCTTGTAACTTGATTATCTTCTTTTTTATTATCTTAATTCTTCTCAAGGAAGATAATGAAATATTATTTTATAATCCCCATATTTTCCCCTCATAATCTTCCTTGTGAAGTATTGAACTTGTTACCCTTGTAAGAAAATCCCATACTTGCCTCTTGTTATCAATCTGCAATATGATAGATGAATTATCGCAATCAACGCTGCGAAAAATCTGTTATATGCTTTGCAGATATAACCTCTCTTGTGGTCTTATTTTGCCTTCCTAGTTAAAGGTCTTATTAGGCCCCTTTTATGCGACAAGATCACAGGACATTCTTACTTTTACATGTAATAATCCATTGATCTTGCCTTATCATTTTAACTTTAATCTTTGCAACAATATGATAAATCTAAGCCACCTTGTGAGATTAATCTCTCTTTGATTTTTAAGACTTATGACATTGCCGTCTTTGCGATGAAATCACATGACGTCTTTGCGATTTATATCCTCTTATTATTAATTTCATTTATTTCATCTTTTGATCTTATCACAAAAACCCATTGATCTCATCTTAACTTTTCTCTTTAGGATTTTTGGCCAGTTACGCGGCAATATGGCGGGCCTAAATATTATTGCGAATATAAAGTCCCATGACATTGATGTCTGTGTCACGCGACAATATGACGGGCCTAAATATTCTTGAGAATATAAAGTCCCATGACATTGCCATCTTTTTTGATACACATCTCCCTAATGGAGGGTATCGCCCTTATCTCTCCCCCCGGTTGCCCCTTCAAGGATTATACATCGGCCATACAAGACTAGCACTTTCCCATCAGGTTCTGCCAACAACCAGTTGTTTTCGCAGTCTTGTCCTTTATGCCTTATATGGCTTATAGTTACAAGACTTTACCCTAAGTGGGGTTTTCTTCGGGCCGAACACATCGTAAGCCAACACTTGCCGTGGATGGCCAGGGTAGGTTCATCCATCCCGGGCACCCACAGCTCAACCGTTTACCTCGGCGCCTTGATCATACGTTGCATTCCTTAGGAGAAACTCTCGGGCGCCCAACCAGGGTATAACCTTATATAATTGGGAATCCAAGTTATCTCTCCCGGATGGATTTTCTATAATCCCAATTCTCCATAACTAGGTTCCAGCAGAGGTATAGCCTTTCCCATAGCCATGCAAAGAGATACCCCCCTTATGACGCACTTTAAGGACATTGCCTCTTACGGAATAGAATCCGCGAACTAAGGTGTACGCCATAAAAGTTCGTCCCATTCTTATATATTTTTAGGCGATTTTCGCCCGTCTTATGCATTTGCATTAAAAATTCTTATATATGATTCGAAATCATCATCTTTTTCTTTTAATAGAAAAGTTCTTATTTTTGAGCAAAGTTTTTCTTTTAATATTCTGTGTGCACACTTTTTTTTTTTTCGATTGTTCGCAACATGATCTTTGTTGCACTTCTTTTCTTCTGTGACGAATGATTATTCGCAATTTCTTGATACTTGATTTATCGCAACACCTTATACTTGTTTGTTCTCCTGCGAAGAATGAAGATTTCAACTTTTTCCCATATTCGCATGATTAATCACTATTGATTCTTTTGGGACAAACTATTCTTGTAATATATCCTTTCCCCGCAACTCTATATTGTCCACCATCAATTTTTCAGCTCTCTGAGTTTGCCTCCTGTTATGTTTCCAATCACGATTTCGAGCATTTCTTTCTTCGCAAGTATTAATGTCAACTTCATAACACTTTTTGCCTTCAAACCAATCACCTTTAATTATCCCAATACCATGAGGATGTGGAAACTTTATGCATTGATGATATGTTGATCCTATGCCCAAGATCCCATGGAGCCATGGTCTTTCAATTAAGGCATTATAAGGAGATTCTATATCCACTACACAAAACTTGATTTTTGAAGATATCTTGTTCAACGGAATTTCCATAGTAATTTCTCCTTTTGGATTGTTTGCAGTGCCATTAAAACCATAGATCTTGTAAGTTGAAGGGATTAACTCATCATCTCTTCCACCCATTGTGCGATATGTATGATAAAATAAAATGTCTACCGAGCTACCAGTATCAATTAAAACTTTATCTATTTCCCAAGAATCATTTGCTGCGTCACCATCATCTTCTTCTCCTTCTTCTCTGTATTTTGGATTTATCTCTAACTTCACCACCAATGGGTTATCATGCATCTTCCCAGGCTCTGGTATCTCTTCCGCAGTAAAAGAAATAACTTATTTCTGCCATTCTTCTAACGGAGAAATCTTCGCAATATTCATCACCTCTCTTCCCTCTATATCCCTTGCAAATACTATGCTTAGCACATTGTCATGGAAATCCTCTATCGTTTTCTGCGAATGTATAATTGAATTGCAAAATAGATTTTTTTGCTGTAGCTCCTACTTCAATGACAAATGTTTCGGCTTCTTTTGCAACATTAACTCTGCGAATTTCTGGTGCTTGCGGCAATTTCTGCGGTTGTAAATATCTTGCTAGAAAATGATTTAATTTCCCATGTTCAATCATTCGCAAAATAATTCTTTTTACATTTCTACAATTATGCACAGAGTGGCCATGAAAATGATGATAAGGATAGAACTCTTGATTTTGGTTGTTAGGATGTGGTTCTTTCCCCATGTTCCAGGGTGAGGGTATATTCTCCATCAGAATAATCGCTTCCTAAATCTTGTCTATACCGGTATTTAAAGGTGGCAATTTGATGTCTTCCCACATATTCCTCTGACCTATTTGCTCTCTTGAATAATTCTGCCTCTGTCCACCATAAGTATCCTGCGGTTGATCAGACCTTGGGACCTTATTATTGTTATTGTGATTATAAAAATTTCTCTCCTTTTCCAATTCCTCCTGATCTCTACTCCCCATTGCTACTATCTTATGTTGATTATCAGTCTCCATTTTCTCTCGCGGGTTTTGGGAAGTACTTGTTACTGTATTAATCATCCTTGGTAACAAACTTCCATTTTCTGCGGATAAACTTGTGCCTGTGTGAATTGGATAAGACTCCATATCATTTTGTTTTTCCTCCAAAGCAATATATTCTTCTTGCAATTCTCGCAGTTCTGTCATGGTAATTGTGTTTTTAACTCTGAAGACCTGGATGTATAATAGATTCGTCGCAAACATAGCATTTATGAAGGATAAGATGAGATATCTTTCATCTACTCTTCCTGCCATTTCAATACACATTGTCCTCCATCTTATCGTTAAGTGCTTTAAACTCTCACCAACTCTCTGCTTCAATCCAAACACATCTTCAATTCCAGGTCACGTAAAGTTATTGCTGATGTATGCTCCTAAGAAAGTAGTTTGCAAATGCATGAACGAAGTTATTGTATTCTTGGGAAGACTTTCGAACCACTTCAATGCTTCGCCAGTTAAACTTGACGCAAAATATTTGCACAAAACGACATCATGGTTCTCCCATTGTAGCATACATCGAATATAAGCTTTGATATGTTAGACAAAGACACGTAGTCCCATCAAATATCTTTGTCAACACCGGGTAAATTGCATTTTGGAGGTATCCCTCCTAATTGTACCTCTTGAGTAAATGGAGTTTTCGCAGCTTCTTAGATTGCCTCATCAAGTTGTCTTCTTCCTCCTTCTCTTCTGTTATTTATCATTCCTCTCATTTCTGCTAATTCTCGCAAGATTTGTTCATTTCTATCAGAATTTTGCTTCATTGGCCTTTTCAACGCAGCCTCTCTTCGTCTGCGTTCATGTCTTTCTTGTCTTACGATGTTTCGTGCTTCTTCTCCAACATCTTGGTTTTGCCTTCTTCTGCGATTTTCTTCTTCTTGCAAGTTAATTTGTCTTTCATTCTCTTCTCCGTGAATTTCCTCATCCCTTATTGTTTCTCTTTGTTGCCTTTCTATGTCTCTGCGAATTCTCTCATATTCCTCATTGAGATTATCATTATTACGATTTTGCGCACGTCGTCGTTCTCGATTATCATGATTATTCTGACGCAATGCTGTTTGAATTTCTTGTTCTTCTACTTCTGCTCGCAATATCTCTCTTTCTCCCGCTAAATGTACTTGCTCAATATAATTCCTCTCAATATCATCTTCGATTATTCTGCGATTTCTTCGAATCTCTTCATCACGTAACATTCTCCTTCTCTCTTCTTGATTTTCTCCCTCATCCTGATTATGTCTAATGTCTAAAATTTCACCACGTGGAATGTAACGATCATTTATCAAATTCTCGCCAATATTTTGTATAGGGAGATTTTGTCTTGTTTCTTCTCTTCATGATCTTGAATTTGATCTCATGCTACTTCTCGATCTTCTATTTTGCAACCTCAAATTTTCCATTCTTAATTCATGATTTTGCCTTGTAATATTGGCACGTTCTTCTGCCTCTAATCTTCTTTCTTCCTGTATCCTTTGTCTCAAATCATCTACTACTTCATGCTCTTCATGAATTAGTCTTCCATCCATTTCTTGATTTCTTTCCTCTTCTTGATTTTCCGCTTCTTCTATCGAATCCGACCTCCAAGTATGCACACTTACTCTATCATAATCCACATTTCTATCTTGTGCTCGTGTTTGTTGATTCGGTGGTTGGATTGATTTTTCTGCTCCATTTCTCACTCTACTTCTTCCTGATCTGATCCTTAAAGATCCTTCCAATTCACCTGTTCCTTCCCCTGCAATTCTTTTACTTCTTCTCATTGTTGTTGGTGGTTCTGATGTATTTCTTATTCTTCTAGCCATTTCTTCAATTCTAATAATTTCTTCAAATCTTCAAGCTGTAATTTGAAATTTCTCAAATTGATTCCTCCATGTTTCTGGGCGCCAAAATGTAGTTGCAGGAATTCCCACACTACACCCTATTCAAGAATTTATCAATATTTATGACATAACTTGAAGATTAAAGACAATTTTTCATTAATATGATCTTAAGGAATTTTACAAAGATCAAGAACACAAAACACTTGATAAAGATTTTCTCTCTCCTAAAAATCTTCCTAACTCTCAAAAATTCATCCCCTCTATAGAACTATTCATTTCCTTTATATAGGCATTTACATAATGGATTACAGCTCATGACAGCTCATTTACAGTTAAGATTCCCTTTAATTTCGGATCTGAGTTTTTGAGATAAATCGTAGTTAACACCGCCTTAATCATCCGCAGGTTTTATTGGTTCGTCGCAGAAATGTCACACTTTTCTCATGTTTCTGTCGTTTTCATCTGATACGTCATTCCTTACGTCACTTTGAGATGTATCGCAGAATATCATTGATGTATCGCAGAACTGTTGTTTATTTCGCAGGAATATTATTGTGACAATATTTTGATCCTACACCTGGCATGGATGGTTTTCAAGCAGGATTCTTCCAAACACAATGGACTACAGTAGGTGATGATGTGTCTAAGCTTGTAAAACAATTTTTTTTATCACAAAGCAAATGCCTTCTTCAATTAATCAAACAGTCACTTGTTTAATTCCGAAGACACACCACCCATCAACGCCAAGTGATTACAGACCAATAGGCCTGTGCAACATCATCTATAAGATAATCTCTAAGTTGATTGTTACTAGGATGAAGCCTTTAATGGAAAAATTGATTTCTCCAACACAAGCGGCTTATGTTCCAAAAAGGTATATCAATGACAATATAGTAATGGCTCATGAATTGATCCACTAAATGAAGAAATCTAGGAAAAAACAAGGATTAGTATCTCTCAAGTTAGACATGTCAAAAGCGTTCGACAGAATATAATGGTCTTTCCTAGATAATATGCTTAATGCTTTAGGATTCTGCCAAGAATGGAGAACCATTATACACCAGTGCATTTCAAAAACAACAGTATCAATTCGCTTAAATGGTAACCTTTGCAAGCCCTACATACCCTCTAGGGGACTCAGACAAGGGGACCCATTGCCCCCTTATCTTTTTATCATTTCAATGGAATTCTTAACAAGGTCTTTGCTCACTGCTCAAGCAGAAAATAAGTGATGTGGAATCAGAGTTGCTAAAAACTCTATCTCTTCCATTCACTTACTTTTCGCAGACGACTGCATTTTGTTTTTCCAAGCAGACAAGCAAAGTAGCAATCAGGTTAAGAATTGTCTACAAAATTTCAGTTGTTTATCTGGTGAGATGATCAACTTCTCTAAATCTTCAGCTTTTATAGCAGGAGACATAACTCAGCAAGACAAGCAAAGCATCTTAGATCAGCTTGGAGTTAGGCAGATTTGTACTTCAGATAAGTACTTAGGCTTACCTATTCTTCTAGGAAAGTCTAAAACACACTCCTTCAAAGCCATAAGAGATGCATACGAGAACAGATTCCAGGGTTAGTGCTCAAAGACTCTGAATCAAGCGGCAAGATCAACTTTAGTAAAATCTGTGCTAAATTCTATTCCTTCTCATTACATGAGCAATTTTAAACTCCCTAAAAATCTCATTAGGAAGCTAGACTCTTCTCAGAGACAGTTTTGGTGGGGTCATAAAACAAATAAAGGCCTTAACTTTACTTCTTGGAGCTCTTTGTGCATCCCTAAAGATTTAGGTGGTCTCTCTTTTAGAGATTTGGAGAAGTTTAACATTGCTTTAATTACTAAACTTTCTTGGAGGCTGTGTACTGAACAAGATAAAGAGTGGGTAAAATTAATAAAAGCTAAATATTCTCCATATTGTAGTTTCATCCATCTCCAAGAGTATCCAACAAATACGTCATGGATTAGGAAAGGCATAGAAGTAGGACTATAGTATGTAAAACAATATCATAGATGGGAGGTTAGAGATGGGAAACAAATTCTGGTTTGGTCAGATAAGTGGGTAATTGGTTTGAATTCCCCCCCAACACCAAGAGACACTTATTTATAACCTGAAAGAATAGTATATGTATCTGATTTGATGCTACCCAACCCTAGAAGATGGAATGAAGAACTAGTTTGGGCTTTATTTTCCAGATGAGGTGGCAGTTTTAATCATAAGAATGCATCTAGTGCAACAAGGTACATATAAACTTATTTGGGAACCTAACAAATCAGGTGAATTCTCGGTAAAATCTGTTTACAAAATGTTAACAAGGCACAATATGCCTAGAACTGGTATAATGCAGATAAACTGGAAGAATATTAGGAAAAATGAAGCACCACACAAAGTTAAGTTGTTTATTTGGAAATGTCTTAGGGGAATTGTTCCGACTTTAACTATGCTACACTCTTATAAACCGGATATTGAAGTCACCTGTCCAAGATGCTCTCACTCCCCAGGAACTTTACAACATCTCATTATAGATTGTTATCATTCTAGATTGGTTTGGTTATCAATGAATATAAATATAGCAGCTTTGCAAGCACAACAAATTTCAGTGCAAGACTGGATGGCTAGTTGGTTTAAGAGAGATTCTAGTTCTGTAATTAATAATGAAGATAGCAAAACATGGGTACTCACTCTAATGATTACAACTTGGGTACTGTGGAAGAATAAATGCCTCAAGGTTTTTGAAAATAAAAGTCAAAATGTCCATCACACAGTTCAATCCATTAAAAATATGGTTCAACAATGTGTTACACCCGTTCAATCTCTGGCTCAAAAAAAAATTCAGACATGGATACCGCCTGGAAGGAATTATGTTAAATTAAATTTAGATGCTTCTTTTGATCATGTTACTCATGTCTTTGGTATTGGTTTGGTTTTACGTGACTACACAGGCAACTGCAGAGGCATCAGGGGAAAATACTACAATGGAGGAATAGATGTGGAACATGCAGAGTGTCTGGCCATGAAGGAAGCTATTATTTGGGTCAGAGGCTGTGCTTTTAGCAATGTTATTTTGGAAAGCGACTGCCAGAATGTTACAAACTCTATCAACACGGCCAAACCTTATGTACACCGGACAAATCAAGGTCTTATAGATGAAATAAGGCATCTGTTGTCTTTGGTTAACAATGTTGTAGTCAAACATGTAAAATGGTCAGCGAATAGTGTGGCTCATGTAATAGCAAATGCATCTAGGTCTGACTGGATATCTTTTGCCTATGATCAAAATATCCCGGATAAGTTTTTAACTGTCATTAGGGATGATCAAAAACCTGTCAACCCATCATACTTTACAAATCCTAAGTTATAATATAAATTTTCTGGTTTGAATAAAAAAAAAAAAAAAAAAATATCCCGTAGCTTCGGTCCTTAGCTACCGTCTGCTATTCTGGATGCTACTGCTCAGCAGGAAAATTAAAATAGAATCAAGGTCCCCGCGTAACTAAATGACACATTCTAGTTTTTATGTTACTCTGTGGTACATAGTATCATTTTAGATTATTATTTTATTATTGGAAATAAATATTTCTTTAAATTCCTTTTCAGACCTCTCCTTTCACATTCTCACCCCCACATATAAAAATTAGGCTAATTCCTCTGCATTCCACAAATTTTTCTTCACTCACTCTCTCATCCCTACTTACTTCTTCTTCATCATCTCTCCACTTTCTCTCCCACAGAAAAACAAAACAACAAACAGAAAATGGTGGGTTTTTAGTTACTGAAAATGAAAACAAAATTCCAGTGTAATTTAATGTAATGGGGAAAACTGCTAGGTGGTTTCGTGGATTATTAGGTGGTGGTGGTAGTGTTAACAGTAAGAAAGATGGAATAAATTCTTCAGAAACAACAACTAAACCAGGTAACAAGAAAAAATGGGGTTTCCTTAGATCTTTCAGAGACAATAAAGAACCAATTTTGGATACAACATCAGTAAACGGAAGAAAAGGGTCATCATACAGAGAAATTTCATCATCTTCATTATCAACATCTTCTTATTTAGTTCATAACAGAGGAAAAGATGAAGATCAGAATAAACACGCAATTGCAGTTGCAGCAGCGACAGCTGCGGTTGCTGAAGCTGCTGTTGCAGCAGCTAATGCAGCAGCTGCCGTTGTTAAATTAACTAGTAGTAGTGGGCGTAATGTTGTTACTACCACCACGGCGTATGTTAGTACATCTTCATCAACCGGAGGAAATGGTGGTGGTGGTTTGAGAAGAGAAGAATTCTCTGCTTTGATGATTCAATCCGCTTTTCGTGGTTATCTGGTAAGATTTTCATAACGTTTTTTGCTGGATTACGTTACATTCAGATTCGTTAAGAAAATTTCTGTTTTTAGTTACCGTAATCTGTGGATAAAAGACTCTGTTTTAAGTAAAAAAAATAATAAAAAACGCGCTTTTATCTATTTTTATCGGTTACTTGTTTCATTATCTTATTTCCGTTTTAAAGAAAAATACGTTATCAGAAATTAGTAACTTACAGAGAATGATTAAAATTCCGTCATTTTGTTGAAATCTGGTAGGTTCTTTTCTTCATTATTGATGGTGGGCCGTGGGGGTGAGAGTGTGCTAAAATGCGCAGTGAGTGTAGAACACCCGTGACTGCTACTATTTCCATTAATGGATTTTTTCTTCTTCTGTTTGTTTCTTTTCACTGTATGTTTATCAGTTTCCTTATCTGAGATAATGGTTTGATCCACAGCTTTATAATGTACTTTTATTAAACTGCTGTTGAAAACTTAGACCGTTTGATTATGTTAGGTTGATTATGTAAAATTAGATTTTGTTTGTTGGTTGGACTGAGTCATGAAAATGTGAGCTGTCTAATTTAATCTGAACCGTTGGTTAGAATTTAACAGTGTACTACTTGGTTGACTTGGTCAATGCAAGTCCAGGTGAGGTGATGAATTTAGAGAGCTCATCTTCTTCTGTAGGATCATTGTCCTAACACTTTTAATGAACTCTGTTGTGTTTTTCTGCTCTAAGGGTATGCTAGTAATTTCAGTCTATCACCGATTGTCCTGTTTCGGTACACCTTCATGCTAGATTTTATCTTAGGAAGTACTTGTGTTGTATAAAGCCCTGTCACAATAGTTAGATAAAAAGTTAGGCGAGGTCTTCGTCTGCTTGGAAAACTTTGGCACAAGTCTACAGAAAATAAGCTCGTCATATTTTTTTCAACAAACATGACCTTTGAAATTTAGAGTGGCTCTACGTATTTCGTGTGTCGGTGGCTAGTCCAATTTGGACTCTTGGTCGAATAGGGGTTGACGTTTGGTAATGGTGGGGGGTGACCGACTGATTGACGTACTATAATGATTAATCATGTGGAAATGACAATTTAGTTGGATAATCATGCTTAACTTTTAAAGTCTGTGGGTGCGGGTGCGGGTGGCAAGTTGGTTAGTGAGAAGTCATTTTCTTCTTCAATGTTAGACTTATTATGTTTCTCCCACACCCTACCCCTTCCATGTTAAAGAAAACTAAAATGATTTGGCTTTATTTAAGTGAGTGAAGAAAAAATCATCACCCGACGAGTTCTTTTTTTTTTGAAAATTGTCTTTGTTTTCAAAAGTGTGTAGAGGAAAATTTCTTCTTTCAAAATTTTGAACTTTTTTTGCTTCCCGCCGTATGGTCGTTTTAATGATCATTAGCTTTAGTTGAATCATTTGAGCTCACTTTCTAGAGCTTCACCTTCTAGTATGTCTCTTTTTAGGACTTAGGTGTTATATTCTTTTTGACCTTTTTTTTCTGTGGGTGCAGCATTTGAATTTATTGATTATATTAAGGTTAAAATTAAACTTTTTAGAGTTAATGGGGATTAGAGGTTACTTCATTGTGGAAGTTGGTTTAGCTTTTTTGATTATCAATCTGGTTAGGAGTCCTATGACTAGTTGTTGACTTGCTTGCAAAAAAAGTTTTCCGGTTTTGTGGACAGCCCAAATTCTGGAAAAGTGGGAATAGTTTTATTTGGTGATATTCTGTCACAAAAAAGTTGTTATGGCCTTATGGGTGCTGCAATAGAATATGATTTTCACCAGATTAAAGAAAAAGAGTACAGCAAAAAAGAATACAGCTAATTTTTCATGTTCCATCCTATCTGTCTGAATGTAATTGTAGATATGGGTTGGGGGCACGTCTCTTATTTCTTATTACCTGTTGTATATTTTGAAGGCAAGGAGAGCTTTACGGGCGCTTAAAGGATTGGTAAAGCTTCAGGCGTTAGTGAGAGGGCACATTGTCAGAAAAAAGACAAAAGATACATTACGATGCATGCAAGCACTAGTAAGAGTACAGGTCCGAGCAAGATCTGGTCGTAATCACAGTTCAGAATTCCGATATCATCACAGCCGCAAACCTTCCTTATCTCACCAACCTGTAAGCATTCTTTTATGCCTACTGTTTTCTCTTAGTTTATTCTCAATGATGTCTGCACTTTTAAATTTGTAAACACAAACACTCTCTCTGACATGGTGAAATGTTTTTTACTTTGCTTGTTCGATCTTCTAATAGGGTCCTGGAACTCCTGAGAAGTACGAGCGTGGCATTCACTCAAATAGTACAAGGCATGAACGCTCGTCATCCCTGAAGGTAAATTTTTGTAGATCTATATAATATTTGCATGAAGTATCTGAGAAGCTTTGTGTGGGAAATCTTAGTTGTTTTTCTTTGCCAACTGCTTGCAGAGGAATGGCTCACATTCAAATCCTAGGGAGATTGTTGATCCTGAAAGAGCTCAAACAGGTTGGAATTGGTTAGACCATTGGATGGACGAGAATCATAATAGAAGAGTTGGGCCACTTGATGATGAGAAGAGTGATAAAATTCTCGAAATAGATCCTGGGAAACCCCATGGTAACTCGAAACTCAGGTACTCCTCATCTGCAAGGCATGCCTCAAATCAAGATCGACCCAGTCACAGCTATACCACAGTGGATTCACCCTCTAAGGACTCTACAACTGCCCAACTATCAGCTCCAAGTACATCTTCTGGCGAAGTTCAATCAGTTAGCGGCAGAAAGTTTCCACGTGAAGTTGAAGATGCAGTTTTCCGCACAGCTGACAATAGCCCGCAGTTCTACTCAGCATCTTCACGGCCTGGTAGTGAAAGGAGAGGTCCCTTCACACCTGCAAAAAGCGACTGCTCGGGAAGTTTTCTAAGTGGGTATTCAGATTACCCTAATTACATGTCGAACACTGAGTCATTCAAAGCTAAAGTCAGGTCCCAAAGTGCGCCTAAACAACGTTTCGAATTTGAAAAATCTAGCTCAACAAAGAAGTATTCTAATCTCGGCTTCGGTGAGCTTAGGTCATCTAGTACTCAAAGAAGTTCAACATTGCATACCAGCTTCACAAGCAAGGCTTATCCTGGTTCAGGCAGGTTGGATAGACTTGGAATGCCAGTTCGTAGTAGCCACGAAACAGTCGTAAACCGTAACATATAGTAGAATTAAAAGTGTGAATGTATCTCTCTTTTACTCTAGGGTTGTCTTATGCTTACTACTGTCTTCTGTTGTTAGAAAGGTGTAAACCCTCTGACTTTATACTATGTTTCGTGCTTTTTATCAATATTTAAGCTCTCCTGCAAACAAAGAACAAAGAATTGCTAATGAATTTGGTAATTGATATAGGCTGATACCAAATTGTTAGGGGCTGATACCATTTTATGTAGGACAAAAAGGTCTTAAGCAATCCTGACCTTTGGATCGGCTGAATGGTATCAGCCTCCAGTAATTCTGGTATCAGCCCTTATCAATCATGACGAATTTTGGCAAATATGTTCAACACTGATATTTAGAAGCAACTAGAATACTTTTAAACTCCTGTTATTGCTTACTAAAACACTATGACATTTGATTTCAAAAATGTATTTACAGTGCACCCTTGCTGCATTTATAGTGGCCATTGTGGTTGCCCAATGAATGATCAAGTCCGAGCTTGGCGTTAGGACTTACGAGTGCTACCAGGGTTCTGCACTGTCCCCAGATACCACTAGCATAATGCCCTAGCATCACACCAACGGTACTACTCCGACCAATACAGTGGTGGTTTTCTGGTGAGGGATACCAGTCTAGGTATTCTATATGTTTCAGTTCTCCGGAGAATTAGCAACTTATTTTCCTGGTGTAGTTGGTTATCACTTCAGTCTAACTGAAGGTCCCCAGTTCAGGCAAAGCCAATAATTTTTTTTTGTGGAAGTATATTAGAGAGAGTTTAGTCCAGTTGACTAAGTCAACTGTCTGTTTGGTCCATTTAAAAAATATATTTTACAGTTTGGTCCTAGGATTTTGTCCACCCACGCGGAATATTATTTTTTTGTTACTAAAATACCCCTTCACTACCCTATATAACCAGAATAGGTAGAATCGGTTTCATTTTTATTTTCTCTCCTACTTCATATGTTGCTGGCGTTTTTTTCTGCTGCTGCAAAACCATTTTTCTAGGGTTTACGAAGTTCGATTTTGTTTTTGATACGAAGATTGATTCGATTTTATAGCAGATTAATGAGGAAGTCATTGTTACTGAAACTGATTTGATTTATGGAGTTGATTTCTAGTTTTAGAAGACTGATTCGATTTTTACGGAGTTGATATGGAATTTACAGATCTAATTTGTTTCGATTTTTACGGAGTTGATTTTGGTTTTCGAAGATTTATTCGATTTAGCGGAGTTGATTTCGGAATTACAGATCAAATTTACAAAGATTTGATGTTCGAAGATTGGAGTTGATTTGAATTCTTCTTGTTTCGGGTGAGTATTCATACTAATTCCTTTTCTGATTGTATTTTTATTTGAAGTAATTTTGTAGATCGGTTGTGTTTCTCTTCTTATCAGGAGTTCATTAGGTTTAGTGAACTAACGAAACCTAATGTGTGTTTACGAATCATGTTTAAGTTTATGCATTGTAGATTAGTTTGTTGTTTGATTTTAAGAGCAATGTGAATGAACTCTGTTAAGAATTCATTTTTTAGAATGAAATCTTTATTTGTTTAAGAAGAAGTATTCCTGCTGCTTGTTTATCTTTTATTTTGTTATTTTATTAAGAAGAAGATCTTCATTTTAAGAATGAACCTTCAATATATGCATTGTAGATTAGTTTGTTGTTTGATTTTAAGAGCAATGTGAATGAACTCTGTTAAGGCTTCATTTTTTAGAATGAACTCTTTATTTGTTTAAGAAGAAGTATTCAGGTGAAATTATGTTTGGAAGGCACATCCGGAGGTATATTTATGTCCAATACCACGGCTTGCTAATAGTTACCACAATTTACCACGAGCTTTCCAATATACCTGAGCCGGGTACTATCTAATTAGCAAATGACGGATGTATCCCAAAAATTGTCGCACTGATGTCGCGTTTGGATGGGCCATATAAATAGGAAAAGTATACTCCGAATACCAAACCATTTCTCTCTCTTGAGATATGAAGTGAGCATCTCCCTTCGTCGCCTTCAAACCCTAGTTCATTTGGTGCAAAATATACCCACACTAGTGCTTTCGCCATCAAATTCATTAAACGTGAGCTAAATTCAATCCCTACCTTCACCGTAACTCGAATGATTTCAATGAATTTGGGTGTTTTCCTAACTTTTGCTTTTATTGTGTCCAGGGTTTTGGGCTTTCGGCACTGGTAAAAGCTTCATAACTGGTAAATTCTTCTTCATGTTGGTGATATGCAAAATCATATGCATCCTGCTTATACTTAATTATTTGTTTATTTCACAATTGGAGACCTAGTTGGGACAGGTAATTAAGGTTTTATCGCTGAATTTAATTTGTCAATACCATGGTTTAGTTCATCATCTTGAAAAATAAAACTGTTTCTCCTTTCAGATACTGACCCTATGAAACCATATATCTTAAATACAGATTTTTAGTCCTTTGACACCTTTGGGATTAAGAATTAGTGGATGTAGAATTCTTTGCAAACTTAAGTATGTGTAGTTCTTCTTTCTCGAAATCCACTGAAATTATGAACCTGATTTGTTATATATCGGCAGTTTAGTGAATTGTTGTGATGGTAAATTGATTGTTTGTCCATGGTGTTAGGGAAAGATGTCTGCTACTATAGCGGGAGGTTCAACGGATACTGACCTCCAAGATGATGTCAATTCCAAAGAATCTTTAGAGACGGCTTTTGCATCTGTTGAATCGTCGGAATGTAATTCATCAGGAACCGAACCATAGTATGTTTGTTTTATTCGTTCTCATAAAGTCTTTTCTTTTAGAGTGTTGTTTAGAGATACGTTTTCAACATATTACCATTTGGAGATGCAGCAAATTTTATAGATGGAGAGTTTTGCCATTTGGAGATGCAGTAATTTTTAATAGTAATGTAGATGATTGTAAGATAAACATATTACCAAAAGTTAGTTTTAATCTTTTAGATTCATTAGCATTTGCGTTTTATAACTACATTGGTGTTGAAATTGTTAGATGGTTTGAGAATAACTATGTCAAAGAATCCTCCTCCCTTAAAAATATTGTAGTTGATGGATATCCTTTGAAGAAACTTACTTGAAGCATCTCATGTGTATAGCAAGTTTGTTCACCCACAGAAGTATCGGGATAACTACCCGAAAGCAACAAATCACGCAGTTATGCATCTTATGCCCACGATCAAGGGTCGTTTGAGCGAAAAGGCTTACGCAGTATTTGCTTCAACGGCAGTTGGCCACTTCTTGGATATGCCTGGAACCATTAACAACAATACAATTTTGTATTATCTACTCTCACGACAAATTAAGAGACAAGATGATGGTTTTGTATGAACTTTGGGGTTGGAGGGCATATCTTGAGGTTTGGGATGAAGGAATTTTCACTTGCTACGAGACTTAACTTCAAGTTGACAGCTTCAACAAAGGAAGATCTAGATAACCCACTCCCAAAATGTATCACGGATTCACCAATCATGAAAACTCATTTCCTTGGAGAGAAAAAGGTAACAGTAAGCAAACTCTGGACGCGATTCGAGAAAGGAGATTTGACCACCTGTACTGATGATGAGAACGCTAAGTTGGCGCTTCTCTTATTTGTGCAAGTTATTCTTTTGGGCTGCCCGGCGAGAGATTTAGTAAAGGGAGCATATTTCCATTTGGTGGACAACTTGAATAACTTCAACAAGTTCCCATGGGCATGTTAGTCTTAGAAAAGACCCAGTTCAGCTTTCGATCAGTTGTAATGAACTGGGTCTTTTCTGTGCAACTAGTGTTCTAGTAAGGAATCTAGTTAGAACTGTAATATTGGCTTTGTGAGAACTTTTAATGAATTGAGTTTTTCGAAATGGATGTTTAATGAGGCTAACAAGGTAACTTAATCTCTGTAGATAAAACTGTAGATAGTGTTGAATTATCGAAGGTAGATTCAATCAGGAGAGAATATAATTTTGCAGAATGTTGTAGAATTACAGGAGAAAAAAACTCGGGAGAACATGCAGAAAATACATACATTTTTGAGGATTTAATATAGTTTGAAGGTAGTTACCCTTCTGAAAATTTCTGCAAAACGATTTTTGCACTCACATTAAACAATTTTCTTCGGTCAACCAATGAAAATCGAGGGCTTTGTCCACCCACATATTTACTCCTTTATCTTTCAAAATACCGCTGAATACACGTCACATGTGCGACTCATTTGCGACATATCAGTAATATTCCTAGCAAAAAGTAGCACTGAATACGCGACTCCAGTGAGATTGATTAACGACAATGAAAATAATGTGTGATACCGAGCCAAACGGCTCTTAACTTAATAGCACAGTTTTTGCGTTTATTATTTGATGGATGTGCGACACATGAACTACGTGGGTCCTAAAGCCGTTTAGGCCAAGTAAACGCCTGCAGGCTCTTAACTTAATATCACCATATTTGCGCTATCAGAGTGATAGGTGTATGACATATCTACGACTATTTTTAATGGCCAGATTAAGGAAAATTAATAACTAATAGATATTGTTTCTGGTTGGCATTAGGGGTTCTACTGTTTGAAGAAGAAGTAAAAATAATTGAAACAACATCCTATTGAAGTCTCACTGTTTTTCGATTGACATGAGTCATCATAACAAATCAATTTTAAAATTTCTTATACCATCTAGTTAATCGGCTGCAACACATACTTACTTCTGTTGAACCAACATGAATCGAAATCCTAAGTAGTCATTCAACAAACGAACCCCACAGAAATGATGTAAATTCTGATCAGAACCTTAAAGGACCATCAGGAGTTTTCCATCACGAGCCTAATTAAAATTCTTTTACTGGAAACCCTCTCTCACAAACTTACCGACCAAATCAATACTTTTTCATTACAACAACCATCTATTTTATCGATCAAAAAAAGATCAATCGTCCATGTCCTACCTACTGAGTCAACTGAATGAAGTGATGCCTGAAAATTGGAAAACTCTGATCTTCAATTACCCAAATCAATAGTTCCTGAAAACTGATCTCCTTAACCATATCGTTATGTATGTGCGACCCAAAGTATATTTTTTTTTGGGAGCGAATTAGTCAACAAAAATATGGAATGTTATTATGTTAAGTTGTGTTATTTTGTGTTTCGTTAACTTCTATTGTGGTACCAAACGTCATTGGCCCGAAGTATTCATGCTGCTTGTTTATCTTTTACTTTGTTATTTTGTTAAGAAGAAGGTCTTCATTTTAAGAATGAGCCTTAAGTTTATGAATTGTAGATTAGTTTGTTGTTTGATTTTAAGAGCAATGTGAATGAACTCTGTTAAGGTTTCATTTTTTAGAATGAACTCTTTATTTATTTAAGAAGAAATATTCATGCTGCTTTTTTATATTTTACTTTGTTATTTTGTTAAGAAGAAGGTCTTCATTTTAAGAATGAACCTTTATTTTTTTTAAGTTTTTTAGATGTTCATATGTTGGAATGAAGTTCATCTTGTTGTGTGTGTTCATTTGTTTATGTGAACCTTCATTTTTCAGGTTCAATACGTCTCTTTCAAGTTGTTATGCAGTTATGTACTACAATGAACATGTCATTCCATTGGAAGTTTCTTTACAGTCGATGCTTCGTGATCTGAAAATATATGTTTGTGATTATTGGAGAAACTTGACTCCTCAGAGCATGAGATTTAGTCATGGCGAAGGTTGTGATAAAGTGTTCATCAATTGTGATTTTTCTCTTCAAGGTCTATTTCTTATTCAAATAAATTGCCATATTTTGATTTGTTTGTTGAGGAATCTTCTAATGGTGGTGCTTCTAGCTCTTTATCTGGTATTTCCGCGCAGTCGCTCAGTGACAATGAATCATGTAGCGAGTTTACTGGAATTTTAAAGATTAAATACCAGACGGAAAGTCATGAGGAATTAAAACCTCTTTTTTCTAACGGTTGGGAGGATATTTTTAAAGGTGTTGGTCAATTTTTTCATGGTGGTGTTAATGAGGTTCGCTTAGCTGTCGACAAATATTGCAACAAGTCTAGTTATAAAGTTGCAAAGGTTAATAATAATTTGCTTGGGTACACAGTCAAGTGTGGTATGAGTGAAGATTATCCTCGGTATATGCACACTATTCCAATTGATACCGCTAAAAGTGTCTTTGCTATCAAGGAATTCAATGGGAATCATACATGTGGAAGATGGAGGATCCCTCTGTGAAGAAGAAATTGATTAAACATCTATTCAAGGATCAAATACAGTCAAATCCGTCGATAAAGCCTTTGGATATCGTTGCTCAGGTGAAGAGTTGTCATGGTATTAACATAAACGGAAAATGGGTCATTTGTCCAAATATTTTTAAAACATGGCTCTAATGGACAAGTAAAAATTAGTATGGGTGAAATGGACACCAAAAAAATAGCAAGGATGAAACTGGATTCATCCTGGCTTAAACTTAAAAAATAGCGAGGATGAAACTGGATGCATCCTGATGTAAATTAAAAATAAGAAAAAATATTTAAAAATGGGTAGGATGAAACTGTTTATATCCTGGATATTTTTACATTTTTGTCCATTTAAACAGTATCAAAATCTAGATGTCTTTTTCACCCAGAAATTGTTGATTTTGGTCTTTTTAACCAATTTTGTGTAACATAAAATACCATCATCATCATGCTTATAATGGGAAGGAAGCATCCTAGGAAGAGATATATGGTTATGATGTAAAAATTTATACAGATCTTGTTTGGTATGTCCAAGCAATAGAGGTTACCAATCCTGGCAGCTATGCTATAAAGAGACTAAATGGTTTAAGAGGCTTTTTATTTGTTTTGCTGCCTGTATCGAAGGATACAAATTCATTCTCCCTATGCTTTATTGTGATCCAACATTTCTCACTGGGAGATTCAAGGGAACGTTGATGGATGCCACTGGCGTGAATGGGAACCAAGGTAAATTTCTTTATTTTCTGTATAACTCACATTTTTGTTTCATATATTTCCTAAAATAAACTGACTGCATTCTTTGATTTTTAATAGTTGTTACTTAACTGACTGTTTTATTTTTGATTAGTTCATATTGCAAGCTAGTTCACAGTTCTTAACGAACTGATTGTTTTTCTTCTTGATTAGTTCATATTGCTAGCTTCATAGTTCCTAATAAACTCAGATCTTTTAGTTCATACTTCTAAATTAACTGATAGTTTTCTAAATGAACTGACAGTTTCATCTCATGTTTTCTCAATGAACTGACAGTTTTAGTTCTTTTTATTTTCTTTCATTCTGTAGGTTTTTTTACTTTCACGTTTGCTTTAGTTCCTTCAGAAGACATTGAAGGTTGGGAGTGGTTCATGGAAAACTTGCAATATTGTGTTGACTCTCGGCCTATCACCTTTATCACTGATCGTCATGAAGGGCTGAAGCAAAGTATTCCTAAGGTTTTTCCTAATTCGCATCATAGTTACTATTTTTATCATTTGAAGAATAGCCTCCCTATCAAGAAAGAATATGAGAAGTATAAACAAGTACTGGATTTGTTCCATAAAGTTGTATACTGTTACAGCGTTGATAAATATGAGTCTTCTTTGAATAAGATGTGTATTATTGGATGTGGTTGGGTTGACAAGTACCTCAGAAATATTGATCCCAAGAACTGGGAAAACTCTTTCTTCATAGGATGTAGGTATGGGACACACTCATCTATTGTTGCAGAATCTTTCAATATCTGGATTCGTCATGAAAGGAATTTTCCTCCAGCTGCTCTTGTTGATGAGCGCAGGATAAATATTATGAGGATGAGTTCAGAAAGGCGCGATCTTGGTAGAACTTATATAGATAGTTTGACTCCCATCTACAATGTTATACTCAAGGAACATGTCGATATAGGTCATCTATGAAATGTTACCGAGTCAGGTAACGAAATCTATGAGGAGCACTCTCCCTGCTCTGATGTTGTTGATCTTATGCAGATGACCTGTACTTGCCATAGATGGAAAGTGTTTGGGTTCCCTTGTGCTCACGCCACTATTGCTATTACTCTCAAGGGTTCTGATATGTTGACGTATATCATCCTTACTTTGGTTCAAATCATTTTCATAATTCTTATGCTCTTGCAATTCAACCCATTCCAAACTTCAATAGGCATGAAGTGTATGAACCTGAAGACAGAGTTCTTCCTGGTATTCCAAGGCCAGCTCCAGGAAGACAACCAAAGAAGCGTATTCGCAGTGATTATGAGAAGGAGAGGAGGCCTATGCAGTGCTCTAATTGCAAGAAGATTGAGAATCACAACAAAGCTACATGTCGTCAATTACTGCTAGAGTAGTATGCTTGAAATTTTATTTTTAGTTTATGTTTTTTTATGGTATATGAACTACTATTACTTTTGAATATAAATTGGTGGTAGTTTTTTTTTTATTATATGCACTTAATTGTCAGGAGTGAACTTCATTTCCTGGAATGAACTCCCTCTTTTTTGTAGAACTGCTACTTTGAAATGTTATTTTTATGGGATATGTACTATATTGTCTGAAATGAACTTCAATTCTATCATTTCATTTACTGGAATGAACTTCATCTTATGTAATGAACTCCGTTTTTTCTAGAATTGCTATCGAAATGTTAATGTTATTCAATGGGATATGTACTTCATTGTCTGGAATGAACTGATATCTATATCAGTTCATTTACTAGAATGAACCCCCTTTTTCCTAGAAATTTTCTAGAATTGCTATTGAAATGTTATTATATTAGTTCATTTACTGGAATGAACTTGTATCCAATAGAGTTTGTATTATCTATCAATTCATTTACCTAATGAACTGGTATCCATAAGACAACAAGCCAAAATACCGAAGTTAAAAACAGAACATAAGTTATCCATACGACAGAATATTGAAGTTAAAAACATAAGTCAAAATATTATCTACTAGTAATCTACTATCCAAAATGACATTAGAAGCTAATTCAGGTAATATTATACATAAGAGTTTTTATGTCTAATTTGTTTCACCATTATCAAGTAAGCAATTGCTAAGGAATTATGAGTTGGTAAATTCACTCCAGCTCTCTTCATCTCCTGATGCAATAAGAAGTTTGTAGGCCATCTCGACTCTCTTTACTTGCATTTTGTTTACCATTTCAGTTTTCTTCATCACACTCTATGACTTCGTTATTATTGCATCGACACTTCTCTTGATCCAATAGCAGGTGTACAACAATCTAGGTATTTCCCTTCACTCCTGGAAGATTTTCAAAGATAACTATGGTGCATATTTCCCTATCCTGAGCTTGTAGCCACAAGTTGATGTGTCTCATGCAGTAAGCAACCATTCTGTTTGCGCCAGTATCACATTGCTAACCAAGCTCACCCTTTTTGATGGATCTTTAATGCTCCCATGTGTAGTTTGTGACGTCAAAAATTAGCAGATGCCAGTGTTCAGCTAGAGGTTTTTTTTATTTCGCTTTACCAATGTTTGGGTCATTATTCATAGGAATGAGAAGCTTCTCGGTTATGTAATGCATGTCTCTTATAAACTCATCAACTTCCTCTGTTCTCTTCAGAGCATTGTGCTGCACAAAAAATGTCTGGAACAAAAAAGAGAAATGAACTAGATAAGTAGTTCATTCTACGCATGTCTAGATAAGAAGTTCAAATAGATAAAAATCAAATAACCTTCATAACCATGATTTTTTCTCTAAATCAGATAAATTGCAAGCAAATAATTTATTTATTAAATTAGTACGCAGAAATACACTTACAAATGCTGTTGGATTCATAATCTCGAAGTTGATATATTCTATTCGAGTATCACAGTCCTGGATTTCTATAAACATTCTCTCCTTGTTTATATCATTGTACTTTATGTATATATAGTATACCAACAAGGTGGTGTCCAAGTTTTCATTGAACAATAGAGAACAAATTTCACTTCCTTGGACTAATATTGCAATTTTCTTGTGATTCTCTGCTTTCCAAGCTGCTTGACTGCAAATACAAAGAAAAATGAACTGTCAAAAGTTTATACCAAAAAGTTTTGTTGAAGAAAAACATATCTAAATTGTTAGTAAGAGAAACATACGTAGTCATAGCTTTGATGAAGAATTCACCAAATACCGACAGCGCAGCTTTATCAAATTTTGAGTAAAAAGGAAATTTCTCCAGGTCCGGTAGATTTGGCTTGATTACTTCTCTTACTCTTCTAGGCGCCTGCGGTGTTATTTCTTGAATATGATCTTTTTGTTGCGCTTGTGGTGCTGCTTCTTGAATCTGATCCTTTTGTTACGCATGTGGTGCTGCTCCATGAACATTTGCAGGATCAGATCCTCTTTTCCTCTTACCTACATTTCCAACATGGTTTTCCTACATTATTCTTCTTCTGTTCTTTATCTCTATCAACTTCAGGTGAATTCCTCGACACTACCTTCTTGTCCTTGTTCAACTTCAGTTTGAATCTTGTTTTTCTTTGATTGAAATATGATCCAGATATAAAATCATCCCCTATTGGTTTCACTGGTTTGTTTGATGTAGTAACCATTCTATTACTTTTTTCTAGTACTAGTACATGTGTGTGTTGAGTCTGATCCATTGATGAACCAAGGCTTGTTTCATTCAGTTCTGCAACTATTTGTGAAGTTGTTTCCACATATGCGGCAGTTGTCTTTGCTTTCTTTGATCTAGTAACCACTCCATGTTGTTCTTGTGACACATGGGTGGGTTGGAACTGTTACATACCAATCAAAAACTAGGACGACTATAGTTGATATCGTTTACTGTAGTTTTGATGATGGTGTGAGCTTCGTCATCATTCAAATATTCATTCTTTTGATTCTTGTCATCAATAAGTTGCTGACTTACATGTCTTCATTTAAGAATATATCATCTTTGTTACTTGCTGTTTAAAATAATTCAAGAAGCATAAATCAATTTTTTATCAATAGTCAACTTGTGCATCAAAAGTTAGAGTTCACCCTTCAGAATGAACTCCAACTTCTATATTGTAGCCAGAGTTCATCCATGAGAATGAACTCCAACATCTTGATTAACAGTCAGAGTTCATCCCTCAGAATGAACTCTAACATCTATATTGTAGCCAGAGTTCATCCATGAGAATGAACTCCAACCTCTGCGTTAAAATTTAGAGTTCACCCCTCATAATGAACTCCAACATCTTGATTCACAGTTAGAGTTCATCTCATAGAATGAACTCCAACCTCTAAATCTAAAAAATTTATAGAAGGAAGAAAAATATTTGGAATTTCTAACCTAGGTTCACACATTGATCAATACTTAAAGGAACCGGGGTGCTGTCTGTTGGAAACGAAGGAAGCTATTCTTCAATCATCTCATCAAGGAGCTTTTGTTAAATATCACTTGCATCGACTTCAATAGAAGGATTTCCAACAGATAAGACGGGGAAGAGATGATCAGAACCAGATCTTCCAGCAGCTTCCATATCATCAGTCCCAATTCCTTCATTTACAACATCTGGTACTGCTTGTATTCCTTCATCCACAGCAACATCTTGCATTCCAATTCCTCCAATAGCTTGCATATCATTAGAAGCATCTTACATTCCAAAATCTTCATTCACATTTCCTCCACCCGCTTCCATGGCTTCGTCCACTGGTTGATCCAATATAATGTCTATTTGATCACTCAACAACGAACTCTTGTTCTTATCAATGAAAAGAGTACGCATGAACTCTGATGTTTAGTCTGCCATGAATTTCTCCATATTCCCACTTATAGCTAGCAATGCATCAACTTCAGTTTGCTTAGAATCTAAGTGTAATACAAGGAATTCCATCTTTCTTTAAAAAAGTGTCTTTGAAGTTGTTGCTTCAACAAGTGATTGCTCAAGGTCTTCCTGGTTTAATAAAATATTCCTCATCTCCTCAGCATGCTTCGTTGTCAACTATTTTATCTATTAAGCATGTTTACCTCTAAGATACTCTATCTCTTGAACATGTGTATGTTTCAAACTTTCTATCTGAGTGGTCATTTGAATGAATTCTTCCTCAAGCAACTCAGCTTTTGTCTTGGCCTTTTGCTTTTGCAATAGCGTGTTTTCAATTCTTCCAAAAAAAAATGTTATAGTTGCACACACAAAATTTAAATAATCATATATTATCAACATTTTTTTAGAGTTCATTTCATACAATGAACACACTGTTGCATCCTCATTAAACATTCATAGTAGGAATCCATTACAAGGAATGAACTACAACGTCATAGGAATCAACATTAACATTCAGAGTTCATTTTGTGGAATGAATTCCAATTTTATCTTAAAGTAGCATAGTTCATTATGTGAAAATAAATAACAGTACCATCTTAAACTAGTTTTTTACCTCTCCAAAAGGAAAAATTTTTGATCCCGCAGCGCGGGATCAAAATTGAATTCGCAGCCTAATAATCTTTGGATGTTGGAGATATGATGTCATCAAACTGAGTATTTAACTACGATTAAATATTCATTTTTTGTGGAAACCGGTGAACTTATACCAAATATTTCTGAACTGAAAAAATTTAATACCAGAATTTCCCACGCAATCTTTATTTTTGGCGCGAAACGGGGGATCTTTCATATCTCTTATTCTTTAGGAAAACCTATAATTTTACAATCTAAAAATTTGAAATACGAAGTCACGCCTCCAGAAATAAAATCACCAAAATAATCTTTTCTCATCTTGCAGGCCTAGTACTAGTACAGGTAACTTTTTTCTTATTGATAATAATCATTTCTTGATTCTATTACGAGTACAACCTTACGATTTTGTTATTGTTATACAAAGATCTATAATCACGTCCCCTTTTTCTTATAATCATTTAGTATAACAAGTTAATTAATAATATGTGGATATGGTTGTATCCTATGGTTGTATTGAAACACAGATATATGTAAACTTTTCTAAGTAATTGCCTATTGATGTTGATACTGCTACAAGTGATGACAACTAATTGTCTAGTCAGTAACATTAATTTTTATCTTGATTTATTGTTTTAGATTTAGTATTGAAAAACATTTGCTTTCTGAATTCTCAACATGATGAATCTGTATACACAATATATTAACTTGAATATCAATTGTCATCCAGGTCATGGTTGTTATTGAAGATCATTCTTTTCCGGGAGACAAAGATGGTTTCTCTACCAGAAATGATGACTCAATTAGCGCAGACTCTGGAAAAGGTCGACCCAACCAATGGAGTGCCGAAAATTGGTATGGAATTTGATTCTGAACAACAAGCTTATGATCAAGGTTGTGAAATCGTAAATCGCAATGCGAATCTTTTTTTTATTTTGTGAATCGAATCGCATGTTAAAGCGTGAATCAAAGATTCACGATCGATTATTAAATTGTATATTAATATTGAATTATAAGGAGTATTTAATTATCTTCATATTTTCCATAGAATTTTGGTCTATGATCCAATATATATTAATGAAGTTCGTTAAGTATCGAAAAAAAAGAAAGCAGAACGCTGGTTAAAAGCTGCTGACTTGACACAGGAGCTCAAGAGTTCGAATCTTCCCATTCCTTTTTTTTGAAAACCCATATTTGACTTTAGACTTCAGTCAAGAATCATAGTCAAACGTAGTTGACTATACGATTTATAGGTGAAACGATTCTAGTACACGATTTGAATCGAGTTGGAAAAAAATGAAACGAATCGCACGATTCAAATCGTGAATCGTGCGATTTTTAAAACCATGCTTATGATTATTATAATCGGTTTGCTAGAGGCATTGGATTTAGTATACGTAAAGGTTCGAGCACTCATCGCAAAGATAAAGTGGTCTCTAGATAAAGTGGATTTAGTATACTTGTTGCAGGTGCGTGTTTGCTTGGAGTGGACATTTCTAGTCTGCTAGTTGGGCAATCTGCAGAATTGATAATTTCGCTAATTTATTAAACTAAGTTTTTTAATATTATACACTACTGATATTACATTTGCTTGAGAATTTCATGTTTTGAGAATTATATTGAATGTCTATTTACAATATTTTTTCCCAACTAGAAAAAACTATCGGCAACTGTTATTGATTCATGTAGCAATAGTCCAATATAGACTACTCAGGACCAAGAGTCTAAATTAATCCCACTGGCACTAATCACTAAGAGTCTGAATGCACAAAACAGTTGGCGCTAGAATCAAAGATAATAAGGGGTATCTAACTTGGCGCCAGAAATCAATAAGGAAACAGAAAAAGGAAAGAGAATATATGAAAAATATTTGGTAAAAGTTCGCCGGTTTCCACAAAAAACGGATAATTAACCGTAGTTAAGTACTCAGTTTGATGACATCATATCTCCAACATCCAACGATTATTAGGCTGCGAATTCAATTTTGATCCCGCGCTGCGGGATCAAAATTTTTTCCTCTCCAAAATCATCAATATTCATTTCTAAGTGTTTGCAAATGGTATCGATATTCCAACTTGTAAATCTTGGACGGTAATCTACTATTTTTTCTGCGCTTTCCACTTGGGTGTTAATTTATTTGAATGCTCAGCAAACCAATGATGTAAAAAAAAGAATTATACTAGGTAGTTATCAGCAACAATTCATTTCAACATCAAAATGAAGAAACATAATTATGAACAGTTTTCTATCTCACCAACAAGTAAAGGTAAAACCCTTTATAAGAACCACTTTTCAAGATTTCCATCAAATGCTTGTGTATGAGATGCGACAAAGATATTCTATCTATTGACTCTAGGCAAGCTAGGTACTTGGTATGGATGGAACCTCCATCACCAGTAGTAAGAAAAATAGTAGACAAAACAAAGAGTTCAAACATGGTTACATCTATTCTTAATCAACTCGACGATTTTGTCTTTCAATTATGTGTTCTTTATATCAAAAGGTTTCCTTTTTGGTGGAACAAATTTGTAGGTTATATGGAACCTCCCATAAGCGTAGTCTGTTAGGTTTCTTGAGTCCAAGAAAGATTCTTCTATTCCACCTCCAGGGACAATAGGTGTTGACTTATTTTATTCAGTAGCAACAATATCCTCTTCTAGTTTGCTACATTCGCCAATGGACTCTTATACAAAGCCATTCTTTATTCTTCATTCAAAGCCTCTTTTTCTTGTAGTGCTTTAATCTTATCAGCAAGAGAAATGACTCCAGCAAAGCTACACTTTATCTTCTTTTCTACATTTTTTTTTTAAAAAGATTAATGGTTACTTTTAGAAATATTAACTGATAAAAGAAGATAAAGTGTAGCTTGAGAAGGACCAATACTTCAGTTCATTCTACTGGGTGAAGTCTCAAGAAGTTCTAAGTTTATTCAATAAAATAATGCTTTCAAAGAAGAACCAACACAATAGTCCATTTTGTATAATAAACTATAAAATCTAGATCTACAATTTTTCTAGACTTCATTCTAGAGAATGAAGTCCAGCAAGTCAAAGAAGGACTTATTATTCATCAAACATCAAACAGATGTACACCTTAATTCTAAAGAATGAACTCTGGAAATATATATTCGATTTACAACTTCATTCTATAACTTCATCAAATAGATCTACAACTTCGTTAAAAAAAATAAACTCCGACAAGATATACCCTACCTATAACTTAAATATAACTGAATCAACATGCAGACAACAAACAACATAATGAATATTCATTCATATGAACATTCAATATAAAAAAAAATCAACTTCTAGTACTTCGAATTAGGGTTTTTTGTACCTTTCGATGGTTTCTTTGCTTTTGATTTCTTTGAAACTGGTTCTTCTTCAACTTGATTAACTCCTTCATATACAACTAATTGGATGTTTCTTTCTTTAACTTCTTCATCTGAAGATGATTCTACTACTATTTTCCTCCTCGATCCCCTCATTTTAGGGTTTTGATTTCTTTAATTTTTCTAGGGTTTTGTTTTCTTATTTTGAAGAAGAAAAGAGCAGTGAGTTTTATCTGCTCGATTGGTTAGATGAGACCAAAAAAATTAGTAAGGAACCCATAACACTGGATATGGGCAGCCATATCGGTCTAGATGAAAAAAGACTATTTTGTTTTCTGATTTCGACTGATTTTGAAGATTATTTGTTCGTTTTCTCAGATGAAGAGAAAAAGACGAAGAATTTTTCTGGGTTCTCTGAAAATGGAAAATGAAGAGACTAAATGAGAGAGTAGGTTAACGCGTTTTTAGGGGGAGTTATCGTGTTTATGGCGGTAACAGTTAGATGAGGGTATTATTATCTGTTTGGTAATTTTTAATAATTATGGACCAAATGGAAAAAGGTGATTTCTAAAATGAACAGACTGATGTGGGCCCGGGCATAAATGGACTGAACAATATTCCCCCCCCCCCCTTCTATTCTACTATTTGGACTTTCTGCCTAGCAGTTCGAACCTGGGCAAAGCCAATAATTTATTATTTTCCCCTTCTACTCTACTATTTGGACTTTCTACCTAGCCTAGGACTCATGGGGTTAGGTCGCATCTCCAATGGAACTGATGAACTTTTTTGTTCCATAATCTATAAGTCAAACTTAGCAAAATATGCAACATGTTAGATAGATTTGTGCGATATTATCACTTCGACACCACCATATGACATATCATTATTTTTCTCCAATAATTACATGGGTGCAATATTTCCCAATCAGTTTTCTCTTATACGATTTCCTAATGCGCTGAAAAGGATGTAGTCATAAGCTTCATTTATAATATATTGAAGCTACGGACCTGGCTCATCAAGGGGTTGCTTGCGCTCTAATCATTTAACTAAAGTTTCTAGAGTTTTCACTGGCCAAGCTTTAGCCTTGGAAAACTTGATTCTCATCCCTTGTTAGCAGACAACAGGATGAGTCCTCTCGCGTTCCCATATCATGGATTAGCTTTAAAAAAAAATTTCCTTCTCAAACCACTAATAAAACCAACCAAAAGAGCTACAAAAAAAGATCCAAAAACAGGGATTAAACAATTACATACTAGATCGAAGCAACAAATAGTTACCAACACCAATTAAGAAAGATTGTAATATTATTGATAAAAGTCTTAGTTCTTACAGACGTAGTGATAATATGCCTTAAATAGGAACACAAGTTAAGCCAAGTGCTATTTACTTGACACATACACATTGTTAAAACAGGTGATAACATGCCTTAAATCCCTACTAGCAGGTCAGAATTATCCCTTTTTAAACTATTTATTTTTAATATGTTTGAAAAGACGAGGGTACCCAAATATACCACAATCTTAAACTTTTCCACCTATAAGTCCTTTCAACGAAAGTGTTTGTCTATGGACTGAGTCGAGACAATACAACGAATCGGTATTCACACTTTGTGTGATCGTCTATAGATACGAGATCGAGACAACACAACAATCAAAGTGTGTTTACTTGATAATAGGTTTGGACTTAACCAAACTATATAAGATCACTATCAAGTAATACAGAGTTAACGTTTGTGTAATTTACTTTAAATTATAATAACAATAATTATAATTACGGGACATAGCAAGATTTTGTTAACGTGGAAACCGCAAATGCAGAAAAACCCCGGGACCTAGTCCAGAATTAAATACTCTCAGAATTAAGCCGCTATATAAAATCAAACCAACTTCGTATAGTTGAGAACAAGCAACTAAACCTATAGTTCACCTAGTTTCTTCAAAATTCATGCGCTTTCGACATTAAATAAGTGCACGCACTGGAAAAAAATCCTTTGGTTCATATTCCAAATAATAAAGGAACAACAAATCTGTTCGGTAACAACTCTATTCAATCTCAGTGATATGATTTAGACAAAGGCTCTTCTGTTTAATCCAATAAACTCCTTTGTATGGTTTAGATATATCTATCTAACAACTACCAAAGTAGCAAAGTTTACATTTTGCAATCAATAGTAGGATCTACCAAGATACTAAATACTGATGCCGATCTACGCAACTAATCAATCAAGGCTATCAAGATAAACCGATTATAGTTGGATCCCATCCGATCAAGTTTTGTGCACACCAAAGATTGTGAAACCAATAAGAAATATTCTTTGTATTCAAATCTTCTTAAATCTTCAATAAAAACCCGCATACCACAACTTGAATCTCGTGTGATCAATTACGCACATAATGGAGTCTGTTAACAATTGATTATCATAAGATGTCTTTAAATCTATAAATAGTTCTAAGGATCATGTTGATACTTCGATCTAGTTTGAGTGAATCTTATATCAGAAGAGAAGATTCTCAAGAATAAACAAACTTGGTGCAATCAAAGTTCAACAATCGTTAGTCAATCAAATCAAATCGAAAACTAATAATACTCCAATTATCTAGTTTATCAACGGTACTCATAGAGCTTCTTGATCCCACAGAAGTCTTTAAACGAGCGGTCATAAGAGATTTCGCCTAATTAGGGTACTTTCCTCTCCGAATAGACGGCTCCACCAGTAACAACACAACAAGGTAGTTTTGCTGGCTCTTAGGATAGTTTGCTCAAGATGCAAACTTAGGTATTATAGACAAAGGAAGTTTGGACACCAAGGAATTTCCAAAACCTAAATATGCTTAAGTTATGCAATATTTCCAAAATCGTTTTTCATAATTCCTAGAATACTTTGTCCAAATTTAACCGAAATCCTACTAGAAAATCTCCAATTAGTAAATGCACATTACCAATTTTTATTTTCTAGAGGTATGCATTTTAATTGCTGGTAATTAAAAGCATATAAAATTAACAACCTTAATTAAAAGATTCTCAACTTATTTCTTTCTGGGATCTCCTTGAGTTATTAAGGAATATCTTTGAACAATAAAAGATAGGAATTACTGTGCATGTTCAAAGTATGTCGACATCTTATTTCTTTGTAAATATTTTTTTCATATTTACAATCTTGGAACCAATTATACCACACTTTAAAACAAGTTTAGAACTAGTTCATATGATTTCCAATAACCATGTGATTGATCAAATATCAAACACTAATCATGGGTTTACGGTTCTACCAAACACAAGGATCAGTTTTACCTTAATATGGTTACTGGGACCGGTTACATCAGTTACTAGGATCGGTTACATCAATTACCAGGACTGGTTACCATATTCTCATGGTATTACTTGTGATTGGTCACACCAATTACCAGGATCGGTTACACCAATTACCAGGACCGGTTACACCAATTAAAAGGATCGATTAAACACTCTTTTGTGATCGGTCACACCAATTACTAGGATCGGTTGCACTAATAAAGTCATACCAATACATAAGTCAGGCATTGTGACTATTTTTACCAAGATACATAACAAGTTATGATCGGTTCTACTAACTCACACATATTGGTAATCCAAAGATATGCAATGAATAACAATACCAATAAGCCTAGCGCTTTCGATTAATAAAACAAGTTCATGAATATACTTCATTTAAACGAATGTAAGCATTGTTTCTTAGGACGAAATCTTCACCCATACCCATATACATAATCACAATAGCATTCGTACGATTATGTCGATGTTTTATATACGAAGTTCAAAAGATAAGCATTATACTTCGTATTCAAATTACTTAACACTATGTCTACTAGATTATAATCATTCACATCTTCGCAGTTATGTTTTCAATATAACACGACTTGAAAGATACGTTAGGAATGAAACAATTCAAGTCCCAATATTACTAACATCAAGAGGAAGGATGATGTCGTCGATGTAGCTTGTTACTTCTTCACATTCTTCAAGTCTTCGAGTAATACTTGTATGTCTCATAATCCTAATCTTTCTAGCCTAACCTATACGAAGTTGTATCTAGTACGTAATCAAGCGACTCTTTAATTGAGTTTTGATTCACTAAAATATGACAACCAACGCTTGGTGAGTTCAACTGAGCTATGCTCTAACAATCTCCCCCTTTGTCAATTTTAGTGACAAAACTCTTACAAACATATGGATAAACAAATTATAAAAATTCATTATACATACGCTTGATTCCAAGTTTCAACAGCACAATAACCTGCATATATCCAATCCATAATTGCCGCTATTGATATTTAAATAACAAAGCTAATACTCCCCCTAAAGGTAAGATAGGTAGATTTTCAATTCACACATCTTTGTTATTTCCCATTTGTAGTCCAAATAACTGCAATCAACTTATGATATGTTTCTACCCCTTAGTCAATGCTTTAATCTTTCGTTAGATATAACGTTTAAGCACAATTTTCCTTTCCTTCGTGATTACAAATCACTTGTTTACTCCATATATATTTCTCCCCCGTTTTGTCATAAAATGACAAAGGTTCGAGAAAATACCAAAACTGTAAGGATCTTACAATCTAAAAGAATTTTACAACCTATAAGAGTTAAGCACAAAGGTTTCACATACCACTTTAGATAACCAATGTCAAAACCGAAACTACAAGTAATTTGGTTTTAATATGTTATCAAGGAAACAATTTCCCGAAGCAATTTTCCCTAATAGTTTAGAATATTGACTAAGAAACTTAGTTCCCTTGCTAAACCGATTGCACAAATACAATCGCTTTTATCGATAAGACCAAATAAAAAAACAGAATTAACTTTATTTTTCTCATCAGGCTCTAATTATTCAGATAATAACTTAGACCTTACACTTTAGACAAGACAAATACTAGGTTAGTTAACTAATATTTCTTGTCAAGGCATTCGATTAAACTTGAATAACCAAATCCTTTACTTTTGATAATTCTAACTAAGATCAGAATTAACTTAGTTTCTCTTATCCAGAATCGAATTGGACTAAAAAAATAATCTCGTGTTTTTTTAAGCCATAAACAATACATACAAACCAAATAAATTGACTTGCACAATTGTTTCTCTTAACCGGAAGTAATTGAAACAAACATAGACATTAAAGCACCTCAATTACATCGAAATTTCGTTAAGTCTAAAATAATTGATACCAAACAATAAAGAAAGATATCAAAACAGTTTTTCTTAACCGGAAACAATTGCATCACACACACGCATACATCCATACACACATTCTAGAATAAACATCAATTGTACCGAATTTTGTTAAGGAAAAACAAAATATATGCAATAAACTCAAGATTTTATTAAACAAGAAAATGATTAACTAACAAATTTGTTACCTCAAATTCCTCATCCTTTTCTCCCCAGAAAAATATATCATTAAGCGCAAGTTCAAGTTAGAACTTTCCCCTATTGTGTTATCATCCTCTCGCAGAACAAAAGAACAACAACAAAAGCAACCTTTACCAGAGAAAGGTTGAATCGGTTTTAACTAATGCGTGCCAATAACAAAATTTAAAAACCCAAAACACATATGCTTTTATGTTAAACACAACGATTCAACATATTGTGACTTTTTCACATATGAGTTTCAATCGGAACACCTTATGATCTTTTGATAAAGCCTACCAACATGGGCTAGAACTTAATCCCGCTAAATCAAAAAGCCACACAAGCCATAAGGGATCACACATCATATGAGATCGAATATTAAGGTTAAGAATACCGAAATAAAGCATCCCATAAACACATAGCATTCATACAGATAAGATGACTATAGAAAGTTCTTCAAGGAGTCATAAAACATCAAAAATTGTTCACAAGACAAGCCTACAATAATATACATAATATTGTACAATAAAAGTTGTAGAAACTATTCAGAGATGTCCAAGTCAGTATCATCTTCTGATGAAGTATCTTGATACTTGTCAGAGATAACACACAAATCTCTAGTGAGATCTGGATAATTGTTACTCGCATGATTAATCAGTTCAACAATGCAGTTATTTTTTACTATGCAGTCTTCTCTTGAGAGTTTGTGGGTCTCCTTCAACTCTTATAGGAGGAGGAGCATTGAAAACTTGTCCTCTCATTTTGTTGATAATTCCTTCTCCTAATTTCGTTGAAACTTTTTCCATGGCGTTTGGCCACACAATTCCAAAAGAGCTGCAAATTCTTGTGACTAAACAAGCAAAACCAGGAGTTCTTCTTCCACCTCTCCTAATTGTAATCATTTGTCTAATCATTAGACCATAAAAGTCAAAGTTCTTGATTCCTCTGACAAGATGATATACAAGTTCAACAACATCTCTATTCCATCTGGAATTATGCATATTGCTAGGACACAGGTTGGAAGAAGCTAGTTTTCCAAATACCTTGAGATGAAATTCAACATTGTGAAGAAAAAAATGAATTACCTGACCATGCTCCACCAATTACAGATGAAATGGTATCGTTGTCAACTCTAAATCTTTCATCCGAACATGGTAAGAATGTGTTCATATAGGGATAGAGAATCAATTCCGAAATCACTTGTTTATTGACCTCAAAGGACCTTGTACCGATCATAGTACGAAAAGTGCAACCTTCATAGTTCATCTCATGCTTAGTAGCATAAAAAAAGTTTCACAAGGTCCAGTTTTGCCTTGAATGAGCTTTCATGGATGATACCCTATTCACGGTGATTAAAAAAATCCATGTTTTTCTTATCCGTAACTTTAACAAATATCATTTCCATAATGGGTTCTTTGATTGAACCAAATTTCTCAGCACATTCATCATTCACAAAATAATTTTAGGAACCAACATCATAAGTAAGACTAGGCATGTTTTAGTAATTGACATTCATAGTAGAATAGAGCATTGCATTCTTACTTGAGCCTTCTCCTCTAATGAAATTTCTACTACTCCTAACTCTATTTTCATTGAATTAATAAGAAGGATGAAGAACCACTTACAATCTCTAGAAATTGTTGAGTATTGAATATCCTTGCTTGAGATGAGTTAGAGAGAATTAAGTGCAACCCTTTGTTCCTTTTGAAATCTAGGATCGATTGGTGTAAGTTTCTCTTCTTGAATCGAACATGCAAAGATTACAAGAGGAGAAATTTCGAACCTTCGTGTGTTGTTGGGGTTTCTTTGAAACCGAAGAAGGTAGAAGAAAAGAAAGACCCATTCTTCTTTGTTTTTATCACCAAGACTTGTAGTTGCAGGATTTCCCACACTACACCCTTGTTAAGATTTTGCTATAATCAACTCGTAATTGAAGATGAAAAATGACACTTTATTATTTGGGTTTCAGAAATGTTTACAGAAATGGAAGAATTCAAGATTACAACTATTCTCTTGAAGTTTCTCCCTCCTCCAGACTTTCTTAACTCTCAAAAATACATCATCCTTTTCTGGACACATTGAGTCTATATTTATAGGGTAGTTACATAATGGATGACAACTAAGTTTTCCTCTTATTTCGGGTTGATTCTGCGATTGTACCGCGATAGTTACAATGTTAAATCTTGCAAGTTTTGTAACCATCGCTAAACAAACATGATTTTCTTAAGTTTTCTTCAGTCGCCATTTATTACGTCGCTCTTTTGACTGCCTTAGTGACACTCGCAAAGTGTAGTTGAAGATCTTGCGGTGATACTCGCTGGGAAGTGTTGTTAATCTTGCAAAGAAGTATTGTAGCGATATTCTGGTCCTACATCTTGCCTCTTCTCATGTCTTCTTCGCAAAGTGAAGAGGATATGAGAATCTTCAATTCTTCAAAGTGCTCGCATCCTCTCTTATTTCCATATTTTCTTCTCGATATTGCTCCGTTAATTTAGCTTTAACCGCCTACACGTGTTGTAAATTCATCTTTTTACTGACACGTCTTTACTCAACAGGTTATTCCCTTTTGCCTATAAAAGGTAGAGTTAAACTTCAAAAATAATTTTCTTCTTCTACTTCTCTATCTTCTTCATCTGTTTATTTTATCTTCCGTCTGCAACTTTTCTTCTTCTTCATATTCTCCTGCTACTGTTCTAATGGAATCATCAAGGTATGTTTTTTGATTATAATTTTTATTTGATTCAATTTTTACTCATATTCTTCGATCTTCTCTATTTGATCTTTTATAACTCCCGTATTATGTCTTCTCTTCAGTGGAACTATCCCTAACACCCAATTCTCAGGTCAAAACCCTAATGCTCGCAAAAGAACGACTGAGAAGAAGAAGAGAAGTTCTGCGAATGATAAGGTGGTAAGAAACACATCCTATTTTTTAATAACAATATTGTTGCCTCTATTTCTTATCTAAGTTATTATTCGCAGAATGTCGAGAACATCGCTAATCCTCCCAAAAGACCTCGTCAGTTTAAAGCTCTTGAGGCTGATTTCTCCATCCCCACATTAACATCTACAAGAGTTACTCCCATACCCTCGCAACTGGGTCCTCTTTCTTCTACCTACGAGAATATCGCTGCCAACACCTCTACTTCTTTTGATTCATTGATAAATCAAGATCCTGAAATTGCCGTGATTGAAGTTCCTTCTAGCCCTTTGTTTCCTTCAACTGTTGTTTTTCCTAACACTCCTCCTTCTGATAATACAACCATCGCAAATGACTAAAATCGTCAACTTTCCCTTGTTACCACTTCACCCTCTGCATCTCTTCCTCCATCGAATGGAATCTTAGCTGGAGTTGATGTTGCTTTTAAAATTTTATCTAATATTTTAGACGATGCTAGAAAATATTCTACTGACTCTCTCCAATATGAAGCTTGCGAGACCTTACTTAAATATTTTGGCTCTGATAATACTACTTCACGAGCATCTTTAGAGACTGAAGTTGAAACTCTGAGAAAAAGCCTTCAAGTCAAAATTTCTGAATGTGATACTCTGAACCATATGCTTCGCAACTCTTCTCTTAACCGCGAAAACCTTCGCAGAAAAAATGACGAGTTGAAAGGTACAATTTTCCTGCCTCTCCCCTTTTGTTTTTATGTTTTTCTTTTACATCCTCTGTACTCAAGTCTCCTTCTTAAATTCTTGATTCATATATTAGTTTCAAATCGGACTCGTTTCATGAAGAGACTTAAATTTGAATCTATTGCTGACGAAGCTCGTGTTGAAAGAGATTCTTGGATGGACCAGTATAATACATTAGATAATCTCTACACATATTCGATCGATCAAATAGATAATCTTACTAATGAGAATAACCAACTATCGCAAAGTCAAAATTTATTAAGTAACGAGATTTCTCGTCTCTCATATTTGTTAACTAAGTCTAATTTGGCCGTAGAATCTTTATCAGATGAAAATAGAACTTTATCCCAAGAGAAATATAGATTTTCAAGCTTGATGGCAATTTCTTCGCAGCAATTGAGTAATCTACAAAGAATATGCGATAATCAAGAGCAATCTCTTCGTTCCCTTAAAGATGAACTCAAGGAGGTAACTGAATCATCTGCTGTTGATAAGGATAAACTTATCAAGGGTAGGTTAACACTTAGTTTGAAGGCCATCGAGCTTCAAGACCAATACTCTCAATTGAAGATATCTCATTCTTTACTAGCAAATGAAAACTCGTATCTATGTACCAGAGAAGAAAACATGAAATCTCGTCTGAAGGGTCTGGTTGGCGATAAATTCGATGACGCTATGAATCAATGGGAAAACTATTTCTTTACATTAATTCAAAACTTAACCTCGCAGAAAGAAGGTAGTCAATTAATTGCCTCTCTTGTTGACCTTTCTGTCAAATTTTGTGTTATATTTCTTGCAAAATCTTTGACTGAATGATCTTTTATCACTTTTGTCACTTGCAGAATATGAAAGAAATCTTCATTCTACCATCGCTGATATTACCGAAAAATTGGATAAAGTTCGCAAAGAAAACAAAACTCTTACTTCCGATTATATTGAAGCCCGCGATAAAGCAGAAAGAAGACTTGATTATCTCGAGTACTTTAAAAATATAGAGATTAGGAATCGTGATAGAGGTTTCCTTCGCAAGGTCCACCTCAGTGCTGAAGTTCTTGTGAACGATTTTCTGCTCTCCCATTCTCTCCCTCCTGTATCTGTTCCTCCTTTAAAAGTTGATGATGATGAAACTCCTCTTCCCATGGATAAAGAATTAGAATTCAGTAATGATGAAGAGAATACCACTCAAGAAGATGATGAAGAAGAAATAATTCCTCCTAAAGAAGTAACTGCAAGCGGTGAGAAGAATACTGATGAAGCTGATAATTCTAGAAAGAATAACGAATCTAGCGAGCAAGATCAGTGAATCTAGCGAGACAATCGTCAAAACTTGAATTTCATTTTTGCTTTCTTTTTCTTCTTCTTTCTTGCGAATAATGTAACTTTTGAAATTTTGAGAATTCAACTTTTGATTTTGTTTACTTTGAATATCCTCAAGGAAGATAATGAAATCTTATTTCTCCACTCCCCTACTTGCCCTTCATTATCTTTCTTGAAATGGTGAATTATTTCCTTTGTCTCCTTTCTGTGAACTGTGAAAATCTGAATATTTCTGTGATGTAATGAGTACAGCTGCGATATTCCGAAAAATTCTGAAAGAGTTTACGATGTTACGAATCTTTCTTCTTATATATTCTCCTGTGATGAACAAATCTTTCCTGCATCTTAAAATATAATAGTTAATTGTTTAAGATTATTCTGTTGGTCTTATTTTGCCTTCCTAGTTAAAGGTCTTATTTTGCCAAATTTTTTTTTTTCTTTTGGCGACAAAATCGCAGGACGTCTTTACATTTGCATGTATTGACCCATTGATCTTGTCTTATCAATATTTTTTCAACATCTCTGCGACAATATGATAAGTGTAAACTCTCTTGCAAGAATTAAACCTTATGACATTGCCGTCTTGCGATGAAATCGCAGGACGTATTTACACTTTCATGTAAAAACCCATTGATCTCATCTTAACTTTTTTATTTTAGCTTGTTGCCTTTGTATAACTTTCGTCACGTCACAATATGACAGGCCTAAATTTTCTTGCGATCATAAAGCCCTATGACATTGCCGTCTTTAGACACTTATCAGCTCCCTAATGGAGGGAGTCTCCCTTATCTTCCCCCTGGTTTCCCCTTCAAGGAGGGCACATCGGCCATACAAGACTAGCTCCTCCCATCCAGATTTTCCAACAACCAGTTGTTTTTCGCAGCCTCTTGTCCTTTATGCCTATATGGCTTATAGTTACAAGACTGCACCCTAAGTGGGGTTTTTTTCGGGCTAAGTGTGTCGTAGCCAAGACTTTCCAAGGATGGCCAGGGTAATTTCGTACGCCCCAGGCACCCTTGACTCAACCGTGTACCTCAGCTCCTTGGTCATACTCTGCACTCCTTAGAAGAGGTCCTTAGTCGTCCAATCAGGGTATAACCTTATATAGTTGGAAATCCAAGATCCCTCTCCTGGATAGGTTTTCTTTAACCCCAACATCTGCATAACTCAGGTTCCAGCAACGGTATAACCTTATCACTGAGTCATGTCAAGAGATACCCCCTTATATGACGCACTATTAGGTCTTACATTTGCCTCTTGTGAAATTTTATTCGCGAACTAGGGTGCACGCCATATAGGTTCGTCCCATTCTATTAATCTCTGCAAAATTTTATCCGCCATTCTTGCGATTATGCTCGCAGTTCTTGCTTTGCTTTATTATTAGGAGAACCTTGCAAACTCTGCAAAAATTTTTTTTTTTTTTTTTTACAACGTACCTGTATCTCTTATGTTGCAGAAGTTGTCATTGATAATACTTTTTTAGATATAGTCTATTCCATGGTCTGTCAAGTCTTTGACCAACATCTCTCCCTTCAGGGTCCATTAGTTTGTACGCCCCGGCTCCAACTATCTCTTTAATGATGTATGGTCCATCCCATTTTCTCGCCAACTTTCCACCATTCTCTCCCTGATAACTTGGTGTTTCTTGCAGCACTAAATCGCCAGGTTGAAATTCACGTTTCTTAACACGTTTGTTGTACTCGCGAGCTAATCTTCGCTGGTAATTTTCCATATGTTGCAAAGTTTTTTCTCTTTTTTCTTCTAATTCATCCAATTTATTTAAAATCATTCCAGCACTTATATTTCTTTCCCAAGCCTCTCTTTTTGTTGTAGGAATATCTACTTATGTTGGTAACACAGCTTCAACTCCATATGTCAAACAAAAAGGTGACATTCTAGTAGCTTCTCGTCTATTTGTATTGTAGGCCCATATTGCATTATGCACCTGTTCACTGATAGGTGTTGTAAAACACCTAATTTTATATCTAGTATTTATGCTTTCTTTGCTATTTATTTTGTGAAATATGTATCTTATGTGTGAATTTGAGTTGATTAGGTGCAATGGAGTCCTTTGGAGCAAAAGAAGGAGAAATTGTCCTTTTGGAGCGTAAAGGCAAAGAGGTCAATTCATATGCGAAAGATACTTGGAGCATGCTAGGATGTGCCAGAAGGAGTAGAAAAATAAACCGTCAGTTTTCTGGAACCGACAAGTCATTTATAAAATGGTTATCCCATATCCAGGACTATGGGTGTCCTTTAGCAATTCTCATCATTACCTAAACCTATAATTGAGAGAAAATATATTCTCAATCATTTTTGTGCGGATGTATTCTCTATGTGTCTGAAGCCGAGAGGAAAATGGCTACTGTTGGTTGGTGGTGATAATAAAATTAGGGGAGATCGAGAAGTTGAGACATTGATGATGGAATTGAGAGAAATCAGTGGACCCAGATTTCATCTGGTGAACGATAGTTCTGTTCATGAAGATTGAGAAAATCAGAGAGATTAGGAATCAGGGTTTGATTGAATTGCTTATGGAGAGATTGAGAGAGGTTTTGGTTCTTTTGGTGTTTCCGTTGACAAGCTGAGCAGGAAATGGAGTTTGAATTCAATTCAGAAGGGGAATTGAGGGTTTTTGCAATCAAGAGAGAAATTCAGAAGTTAGGGTTTGAGCAGCTGGACTATAGATCAGACAAGTTGGGTTTTTGGTGATTCAAGATTTTAAACCAGGTGAGGAGCTATAGGTTAGATGAATGTCTAGGTTTGAGTACCAGGTTGTGGGACTTCAGCAAATAGTTTTTCTGAAATGGAGAAGAAGATATAAATGAAGATGGAGAAAATGGGTCTTGAGCTGAAGAATTTGGTGCTGCCATACCAAGTCAAGCAAGGAGCAGATGATGTTGTTAACTGAATTACAGAGATGGGTTCAGGGTTGCAGTGGTAAAGTAGTTAGGAATGGAGCAGGTGCAATGCATGGAATTGAAATGCAAATGGGTTTTGATGGGAATTGCAGGTGATGACAAGAAGCTCAAGTGTTGTGTAATTGCTGGTGCTGGTACCAATTTGTGACATTGCAGTATTTGCTGCAATAGCAGTGAACTGAATAGGTGGAGCTAAGATTGAATGCAAACTGGTCTGGGATTGCAGGAAAACGGAGTTGTAGTTGGTGGTAGAAGAGGACTGGTGTTGAGTTTGCAATGGAGGTGGTTGCTGATGAGTGCCAAATATTGCATATTCATACACCTTTTTATTGTCACTTAACTCATCTTTCGCGCTTTAAAGTCATATATTATCCCAAATTCTATTCAAGAATAAATATTCGTATTAATTAATTTTGTGTTTTTAGGTACTAAATAAAGCTTGGATGAATTGAGAAGCCAAAAGAGCAGAAAGTTGGAAGCTAGCGTCTATGGAAGCGTTGCAACCCGCTTGCGCATCAGTGGCAACCTGTTTACAATACATGGGATTAAACTACCCATGATCCAAGAACCAAGACCCAAATCCGTTTCCATATTAAGCCATTGGATTCTTCCCAAAAAATCCACCTCACCCCCATTCTCTCAATCAATCACTCCCAATTTGTTTCCCACCACCAAATATATTCCATTCTATCCATCAATTAAGAAAACATGTTTTGGTGAGTGGATGCTTTCCAAATTTCGAATCCAAGTGTTTGAGGGAATTTTGTGTATAAATAGAGAGGGTTGTTTTGTTGAAAAACCATCCAAGAATAGCTTGTTCATACTAGTTTCTTAATTTCAGTTGTGTTATAATGTTATTCATGTTCTAGTTTTATTTGTTAGGGTTTATATGAAGCCGTAACTTATTGTTATGTATTCATATCTTGTATATTGTTCCTGAAAGTTTAGAATTGTTTAAAGATATAATTTAATCCAAGTTTGTCAACATCTTGCTCTCACAATGTATGCCATGTATCCATTGTAGTTAGAATATCTCTATGTTGATTATGATGCAACTCATGCTTAACCAAATATTGATCCCCATATTAGTTGTGCTTTAATTAGACAGTTAATGCTTTGGAGAAATACTTTAGTTGTGATTAAATTATCCATTGGAGAAACACCTTAGATACACGATAGACTTGAATCTGCTGTAAGGACAAGAATAATATTACAATTTGAATGCATATCATAGGTTAGTGGTGGATTTGAATACCCTAGTATCCATATACTTAGTATTTACACCTTGAGTTAATTGCATATTTTAATTCAAATTACTTTTAGTTTAAGTCTTTGCCAATATATCGTCGTATCGACAAAATCAAACCCCTTTTGGTTACTCTCTGAATCATTTCTTAGTAAGGATTTAGAATCATCTTCTACACTCTCCAAGTCTCTGTGGTTCGACATGTGCTTGCCCTGTGTTGCTTGTCGACACTGTGCACTTGCAGTATACATAGTTGTAGGTATCTTTATAAGCCTATCAGTTGTTGCTGCTAGGAAGCCAGAAATGTTGAACTAAGATAGTGGTGTAGTTGTTAGTAATGACAGATATGGGTTGCATCTGAAGCTTTGAATCCGAGAAGAACGAGGAGCTGCTACTGAGCTGTGTTGCATTACAACTGAACTAGAGGAGTTGGTTCAGAAGCTAAGAAGGGTATATGGCCTGGTGAAGTTCTTGCTGGTGTTTCCATGGACTTGGTGGTGTTTCGATCGTTCAAGGAATGAAGTCAAAAGGCTAAAGTCATGGAAGAGGGTATTGCAGTGAGAGCTGAACTGCCTCCAGTTGAGTGTTTGTGGAGTGGAAGCTCAAGTGAATATGCAGTTGGAATGATTGATTTGCAGTTCAGGTGCATCTGGTGAACAACAGTGGTGATGGAATCACAGTGAAGCTGGAGTTAAACTAAGTTGCAAGTGTTGCAGCTAGGTATTGCAGTTAAGGTGAATAAAGAGGTTCTGGTGGTGATTGTTGCTATGTTGCTTCCAAGATTGAACTTAAAGCTGTTGTTGGTTGATCTCAAGTTGTTTGAGTCACATGGGAGTGCAAGGATTTGTTGCGGTGGCTTGGATCTGGTGGAATGCAATGGCAGTAAGGGCACTGGTGCTTTGGAGTTACAGGTGCTGCATTTGTTGAAGTTGAGAAGTTGCAGGTGTAGCTGTTATGTTGTTGCCATGGTTTGGTGGCCTGAGTAATGGAGAACATGAAGTGAACTGATGGTGTATGCAAGAGCAACTGAAGTTGTTGTTGTTGCTGGCACTTGGATGATGAGTTCAAGGTTGCAGGTGATGCTGCTAAGAATTGCAGGAAACTATCCAAACTAGAGTGTTGTCATTAAAGTTTGAGATGATGAAATTCTGGGTGTGAGACCAAATCAAGGAAGCACAGAAGTTGTAGTTGCAGGTAGAAAGGTTGAAAATGGAAGCACTAGCAGCTGAGTTCTGGGACAATAGAGTGCTGGAATGGGTATATGTGGAGTTGAGAGTATGTACTGATGTTGCTATGGGTTGCAGCCAAGGAGAACAAGCCAAGGAAGCAGTGCAGAGAAGGGCCATTTTGGATGTGAGGTATTGAAGCGCAATCATGGGACTATCTGGGTTATGGCCTGGGCAAGATGGCTGAGTTGCAGGCATGTGGAAGTTAAGTTACAGATGGTGCAAGACAGGGCCAACATGGCTGGATAAACTAGTGAAGCACAGCCATCATGGCTGGCAGCGCAACAGTGGTATATGGCCTGCAAAGTGATTTAAGCCATGACCAGTCACTGAGATGACTCGGTATGATTCGGTGCTTGACCCGAGTTCACTCAGTTGAACCGATCGTGCTTACTCGTTGACCGGTGACCGGGTGGACTTTGCCGGTCACCTGAGCTACTTTTCGGCGCCGGATTCCGGCCAAAAACACAGTTTTCCGGCGAACAATTTTTGGGGGTCATATTTTCACATGGGTTTTTCATACACATGGGCTTGGTGGAAATCCTACTATTGGAGCATATGGACTTTTGGGAAGACCTAATTATGGAAAGTTGGAAGGCTATAAAAAGAAAAAGTTTCTATTCTTTTGGGACGGATCATACATCACGTATTTTTCTACTGGAGTTTGGAGGAGAGCGATTCTACTAGGGTTTGCTTTCATTTATTTTTCATGTTCTTCATTTTATTTTTGATAATAATTATGTTGAATCAAAAAACTATGAGTAGATAAACTTCATATTATTGGTTATAGGATAAAGTGGATTTCACAAATGATATTTGATTCAATGATGTAGTTTTGTCTCAATACTTAATTGTTTATGATTCATGGTTTATTTTGTTTTATGATTTGATTGTTTATTTGGTTGAGTCCGGAATCAATCCGATTTGCTTTCATATCTAGGGCTATATTAGGGTTTTCAATACGAAAACGTTGTTTGTCCCTGATTCTAAGTAGCATAAATGTGGGTAGTGCTTGTAGTGATATATCCTACTAGTCACATATGAATCATAACTTGGGTTAAATCGAATTAGTGATTTTACACATTTTGGTTGCCTTGATTAGTCTTATTCCATAGAACTCATTGCTTTTAGGGAGTTAAATTTAATTGTGCTTTTACACTTTAGGTTGCTTTCTAGGAAGAATTCACATATGCATCTTTTAATGTGGTTGTGATGAAATCAAGGAATTAGCAGGATACTCCTGCGATCAAGGTATCCTAGGACTTTTAGTAAATGAGAGATTAAAATTTCAATTCTAGTCATTGTTGATAATTCGAGTTTGTGAATGAAACTATCCCGTGACCAATACTTTCTCCCTATTGATTACTTTTATTATTACTTGCTTTCAATTCATTTTTATTGCTTTGATAAATCAAAACTCCCCCCTTGGTTACTAAGAAACTGAAATTTTTTATAACAACAAAAGCCTCTATGTGGATACGAACTCTTTCTTATCGCATACTATTTTTATTTTAGGAAGTAAGAAAGTGAAATTATATTTGACCGGCTGACAACCGACCATATTGCATTATGCACCTGTTCACACCATGCTCTGTGGTATCCCTCTAGTTTCTTTTTTAAGATATCTGCGATTGTCTTATTAGTTGCTTCAGCTTGACCATTTTCTTGTGGATATAGAGGAGTAGATTTTCCACACTTTATCTTAAATGCATTGAGTAGCAATTCTATATTCTTCCCTTCAAATTGCTTTCCATTATCAGATACCAACTGTGCTCTTTGGAATCCCAAAATCTGCAAATTATATTCTCAAATATGAATGTAAAAATATCTTTATCGCGAATATGTTGTACTGCCTTTACTTCTCCCCATTTTGTGAAATAATCTGTTGCGACAATCAGATATCTTCTTTGTCCATAACCAGGTACAAATGGTCCCACAATATCTAACCCCCATTTCCCAAAAGGCCATACACTTGTTGAAGATGATAATGGTGCTCCTGGTGCATGTATCTTCTTTTCATATCGCTGGCAATCTTCGCAACGCCTTGAGAGTTGTTTTGCATCTTCATGCATATATGGCCAGTAATAGCCTTGCATTTTCGTTCTATATGCCAAATATATTCCTCCACTATGATTACCAGCATCACCACTATGTAACATCTTCAATATTTTTTGTCCTTCTTCCCTCGTCAAACATCTTAGCGATGGACCACTAAAAGATCTGTGATATAATACTCCATCTCTTAATTCATAATTGGTCGCCCTACTTTTTAATTTATGTGCTTCCAATCGATTTCTTGGGATTTCTCCTCTTGCCAAGTATGCATGAAGATCTTCTCTCCAATATGTAATGTTGTTATTTAATTCCTCTTCGCCAACTTCAACCATCATCACATCTTCTTCTTCCTTTTCTTCCTTGTTTATCGCTGGTGTAAAAAGTGTTTGAATTTTTATGCATCTCGCGGCTGGATTTGTCATCATACTAGATATGAAAGCAAATGCATCTGCGAGCCTATTACCTTTCCTTGATATGTGTCTCTATTTTATTTTTGGAATTTTCGCAGATAATTCTTCGACTAATCTTTTATATTTTCTTAAAGATGGTTCATTTGTTGTGTATTCTCCTTTTATTTGGCGAATAACCAACTGTGAATCGCTGGTAATTCTTGCATTTTCCAACTTCATTTCTACTGCAAATTTTAAAGCATGAATCACGGCCTCATATTCTGTTTCATTATTAGTGGATGCAAATTCCAATCTAAATGAAAAAGCTGTTTTTTCTTCTTCTGGTGAAATAAAGACAACTCCAATCCCATTTCCTTCCCCATTTGAGGATCCATCCACCAATATCTCCCATCTGTCGGGTTCTATTAATAACTCTTTTGGATCTCCATGTTCCTCTTCTACATCCATCATTTCTTCTACAGTTTCATCATCTTCTAAGGGAAATTCAGCTAATAAATCTGCGATAAGTTGTGACTTTTGGCGAGGATAAAACTTCATATTGAATATCAAAGTGTCCTACTTGTGCATTCCATCTCTCAACTCTGCCTGATCTCTTTGAATTTTTCATTACTGACTCAATTGGCACTTTTGTTAACACTTTGACCTTATGTGCTTGAAAGTAGATGCGAAGTTTAAAATTTGCATGTACCAATGCTAAAATTAGTTTCTCAATCTTTGAATAATTTATCTCTGCAGAATTGAACGTTTTGCTGGTGTAATAAATTGGTTTTTCTACCCTTGCATCTACTCGCAGCAACACATCACTTAGCGCATATGTGGTTGTTGCGAGATAAATCAATATTTCTTCTCCCGGTTCAGCTTTCTGTAAGATAGTTATGTTCATCAAATGTTCTTTTATTCCTTGAAAAGCTTTTTCACATTCATCTGTCCACTTGAATTTTGTTCCTTTCTTGAGTATATCGAAAAAATGTTTGCACTTCTCTGAAAATCGCGAAATGAATCTTCCTAGCGAGGCTAAGAGTCCATTTAATTTTTGCACATCTTTTACCGTCGCAGGTGTTGGAATATCGCGAATCGCTTGTACTTTTTCCGGATCAACTTGTATTCCTTCTTTTGATACAATATACCCCAAAAATTTCCCTGAAGTTACTCCAAAAGTACACTTATCGGGATTCACTTTAATCTTAAATTGCCGTATTTGATCGAAAATCTCTTTCAGATCTTGCACATGATTCTCAGCTTCTTTGCTTTTGATTAGCATATCATCTACATACACTTCTAATGTTTTGTGGATCCACTTTGCAAACACCTTCTCCACCATTCTTTGATACGTTGCACCAGCATTTCGTAAGCCAAATGGCATATTTGTATAACAATATAATCCTCTTGGAGCAAAAAATGCGGTATATTCTTGATCTTCTTCAGCGAGAGGGATTTGATTATATCCTTTATATCCATCCAACGATGATATTCTAGCATTTCATGCTGCTGATTCAACCATCTGTGGGATATCTGGTAATGGAAAACTATCTTTAGGACAAGCCTTGTTTAAATCTGTGAAATTTATACAAATTCTTATCCCCTTGTTCTTCTTTGGGACCACTACCATATTTGCAATCCACTCTGGATATTTTTCTTGCCTTATAATTTCTGCGTCAAGCATCTTCTGTAATTCTTCTTCTATCTGAGAATGATATGTTGTTGCGATTTTCCTTATTCTTTGCTTAAATGGTCTTATATTTTTGTTGATTTCTAATTTATGACATGCTATTGATGGATCTATCCCTGGCATCTCATCCATGCTCCACGCGAAGATATCTTTATATTCTCGCAAGATATTTATAGTTCTTTCTTCCTCATCTGCCTCCATTCTAGTCCCAATTTTCAGCATTTTAGGCTCTTCTTCACTCCCAATATTTACTTCTATTGTTGGTTCTGCTGCAATATAACTGGATTCACGTTCTCCCACTGGTGTTGGTGTTTTCATAACTCTCGCGAGTTCATCTCCTTCTTGTGAGATTTCACTGGGTATTTCTTTTCCTTCTTTTGCTCTTATCATGTAAATTTTAAATTCTTCCTCCTTTGTTGTTTCTCTCGCCAATTTTCTGCGAGCCTTTCGCAGCTTTGGATTCTTCACAATTTCTTACTTCAATTTGGCAACACAATTTCGCAAAATCTGTGTCTCCTCTAATTTCTCCAATTCCACTGGGTGTAGGAAATTTGATGCATTGATGCAACGTTGATTCTACATCCTTGATTGCGTGTATCCATGGTCTTCCTAATATCATGTTATACGGTGATTCCACATCTACCACACATAACGTTACTTGTGTTTCAATCTCCCCTAGTGGAATTCGTGCCACTATCTCGCCTTTAGGTTATGTTAAAGACTTTCCAAAGCCATGAACATGATATGTTGAATAAGACATTTCTTCATCCTTATATCCCATTTTCTTGAAAGTATGATAAAAATATTATGTCTACAGAACTTCCTGCATCCACCAAAGTTCTATTCATAGCCCATTCTTCTACAGATTTTATTGATTCCTCCTTTCTCATTGGTATAGTGGATACTATGACTACCAATGGATATGTATGACTTAGATTTTCTTCTGGTATTTCTGCTGCTGTAAATGTGATTTCCTGCTTTTCCCAATCTTTCAATGGTGATATTTTTTCCACCGTCATAATTTTCCTTCCTTCAAAATCCCGTTTGTGTATCTTCCCCTTAATATTTTCATGAAATCTATCAATCATTGTCCTCGTTACCATATCACACTCCAATTTTCTACAATCCTTTTTGATTCTAATCATCATTCCTTTAAATATCTCACTAATTTGTTTTATGATTTTCTTAATCTTGAACAATTCTTATCTTATTCTTCACCTTTTTCTTTGATTTTGCTAATTCAATCCCTGTTTCGGGCGCCAAAATGTAGTTGCAGGATTTCCCACACTACACCCTTCTTAAGATTTTGCTATAATCAACTCGTAATTGAAGATGAAAAATGACACTTTATTATTGTGGTTTCAGAAATGTTTTCAGAAATGGAAGAATTCAAGATTACAACTATTCTCTTGAAGTTTCTCTCTCCTCCAGACTTTCTTAACTCTCAAAAATACATCATCCTTTTCAGGACACATTGAGTCTATATTTATAGGGTAGTTACATAATGGATGACAGCTAAGTTTTCCTCTTATTTCGGGTTGATTCTGCGATTGTACCGCGATAGTTACAATGTTAAATCTCGCAAGTTTTGTAACCATGGCAGAACAAACATGCTTTTCTTAAGTTTTCTTCAGTCGCCATTTATTACGTCGCTCTTTTGACTGCCTTAGTGACACTCACAAAGTGTAGTTGAAGATCTTGCGGTGATACTCGCTGGGAAGTGTTGTTAATCTCGCAAAGAAGTATTGTAGCGATATTCTGGTCCTACAAGACTATCTTGTATTCAGATCCGGATCCAATTAAGACCGAACCATAAGCATGGAAACTTGGTTAGTGTTAACCAATTATCGGTTTTTTGATACAAATCAACTTGTTTAAGTCTTGATGAATTTGACATTTTAGGTATTGACATGAAATTTTCAGTCAATAATACTTCTTCTGTTTTAAGTAAGTCAAAACAAGCTTTAGTGGGTCTAATGTTGATATCCAAAATCTCAAAATCTTCAAGAGATTCTTCAGAAGAGTTATAATCATCTTCATAGATATCAGTTTCTTTAGAGGTGTAAGTCATCAAATACTCATGAATGAGTTGATTTCCTTTTGATTTATTAGTTTTTTTTGAAACGTCTAGCTCTTTGAGAAACTCATCAACCTCATTTTGAACCCTATTACTGTCTTCAAGGATCTTAAGTGTTTTAGACAACGAATCATTTTCCTTTTGTTCATATATCTTAATATAATTTGTCAAATCAGATAGCTGTTTTTCTATTTCAGCAAACTCTGATAATTTTCTGTTGATTTTGCAAAAGGCATCTTCTGTGAGATTAAGATATAAATGACATTCGTCAAATGTCCAAATTTATTTAGAGAAAAGAGACTCAGAAATTTTACTGTTTGTGTCTATGTCACTCAGCTTTGAGTCATTTATACTTGACATTACGTTAACTGAATCTGACATAGATTCAATTCTTATAGGTTAGATCCCACCAAATACAGATTGTTAAATATTTTCGTGTTTTATTTCTCTGATACCAATTGAGAAGACAAGGGTACCCAAATATACCACAATCTTGAAATTTTCCACTTATAAGTCCTCTCACCGAAAGTGATTGTCTATGGACTGAGTCGAGATAATACAACGAATCGGTATTCACACTTTGTGTGATCTTCTATGGATACGAGATCGAGACAATACAACAATCAAAGTGTGATTACTTGATAATAGGTTTGGACTTAATCAAGCTCTATAGGATCATTATCAAGTAATACGGAGTTAACGTTTGTGTAATTTACTTTAAATTACAATAACAACAATTATAATTGCGGAAAACAAAAGTAAATGACATAACAAGATTTTGTTAACGAGGAAACCGCAAATACAGAAAAACCCCGGGACCTAGTCCAGAATTAAATACTCTCAAAATTAAGTCACTATACAAAATCAAACCAACTTCGCATAGTTGAAAACCAATCAACTAAACCTATAGTTCACCTAGTTTCTTCAGTATCCATGCGCTTCCATCATTCAATAAGTGCACGCACTGGAACAATTACTTTGATTCGTATTCCAAACAGTAAAGGAGCAACAAATCTGTTCGGTAACAACTATATTCAATCTCAGTGATATGAGTTAGACAAAGGCTCTTCTGTTTAATCCAATAAACTCCTTTGTCGGGTTTAGATCTATTTATCCAACAACTACCAAAGTAGCAGAGTTTAGATTTTCCAATCAATAATATGATCTACCAAGACACTAAATACTGATACAGATCTATGCAACTAATCAATCAAGTCTATCAAGATAAATCGATTATAGCTGGATCCCAGCCGATCAAGTTTTGTGCACACCAAAGATTATGAAACCAATAAGGAATCTTCTTTGTCTTCAAATCATCTTAAATCTTCAATAAACACCTGCACACCATAACTTGAATATCTTGTGATCAATCACGCAAAGAAAGAAGTCTGTTAACAATGGATTATCACAAGAAGTCTTTAGATCTACAAACAGTTCTAAATATACCGTCGATACTTTGATCTAGTTTGAGTGAATCTTATATCAGAAGAGAAGATTCTCAAGAATAAACAAACTAGGTGCAATCAAAGTTCAATAACCGTTAGTCAATCAAATCAAATCGAAAACTAATAACACTGCAATTATCTAATTTCCCACCAACGGTACTCGTAGAGCTTCTTGATCCCACAAAAGTCTTTAAACGAGCGGTCGTAAGAGATTTTGCCTAATTAGGGTACTTTCCTCTCCGATTAGACGGCTCCACCAGTAATAACACAACAAGGTAGTTTTTCTGGCTCTTAGGATAGCTTGCTCGAAATGCAAACTTGGGTATTTATAGACCAAGGAGGTTTGGACACCAAGGAATTTCCAAAACCGAAATATTCTTAACATATGCAATATTTCCAAAATCGGTTTTCATAATTCCTGGAAATGCTCTGTCCAAATTTAACCGAAATCCTACTAGAAAATCTGCAATTAGTAAATGCACATTACTAATTTTTATTTTCCAGAGATATGTATTTTAATTGCTAGTAATTAAAAGCATATAAAATTAACAACCTTAATTAAAAGATTCTCTACTTATTTCGGTCCGGGTTCTCCTTGAGTTATTAAGGAATATCTTTGAACAATAAAAGATAAGAGTTACTGAGCATGTTCAAAGTATGTCGACATCTTATTTCTTTGTAAATCCTTTTTCATATTTACAATCTTGGAACCGATTATACCACACTTCTAAACAAGTTTAGAACTGGTTCATCTGATTTCCAAGAACTATGTGATTGATCAAATATCAAACACTAATCATGGGTTTATGGTTCTACCAAACACAGGGATCGGTTCTACCTTAATATGGTTATTGGGACCGGTTACATCAGTTACTAGGATCGGTTACATCAATTACCAGGACCGTTTACCATATTATCATGGTGTTACTTGTGACCGGTCACACCAGTTACCAGAATCGGTTACACCAATTACCAAGACCGGTTACACCAATTACAAGGATCGATTACACATTCTTTTGTGATCGGTCACACCAATTACTTGGATCAGTTGCACTAATAAAGTCATACCAATACATAATTCAGCCATTGTGACTAGTTTTACCAAGATACATAACAAGTTATGATCGGTTCTACTAACTCACACATATCGGTAATCCAAAGATATGCAATGAATAACAATACCAATAAGCCTAGCGATTTCCATTTCGATTCATAAAACAATTTCATGAATATACTTCCTTTAAACGAATGTAAGCATTGTTTCTTAGGACAAAATCTTCACCCATACCCATACACATAATCACAATAGCATTCGTACGATTATGTCGATGTTTTATATACGAAGTTCAAAAGATAAGCATTATAATTCGTATTCTATTTCCTTAATACTATGTCTACTAGAGTATAATCATTCACGGCTTCACCGTTATGTTTTCAATATAGCACGACTTGAAAGATACGTTAGGAATGAAACAATTCAAGTCACAATATTCAAGGGAAGGATGATGTCGTCGATGTAGCTTGTTACTTCTTCACATACTTCAAGTCTTCGAGTAATACTTGTATGTCTCATAATCCTAATATTTCTAGCCTCACCTATAATAAGTTGTCTCTAGTACATAATCAAGAGACTATTTAATTGAGTTTTGATTCAATAAAATATGACAACCAAACTTGACATACCAACGCTTGGTGGGTTCAACCGAGCTATGCTCTAACGGTGTTACCTAAACAGGTTTATGATCTGCAAGATTGAAGCCAATGGTGATTATTTATGTCATTTATGTGTGATTTATGATCCTTCATGTGATTGGTATATGTTTAGTACTGTATAAACACTCAAATTCTCATCAGGAGTAACTGCATCATGTCTCCGTGTCTTGATTTTTTCCAGCTGGCATCGGACCCTTCCCATTTTCTAGACTTTTTTCGGCCTCCATATTTTCTTCAACACATCCTTTTATGACTACCTCGGTAATTTCTTCCTCCAAGCTTTCTTTCTTCCTGGATAGAGATGATGTGAGCTTTTTGAGGATTTGATTGAAACTTAACCTTATTTGTGCTTCATTATTCTCTCTCCGCATGTTTTCCAAGAGAATTCCTAATATTTCCAAGGCCCTCTAAATGGTTTGGTATACCCTATTTTCCACATGTTCTTAATTTCTCCCTCTCGTGAAGCGTTGCTCTATCAATACCACTGTTAATGCAACAAAACTAGTAATAACCCTTCTACCAAACAGTCAATCACTTTTTCCTTCAACGTACTTCCAAAATAAGTACAAGGATGTCTGCGCGGATCATCTTCAGTAGCCCCTGCTACTGAAGAGTTGTAGATGATGAATTATAGCAAGCACAAATATCTGAACATCATATTTTTTTACAAGAAGACGAGAAATTATTTTAAAGAAGATGAGAGATAATTCTTGTAAGGACCCGTAAGCACGTCAATGCTATTAGACCAGTCAAGAGACGACTTAGCCGCAAATGACTCGACTAATCAAAATAAAACCTTAATTAATAAAAATTAACATAACAATAATTTAGATACGAAACTGTTAGAGCACTACTCGGTCAAACGAATTGCTATCTCAAGCTTGTTTATCAATGTTAGTGATCAAAACTTTAAGTCTTGATTTCTAGTCTACTTATAGTGATGTCTCGGACTAGGATAAATTGTGTAGTTGAGCATTAGACTTCACGACGTTCATCAATTGAAGACGAAAAACTACTAAGGAGAGCTTGTGGAACTTCATTAATAAAAGGTATGTGGAGACTAAAACTCATCTATCACTTGGAAAGCCTATTTCTACTCTATCTCCTATATTGAGACAAAAGTCCTTTTACTATATAGTATTCGATTATACACATTTGAGATTTCGAGCTGAGTTTATCTCGCTTACATATTTCTCGAAGTATGTGTTGGTAAGCTTTCGCTTCAACCAAGTTCATTCTATATTCTTGACGAAAGGCAAAAGATGATCATGTGAAAATCGGCGAGTAACATCTTACATGGTTTGTCTGATACAATCATTTGGTGTAGACTTGGAATGTTTCATAATGATTATTTCAATAACTTGAAAATTGTTTTGATGCTAATAGTTCGTGAAAACATCTATTGTCATCCTCTAAGAATGTTTCAATGATTAAAATAGAGTTTAGAACACTTAACCATCATTGGATTATAAACATAGTATGTGTTCTTGCATATATGTGATCCATGGCCGAAACTATAGTATGCATACCCGTATGTGTACCTGTTAGTTGTGAAATACCAAGTACCCAAGTACACATACCCGTACGCGTACTGGCGAAGGGTTTGGGTCTGGGAATTTCTAATGTGTTTGAAAGTATGCGTACCCGTTTGCATACCGACGAACCCAAACTCAGTCAGGATACTTAAGTATGCGTACCCATTTGCATACTTGAGTGGTTAAAGTTCTAAAATCGGTTTGTTCATGAACTAATACATTTATATAATAAGGAATGCATTCTTTGTAAACCTTGGCTATAATGTTCATGAATTGATTCGAGTAAATCAAACTGATTTTTCTTCAATTGTGTTATTGTATACTTCTATGAGAATATATCAATTGAACAACTCTGTAATTAGTTTCATTAGAGTCATTTGAACTAGTTTTGGTTAATATGAGTAAGGTTGATATGAGAGTTTTCATATAGATAACTTCGGTTAACTACTGTTGAGCCAACCTAGTGTACATGTTTAGGTACGGTCACTCAAACCTAAATGAAGGTACATTTCATTTGTGTATAACAAGCTAAGTTCGATCTAATGGTTGAAAGATATTAGCTTGAGTCTAATCAAATTTTAGTCTAATGGTGAATATTGAATGCTTTGTTACCAAGGTAACATTGATTGCAAAACCTTATTTAAAAACTATATAAAAGAGAACTCTAGCAACTGGGAAACCTAATCCCCACACCTCATGTGTGATACTAGTTGCGACTAGAGTCGATTCTCCTTTAACCTTAGGTTTTTCACGAAACCATGTAGGTTAACGACTTAAAGACCCAACTATTTTCTCTGTAGTTGCGTGTTCTGATCTTACTTCTACAATCGTGGTTGAGTATTATCTTTGATAAGATTTGATTGAGATTTATCTCCTATAGGTAAGATTAAAAGTAGTCACAAACATCTTCGTCTGATCGTTTGTGACTCCATAATATCTTGTTTCGCTTTCATATGATTAATATTATTGTGAGCTGATTGATAATACTAGGCTGGTCTTCGGGAGTATAAGTCCGGTTTATCAATTGGTTCATGTGCAACTTGATTTATCAAAAGACATAACAAAACTCGTAGGTATTTCTGTGGGAGACACATTTATCTATTACGATATACTTTTTAGTGTGAGACAGATTTTTTTATCAAGTCTTCGACTTTGGGTCGTAGCAACTCTTGGTTATGGGTGAGATCATCTAAGGGAATCAAGTGCGTAGAATCCTGTTGTGGTTCTGAGACGTAAGGAGCATAACTTTACCTTGATCAGTGTGAGATTGATTAGGGCTCAACTACATTCCAGTTCGAAGTTCATTGGTAGTAGGCTAGTGTCTGTAGCATCTTAATACAATGTGGTGTTCAAAGCTGTATTAGGTCCCAGGGTTTTTATGCATTTGAGGTTTCCTCTTTAACAAAATTTCTGGTGTCTGTGTTATTTCTTTTCCGCATTATATTTTGTTATATTATAGAAATATCACAGGTTGTGCGTTAAGTTCAATCAGTTCTTGAATCTGACCTTCGGGTTGTTGATTAAATTGATTGACACTTGGATATTGGTTTGTGATACCGTCCAAGTTATTTCTCTTATTCAATCGGGCTCGCAAATTACTATTTGTTTGATTGCAGATTAAATTGAGAAATTGAGATATAACTCTTTGATATACTTATTGAGTCTGACTGTCTAGTTGATTCTCTTGAAAGTATATTGGAGTTTTTCTATTCAGATTGCCGAACGAATTATTGGTTGTGGTTGTTAGACCCCCGCTTTTTCATAAACTAGTATTACTCGATAGATCTCGAAAAGTTAAGCGAATTGGACTACTCGAACGTGTCATTCGGATACCGGACGAAGAAGATATCATCAGATTAATATGAAGGGTAAAATAGTCTTTTTTGCATCTAGACCGACATGGCTTCCCATATCCAGTGTTATGGGTTCCTTATTAATTTTTTTGGTCTTATCTAACCAATCGAGCAGATAAAACTCACTGCTCTTTCCTTTCAGAAATATTTACATTTCAAGATTTTGACCCACAACTTATTCGGCGAGTGGATGAGAGTCCAGGCTAGTTTTGCAAGCATAGCTTTATTAAAGATTCTTAAATCTTTAAATCCCAAACCATCCTGCAGTTTGTGAGAACAAACATTTCTCCAATTTTTAATTAGATACCCCCTGAATAATTTTGCCCTACCTGAAATCCCGTTGGGATTGTTTCATTTTTTGAGTAATGATGTCTGGTAAGAGAAAAGTACTCATGTGATATATTAGAGAGGATTTCAAAACACGTTGCACCATTATGGATCTACCAGCTTGACAAAACTGCTTTCCTTTCCATTTTGGAACTCTTTTATCAATATGCTCAAGAAAATGACTAAAAGACTCTGTTTTATTTCTATCAATGAACAATGCAATGCCAAGATATTTTTCTTTGAGACGAAATTCTTAACTTCCTAAGTATTGATAAGCGAGACTTCAAGATCCGGGTGAACATTTTAGCTGAAAAAAACAACCAGATTTGTCTAAGTTAATAACTTGACCATAGATATCACTAAAATCTTTGATCAGAGCCATCAAGTTATTAGCCTGCTCATGGGAAGCTTTGACAAATATAAGGTAGTCATCAGCAAAGAGCAGTGTGAAACACTAGGAATCTCTTTATTGATGCGTACCCCTTGAACTAGTTTGTTGTTTTTAGCATGAACAAGATATCTAGTTACCGATTCCATACATAAAATAAAGAGACAAGGGGATAATGGATCCCATTGTCTTAAACGGTTAAACCTTCTAGTTGGTTTAAAAGAGGGACATGAAGATCCATTAAGCATGATAGAAATGTTAGTGGTATTAATACATTGATAAATAAGAGCATGCCAATCTTGCGAAAAGCCAAAACATTTGAGAAGAACCAATGTCAATTTTTGCGAATTGGTAATGGGTGCCAATTTTCACAATTAAGAAAAAACTACATGAAAATAATAGCGCTTAGATGGCACTGAGATTTATTGGATAGGAGTCCAGTTCAAACATGGAAGAGCATCCATTCAAACATTTGCTCCCTTCCTACAGAGATTAGCCCGAAAAGCTAAAGGATGGATGACAAAATGCCTAACTCCAGCCGGAAGACTCACTCTAATAAAAACCTCCCTAATACCAACCTCCAATCACATCATGCAAACCCAAAACCTACCACTATTCACAAACAAATAGATCGCATCACCAGAGATTTTTTCTGGGGACACGACTCAACAACTAAAAAACTACACCCTATAGGTTGGGATAAAGTAACAAAACCATTATCAGAAGGAGGATTAGGAATAAGAAAAAGCAGTGAGCAAAATAAAGAAATCCTCATGAAAAGAATCTGGAATCTACATGAACAACCAAACTCTGTCTGCGGAAGTCTGTTCAGTGCAAAATACCTTGATTAACAACCAATTCTACAAGGCATTCATTATATACCCTCCTCTTCCAGTCCTCAATGGAGACAAATGGCATCAATAGTCCCTACCATGCAACATCTAATATTTTTTCGTATTGGAAATGGATTATCAACCCCAATATGAGCCAATTGGATCCCACACTCAACTAACCTAGACCCAGCACAATGCTACCCATTCCGAATGGTAGGAGATATCATCGACCCAATATCTCATTCCTGGGATCATGAAAAATTAAACATCCTTCCCATTCCTATAATCCAAAAAATCATAAACATACACCTTCCCCAAAATAATCCCCAAGATAAAATTATCTGGCCACACTCAAAAACTGGTAACTACACTAACTCTTCAGGATACAAATGTCTAACCCAAGGTCAACCAACTCACACCCCTCTACCACCAACCAAATTTCTATGGACCTTACCGTGTCCACCAAAAATTCGTCTGTTCTTGTGGAAAGCCATCAATGAAGGATTACCAACCTTCTCTCTCTTACATCACATCCATCTGACCAACTCAGACATATGCCCATCATGCAACACAGATCCAGAATTAGCAAGTCACCTCCTAATTCACTGTCTGATTGCAACTAACTCTTGGAACACCTTATTCAGTCAACTAACAAACTCACCAAATTCCAATACCCCCAACTTTCATCTTAACACCCCAAATAACCATTTCCCAAATCCTCCAACAACCTACTTCATTATCTATAATATCATCTTTCTGTTTCCTTTTTTGGACCTTATGGTTGGCTAGGAATGATCTAATATACCAACAAAAGCAAACAACCTCGGAGGAAATCCTAGCTTGGGCAAAAAAACTGCAACAAGAATACTACGCGGCTATACACTCTTCACCACCAATCATTCCAGGAGATGCACCATCAGTGAACCATCCGAGAAGAGATAAAAGGCTATCAACAATATCAGTAAAATGGTCCATTCCAAACATCAACTGGATCAAGATTAACACCGATGGAGCAGCCAGAGGGCATCCAGGATTTGCAGGGGCGGGATTCATCTGCAGAGATTCTAACGCACGAAATTTATTGGCTCTATCTCAACCACTAGGAATTACAACTGCTTTAACAGCGGAAACTTGGGCTCTGCTTTTAGCTTCAAGAACAACAACAGAAAGACAATGGCCAAAAGTTCTCTTTGAAACCGACTCAGAAAACTTATTGCTCTTCATCACTTCCTCTACACCTCCACCTTGGTACATAGCAGAAATGATTGAAGAAATAAAAATTAGATTTCAACAGATCCCGCAGGCTGCTATTCAGCACAATTATAGAGAAGGAAATCAAGCAGCCGACGGACTGGCCAATCATGCAGCGGATGAAAGTCAAACAGGAAGCTCGACAACCAAAATTTGGGGCCAGGCAATCCCATTTTTTATTATCCAAATTTTATTTCATGATTCTGTGGGTACCGCATACCCACGACAAGTTGTAAACTAATTTATTTTAATAAAATTCATGCTTCAAAAAAAAAAAAAAAAAATTTGTTGGATGTTCACATTTGCCGAGATGGGCTAGAAATTGGTCCCTTGCCCCTGGTAAACCAAAATCACCATGTAAAAGACTCGACTAACGATTCTAACCATTAGATCTTGTGAATGTGACGTCATTGCATGCTTTTTGTCTTCTGCTGACATCACATTTCATCCATCCAACGGCCGCAAACGCCGCAAAATAATTTCTGTAAAAGACTCGACTAACGATTCCATTTGACCGTAACTTGCTTCCTACCACACCCAAATTATTAATAAAATGCTGGATAATTCAGCCACCAATGGTTTCGTGGTGTAGTTGGTTATCACGTCAGTCTAACACACTGAAGGTCTCCAGTTCAAACCTGGGCGAAGCCAGTTTACCCTTTTTGACAAAAAATGGTTTAATTTTTTTTTTGTTGTCTCGTTCAAATTTCTTTTTGTAATATTCCTGAAAGAAACTTGTGCCATCCAAGAGGCAAGAGCATACCCCTCACAATAAGAAATCTCAGAATTACCAACAATGCGATGCTAGCCAAGTGGAGTTGGAGATATGCAAATGAACATAATACTTCACGGAGGAGAGTGGTGCAGCAAACTGGAAAAGATCATATCTATGATCTGGGAGAAAGAAGCAACTTTACCTCATGGGAGAGGAGGTTCTGGAAAGGCAATCAGAAAGAAGGATGGATCACAGAAAATTTTTACTCAGCTCAAGTACATAATGGGAAGACTGTCAGCCAGGTTTTGGAGTGACAGATGGTTTGGTGAGACGCACCTTTCTGCATCTCTCCCCAACTAGCTCTCAATGCGGCTGCAAACAAAATGGCCACTGTACAGGAACTAACAGACATTGACAATGGGAGATGGAAGGTTCAACTACTTCATCAACCATCAGATCAGCAAGCACGAGAATACTCTAATCTGCTGCAAAATTTGGGAGAAAATTCAATGATCTGACTTATCTTACACAAGTCACTGAAACTCTAGTTTCCTTAACTAAAGCATCGCCAATGGAGTTCTGAAAGAATTGAATTCGGCCATCAAGTTATCTCGATCGCAATTAAAACACACCCCCAAATAGAGACGTACAAATGTGGAGCTTTAGAACTATAAGAGTGCAGTTACTGAGAATAATGGTATATACACCAAAGAATAAGCAAAGATTAAAAGAATACATGTCAGGAGAAGAAAAAAGCAGCATACGAACTGTATTTCTGTAGGATATACAAAAGGACAAGAAAATCTAACATAAACACACACAAACTTAACTCTCATTGTTTGTAATTCGGAAGGATATGCAGGGATGACAAGTGATCTTCTTGATGTCTATACTATAAAGACTACGTATGGATGTACACAATCGAAACCAACTGAGAGATTTAAGAGAGAAGTAACTAGTAAGATTGGAATGCCATGAAGAGAATGGCGCCTCTGCCTCTCTGTCTCAATCAGTTGTCGCACTTCCATCTTGAGGTTCTCACACAGCTGAGATAATGACACCAACTGCAATGATCGTTACCATTTTCCCCTCGAAACAGCATCACAAGTCCCACCGTGAATCTGCAACCACCAAATTGGTAAAAGGAAGTGATGGTTAATAACACGATATAGAATTTGGATGAAATTTTTCAGTATAAAACGATGAAAAACATCAATGAAAAGACGATGAATAGGGTAGAGTATTACCCAACGATCAAAAGAGCCAATCCGAGGAAACAAAGTACCCACTGGTAGACCTTATATTTGGATTTTACACGAACATCGGCTGGGAGGTTTCGGCGTTCCATCCAACCAAACTGAGGTCGGAGCAACAATACAAATCCAAGCAAGAGACCAGTAAGAAAACCACCAATATGTGCATAATTGTCAACATGAGGTAGTAACCCAACAGCTAAGTTGATAACAATGATGAAGATAAGCGTAATCAAAGCTGCAGCCTGAAAAGGGTAAAGGATTGACACTGTAAGCAAGATGCAAAAAGTAAAGGTAGACACAGAAAATGACCAATAGACCCAGTAACCAATAATACGGTGATGACTCATGACCCCTGAATGCTTGTAGAATAACTGCAAATCCATAAAAACAACTAGAAAACACATTTGAGTGAACTCCACTTTGTAACAATTGAAGATAATATTCAAAAACTATGTAGCTTACTTTATTGGCATATATGGTCCAATTTGTTAGAAGCTCTGACAGCATGGCTCCAAGAAGTCCAAACAATGCACCAGATGCACCAACAGAGATATTGCCTCTGATAAAAAGAGTAGAGAGGACACTTCCACCTATGCCAGCTATCAGGTAGATTGCACCAATCCGAACTGAAACATCATACCAACATGAAGTGTTAGGTTACTTAAAACACTCATTTCTAAAATTGAGTCTGCGACCAAATTTCTTATCTTTAGCATTCAAAACAAAACAAATTGTAGCTACTGTCTATGCAAAACTGAAATACTTACTGAAACCAAATTGCTGTTCGAGACGAATTCCAATGAAGACCAGACTCAGCATGTTTGCAAGAACGTGAATGACACCCGCGTGCAACCATATGCAAGTGAAAAGTCGCCATCCTTGATTCTCATGGACCACTTTCTGCCACTGAAGGGCTCCCAACTTCTCCAATCTGTGTAGTCATGAATAAGACCAAAACAGAGTTAAAACTTTATGCATATGATGAAAACAAGGGAGTCATAGATTTATTTCAAGGAAACACATAATCGAAATGAACGAAGAAAACAAAGAGTCATAGGTTTATTTCAAAGAAACACTTAAATCGAAATGAAGGAAGATCGAAAGAAGAGATAAACAAACTTAATCTTCACTCTACTAATCATAAACACATAAGTTATACAAATCAAGCAAGTACTGTAATATTTATTATTACCAGGCTCTAAAAAATAGAAGAGAACATTTCCAGATGAGAATTGATGTTGGGCACAATGAGAAGATAAATGAAAGAACTTAAGCAAACTTGGACACAATTCACTAAATACCTAACATAATTATGCAGGAAAGATATTATTATCCTGAAATGGCATCATTATGGTGAAAAAAAAATTGTCATGCTAAAGACATCCACAACTAAAGGAGTTCAGAAAATGGAACCAGCAAAACAAAGACAAATCCACTTACATTACTAATTTACACCTATTAGTCCTCAGGCTAATGAAAAACTTCCTACATTCCTCTTTTTCCTTCTTATTCATAGTAGGCAAATGGCTTAACTCGACCAGCAAAAGCATGTTCCGAAACACAGACAAAAAAACCACTACCAGAGAAAAGATTGTTTCATATCCCAACTTGGATAGAACACCACAAGCCAAGGACATAATCAAACAAAAGAAACACATAATTATCATCACCCAAACCTATGTAAGATTAGGTCAACAACTTAAACATCCTCTTCCCCAAACATCAAAAACAAATTAACCCAAAAATCAACTAAACAGTTCTCCACTACATCAAGTAAAGTTCAACAAAACTAAAATTGAATCACAAACAAGAACAATCCATCACAACTGACTAAAATCATCACTATTAAGTATAACCCTAACACCAAATTCACCCACAATTTCATCTCCAAACATCAAAACAAAAACAAAAAAATCCACAAACCCCCAAATTCAAACCAAAAAGTTTCATAAAAATTCATACAAAAAGTGAAATAGGAATACACTTACGTAGCAGAAGAAGGACCAAAGAGTGGATTCTCTTTAAGCGGTTGAAAAGAAAACCTTCCAAGACCTCTAGCAAGACATTTAGCACCAGAGAAACCTCTATCTCTATCATTAATATGTTTAGGGCAATCATTGATATACATAGTTATGATGAACATAACTATATTCGCCACAACAAACATAGGTATCAACCATGAAGTCCATCCACGTTCTGAATTATTCTCATGAAAATACGATGCTGATGAAGCTTGATAATTATTCGCGTAATTCGGATTGTTAACACCATTATTATTCCCTCTGTTCTTATTTCCTCCTCGTTCTAGATCTTCAGTAGCCATAACAAACAGAACCAGAGAAGAGATTGGTTGATTGTGTATTCAAACGAACCCTGAAAGGAAGAGTTTAATGAAGTCGGTGAAGAGAAGAAGTGGTCTTCTTCTTGTGTATCTTTTTAAAGGAATGTTATACAGAGAAGGAGGAGGAGGAGTTCGTGACGGTTTCTAATTTGGCCCTCAATGTCTCTCTCTCTCTCTACTTTCTCTATCTCTCTAGATTAAGTCCCATTTTAATTTAACGAGAAAGTAGGAGTACTTTTTTAAGTAGTTATTAATCATTATACGAGTGAGAAATGATTTTTTTGCCCTTTGGGTACCTCTTAAATGCCAACCTTGGATGAGTTGTGTGTGTGCCCAAATCTAATCATAAAAACATGGATCTTTATATTCATCCTATCAGTCAGCTGATCAGTCCCTGCTTGATGAGCTAGCGGCATGTTGTTTCTGTTGGAAATTTACTGGGCTGCAATGGAGATGAAAAACAGAAACAGATTGTGGTTGTACTCTAAAACTTTCAAGGCTCTGGATGATTTCTTTTAGACAAATATTTCTACCCTCCCAACGAATTGGCGATTGCAACAGGTATGTGAAATATTGCCTTCAGGATACAATGAAAGCCCTACAAGCGGAAATTGGATTCAAGGTTTGCACCCCTTGACCCAATCAAGAATACATGTAAAACAGATTCTGATGATGCTTTGTTTAAGAAAGAAAATAGAAGAGATTTTCGAATGATATGAAAACGACTTTGGGAGATGCTACTTATAGGGTTTTTCATGTCTGTTGGAAACATACAAGTTTCTCTTCACGAAACGTCAGGTCCCTTCATCAATAGACATTAATGGTGTCTGTTGGATTTAGAATTTTCTGGAAACGTTTTCTAACGGTCCAAACAGTTACGTATCAAAAAAATTCTTCTGGGGGCGTTGCCCCCTAGAACCCAACCAGGGGCGGTCTCCCCTGGACCCCCCTTCGTAGCGCAATTGAAAATATTCCAACATTCTCCCCCTATTTTCAAAAACCATAAAACAAAGTTAAAAAACTTTTAAATCGGAGCGACTGCATCACCGAAGTGACTGCCTACGTACCCTAGTGGGATCAAGCCAACGTAGTTCTAGCACGATTGAGACTAAGCATCATCGTTGAAACCAATACATAAATGATAGGTACCTTCTGGGTTTGAACCTTCACTTAGTGTAAGAAACTCAAAGCCTTATCGAGATTCTATGGTGAAACTAGTCTTGAACCAAGTATCCCTTATGATAAAACCGGAGTCTCCACACATATTGATTCCATAAATCATGTGTTTTGTAGCCAAGCACTATAAAGGCCTTGTGCTTATATCCTTATTCATGAGTCTTCTTTAGAGAACGGTCTTCTTCTCTTAGGAAACGACCCACATTTCCATACTCATATAGGTAAGTCTCGAAGGTGTTTCTGCGAGACACCTTTTACTAATCACAGACTCATTAAGGATTTACATCCATCCTATTTTCTTGCAGAAAAATCAGCACTAACTTGAAATGGGAAGTTTTATGTTAGTGCTCCATAATCTACAGCCATAACTTGTTGGTACCACATTGAACCTTGTTTATCCTTTTCAAAACATAGGTTGGGTTTCTGTTATGGGAGATCAACCTTCCTTCACAAACCTTAGTCCCATTTCATTACATTTTATTGAAGCAACTGAATTTGGTAGACTTTTTGTGAATGGGTCTGCAAAATTCCTCTTTGATTCAATAAAGTTAACCGTAACCACTCCCCTCTTGAGTAGTTGCCTAACCATTTGGTGTCTGAGACTCGCATGTCTACACTTTCCATTATAAGTCTTATTAGAGACATTATAGATTGTAGCTTGATTATCACAATTAATCAAAACTCCTGGAGATGGATTCTTCCAAAGTGGAATTTCCATAAGAAGGTCCCTAAGCCATTTTGCCTCTTTACATGCATTCGTTAAGGCTATCAATTATGACAACATTGTTGAATCAGATATACAAGTCTGCTTCTTAGAACTCCAAGATACAACAGCACCCCCTAAAGTAAAAATCCATCCAGACGTCGACTTGGACTTGGATTCTACCTTGTTCCAGTTATCATCGCTGTAACCTTCCAATACAGCGGGATAGCCTTGGTAATGCAAACCAAAATCAATTGTTCTTTTCAAGTAAGCCATAACTCTGGAAACCGCTTTCCAGTGTTCAAATCCAGGATTACTTGAGAAACGACATAATACCCCCACAGCATGGGCTATGTCCGGTCTTGTGCAATGCATAGCATACATAAGACTCCCAATAACACTGGAATACTCAAGTTGTGCATGAGTACGACCGGTGTTCTTCTTTAACTTGATAGTATGGTCTAAAGGAGTAGGTCTTTGATCATCATCAAAGTGATCATACCTTCTGAGAAATTTCTCAATATAATGAGATTGGGTTAAAGCCAACTCATTCCCCTTTCTTAGGATCTTAATTCCCAAGATTACATCAGCCTCTCCTAAATCCTTCATATCAAAGTTAGAGCCAAGAAACCTTTTTGTTTCTTCCACCACATATATGTCAGATCCAAAAATAAGCATATCATCAACATATAAACAGATAATCACACATCCAGAACTATCATGCTTACTATAGATACATTTATCCGCATCATTCACCACAAAACCATATGACAAAACCACTTCGTCAAACTTCTCATGCCATTGCATGGGAGCTTGCTTCAAGCCATAAAGAGATTTAACCAACTTGCAAACTTCTTTTCTTGGCCTGGAAATATGAAACCTTCAGGTTGTTCCATATATATCTCTTCTTCCAAATCTCCATTTAGGAAGGTAGTTTTGACATCCATTTGATGAATAATTAACTTGTGAATAGAAGCAAGGAATCTCCTCCAATCCATCTTCAAGTATGTACCACAATTTGATGGTCATAAGGAAAAACTTCACAGTCTCTTGCCAACGAGTAAAATTTTCACCATCAAAACGTTCTAGTCGAGTCAGGGTTTGGTTCATCACTTGCAGGGATTGTGCAGTATCATTCGAAGTTGAAGATTCACCCTCCATTGCCGAAAATTATTTGTCTAAAACTGTTGGAAATTTATCGGGCCGCAATGGAGATGAAAAATAAAGCAGTTGTGGTTGTACTCTAAAAATTTCAAGGCTCGGATGATTTCTTTTAGACAAATATTTCTACCCTCCCAACGAATTGGCGATTGCAACGGGTATGTGAAATACTTCCTTCGGGATACAATGAAAGCCCTACAACCGGAATTGGATTCAAGGTTTGCACCCCTTGACCCAATCAAGAACACATGTAAAACAGTTCGATGATGCTTTGTTTAAGAAAGAAAATAGAAGAGATTTTGAATGATATGAAAACGACTCGGAGATGCTACTTATAGGGTTTTTCACGTCTGTTGGAAACAGACAAGTTTCTCTTCACGAAACGTCAGGTCCCTTCATCAATAGACATTAATGGTGTCTGTTGGATTTAGAATTTTCTGGAAACGTTTTCTAATGGTCCAAACAATTACGTATCAAAAAAATTCTTCCGGGGGCGTTGCCCCCTAGACCCCCACCAAGGGCGGTCTCCCCTGGACCCCCCTTCGTAGCGCAATTGAAAATATTCCAACAGTTTCTCTGTTTACGGAAAACCGATATTTTCTGAAACGGAGTTAGTATAAATTAAGATGGAATTTGAAAATGTATGATGAAATGAGGGATTGTTGCCGATCTTTTTTCTCCAGATTTTTGTTTCAAGAAAAATGGTGTAATCTAGAGTGCGAGATTATTGAAAATAAAAAAATTTACAATGTTTTTGATAGAATATTTGATTAAAAAAAATGATTTCGCCTGACGACTTGAAACTCTTAAAATTTGTAATTACCCTTACGATGTGCTTCGTGCCATATAATGCTCTAAAATGAACCCCGGACGGAACTCCATTGTACTGCACCAACTCCAATGGCCAAAATTGTCTAACATTAGGAGTTCAGATATGCCTTTTCATCGGTAGGTGCCCCATTAGAAAAGGTCCGTCACGCACGAACAGGTGAAAAAAGTCCCGAGGATAAAACCGTAATTGTGGTCTTCATCGTACACGGTTAATGTTGCCGTCGTCGTCGACAACGTGTCTTTCAAACTGGGGACGTTTTTCAATTCCCAGATTTGCAAGTTGGCAAATGCAACCCCCACATAACCTAACCACCTCACATGTCTGGAACACCAACCAAACACTCATTTATTAATCATCACCAAGGAAGGACCCAAATGGAGGTCCTGGTCTAATCGGTTCTTATTATTGATTAAAAATCCAAAACATTCATTTTTATTTTCTAACGACACCCGGGAAGCACGGACACACCAGTATTGGTACCGTGTCCGCGTCAGACACGCGTCGGACGCACGACACGCGTTGGACACCGACACGATGCATTTGTACAAATCTATACCTCATTTTTCTAATTGCGTAATAAAATTGGTTATGAAAATTAGTATAATAGTTAATATTTGTACATATGGGCTAACCTAATGGCATAAAAGTGAGTTTTTTCATGTATATGCATGATTAATGTATTTGATATACCATAATACTATGATATTAGTGTATAAAAATTATTTAATTAATATATATATAAACGTGTCCGTGTCCTGATGATTTTGAATTTTGCCGGTCCCTGTGTCCGTGTCGTGTCTTGTCCGTGTCAGTGCTTCCCAGAACGACACACGAAAACAGTGGGTCCCACACATTGTCCGTGTCTACTCGTTTTATACGCGGTTTTAGACTAAAAGTAGCTAGTAGTGATTAAGAAAGGTGAACCGAAGTTGAGTTTTACTTCCATAGTTCCATTCCATGAATGAGTTGTTGAACCTTTTTCCATCAATGTGGTCAACAACTACTAATCTGACACTCTAATATTTTCATTTGTGGGTAAATGAAAGATTAATTCGAGTTCATTAAAAGTTAACTTGAAGCTATGTCCCTGAAAGGCTATAGGGGAAGAAAACCGGTAAAATGTATGGAAATCGAATTTGGTTGTCAGGTGTGAAAATCGAACCCCACAAATTTGTAGCTTAAGTGCTTAAGCTATGTCCCTAAAAAGGCCTCACCCAGAGAACAAAAAGAACCTGGAATTATGTCCCTACTTTAGCAAAGTGTCTATTTAAGCCTTAATCCTACTTTAATTTGGCTTAACTTTAATAATCAAGACAAAACAACTGGATACAAAAAACGCATATATAACTTGATGATAGCTCATAGCCGCCATACGTCTGCACATATATGGTTACAGTATAGGGATCTTTCGCAAATGTTTGTTGAGTATTATGCCTATTGGCTAATGCAGGAAGTACTTCCTTCTACGCGTTCTAACAAACAAAAGTAGAAATGAGAAAACTGACTTGAAGAAAACATCAAGGCTGCAACAGGGATACTACGGGCATTACTAACCAGTAATAAGCAGATTAAAACATCCTTTCGTCAAAAACAAAAGTCGGTAGTAGTTTACGGAATACGCATGAGGGTTCTCTATCTTTAGCTTCAATTCGTTTACAAGAAAGAAAAAAGAGAAGCCTAACTAAGTGATGCCAAAACAAAAAACAAAAAAAAACTAGTTACGTGCAGCGTGTGAAAGAATGCTTTCGGGTGTAGTTGTTGAGATATGGTGAGGTTGGTGAAGAAAGCGCGGGTTAAATAGATGGAAAACAGTTTTAATGTTTCTGTTACTTATAAGCTACTCCACGTCCAACCAACTTCTCCACGTTTTCTCGTTGCAAACTTGTCTAATGAACCGTTATCCGACTTACTCCAAGTTATGGACTTCTGCAGTTAGGGACAGAGTTGTGCATGAATAAGCGAGGGAAATTGACCCATGTTGCCAATCGACTATATTGTCACAACTCACAAATATCTTAAAAATCATGCTTTTATTGAGCTTATGATCACTCAGTGGATTTATCTCTTCTTACGTTCTTTCTTGGTCTTGTCCGTGGCTGTATTATATTGTTAAGGGGCAGCAACAAAATCTCTTTGTAATATACCAGGACCTTCATTTCAAGCCTATATAGCTTGGTAATGGACAATTTCAACATCATTCAGCTTGGGACGAAGGAACAGGGCCGTCTTACAGCATTACCGTGCCCTAGGTGAACAGAAAAAATGAGGCCTTTCCTGTATTATCAATAAATTACAACAACAAAAATTATCTGACGTCAAATGATAATTCAGGTATAATATTGCCAAATAAAAAATTTACCTCACAACAAATGATGATTCAAGTGTAATATTAATAAGCATTATCATTTTGTTCAAAATATACGATGCTGGTAATGGATGTAAAGATCGATCTCTTGGCATTTATAGCTGCGAACTCATTTATAATACTGTCTAACCATAATTATATATCGCTTTGTCGGTTAATTGTGTTCTGTTGTTACCTTGTACATAGACAAACAAAGGGGGAAAAGTATAATAAATCAGTGAAACATATTGGGTGCAATAATCAGAAACAAGGAAAAATTAAATGAGCAAAAGTTATTGATATTTAGCTCCTTTATAATGGAAGTGATTGATTTGACGAAACTAACTAGCTCCCCAGATCTCCGCAATAGCAACAAGACAAAACTTTTGAAAAACAAAGTGATTCACGTGTTCAACACGCTGTCATACTCCTTAAGACATTAGTGTCCGGCTACACCCAAGAGTGATGCTATAGCCCTCACAGGACGGATATCTCCAGGATAAAACACCTTACTACACCTATTACTAGCATATGTAGTAGCTAGATGCTCAACTTCTGTTTGACAACTCCGAAAAAACTCTTAAGAATAAATCGCAAACGCTTAAGAAAACAATAAAAAATATTTCCCCTTGGGGTCTCTCTCTAAAATATGGAAAAACCCATTTCCCATAGATTTTACAAAAGTAGAGAATTTGTTTATATAATTGACAAATACAACTTAAGAAGAGGAACTTCCCGATGTGGGACTAAAAGTCTATATAGTCTCTTAAAAATACTAAAAAATGGAAACTCCACAATGTGGGACTAATAAGTTTCATTCACAAAAAACAAAAAAAAAAAAATTATTTAGTTAAAAACCTTAAAATTATAATTAATAAATATTGTTTCCAACAATCCCCCCACATGAATGAAAACCTCAATAAAACATGAAAATACAGATAGATCTTGGTAAATCAACATCTCAATCTCACGATCCAAACAGACTGAACAGATAGATGGATTGTGCAAGTGTTGAAATCATACTAGTCATTTCTACGTCCTCTCCCTCACACAAAAGTGTGTTGACCCCAGGGTCATACTATGGATTGCACAAATCATAATAGTATAGAGAGCTTTCATCTTTAGTTTCTCACATGTGAGGTATCTTTCACCAAAGTGAAAAAGAATGAACCAGTGAATCCTTAGTGACCCTTTGGTCTTGAACCTTTGCTTAGTGAGATATTATCGAAATTACTTGCTAGAGACAGTGAAATATGTCTTGAACTGCTAGCGTTTGATGTAATTCGCGATAACAACCACGGATGATATCTCCAAGGTTGATGCCAAGCTCGTGCCGTTTTGTCCAATTTGGCCGTGGACATATCATGTATTTCTCAGAATGCTCTAGAGAATCAAAGCTCATATTCTCATAGGAAGAGGCCCCACTTCCTCATTCAGATAGGTAAGTTTCCATAAAGAGTGTTACTGCTACAACCCACTTCAATCTTAAATTGAAACTATATAACTTATTAAGACTTGTTAAATTAAAGTCATCCTTCACATGCAGTCACACTATCACATCTACACCATAGGGAAGGGATAGAGAATGAAATTCTCTAATAATGTTTACCTTTACCCACCACAAATTAGTTGTCTCATTCGAAACCTTGATCTTGGGATCTATAGTCAGCAAGGTTGAGTATCCTTCATGGCAAGTTTAATTTATGAGCTTAAGCCCCATCCCCCTCGATGCATTTCTAACTATCTCTTTGGATAAACCTTTCGTCAAAGGTTGCGCAATATTCTCCTTGGACTTTATCCAATCAATGAAAATAACGCCGATTGATATTAGTTATTTTTAGCTTTAGATATTATAACTTGGCTAACACAATGTATAGATATAGCTGGCACATGCCTATGCCATAGAGGAATGTCTTCTAAAAAGCATCTTAGGCACTCGGCCTCCTCTCGTACTTTATCTAACGCAATACTCTCAGATTCCATAATGAATTGAGCAATATATGTTTGTTTGGAAATCATCCAAAAACAAACCTTTCTGCTAGAGTTAAAACATACCACTCGTGGACTTAGACTCCTCTGAGTCAACTATCCAGTTTGCATCACAAATTCCCTCACTGACAGCAAGATACCTTTCATAAATCAAACAAAAGGTAATAGAGTATTTTAGGTAGCGTAATACTCTACTAAGTGCGTCCCAATTCTTTTTCTATGGACTACAAGTATATCTACTTAGCTTACTCACAATATAGGTAATTTCTGGACTCTTACAGTTCATTAGATTCATCAGACATCCTATAACTCTTGAGTATTCAAGTTAAGATACTCCATTACCCTTATTTTTCTTGAGTTTACAAGAACAACCGTAAGGGGTACAAGCAGGCTTACAATCAGACTGATTGTATCTCTTAATCAAAAATTTAATATAATGAGAACGACTAAGACTATAAACGTTAGATTATCTTCTAATCCTCATCCCTAAGATTACATCAATAGGGCATAAGTATTTCAAGTCAACGTTCTCATCCAACGCATGCTTTTAGTGGAATTAATCACATCTATGTTTGTATTAAGTATAAGCATATCATCAACATATTAACATACAATCACACAGGCATCCTTAACAAGTAACTTGAAAATATACTTGTCAAATTCACTAACTTAAATCCACTACTCATTATCACATGATAAAATTTTCATGTCACTGTTTATGTGCTTATTTCAAAACTATACAAAGATATGTTCAATTCACAAACTTTGTCTTCACAACCTTTCACTAGAAAGTCCTCAGGTTGGTCTATGTAAATTTCTTTATCTAATTTACAATTTTAGAAAAGTTATCTTAACATCCATTTGATGTATCTCTAAGTTCTTTATGGAAGCAATAACAATTAGCATCTCAACGGAAGTAATACTCGTCACATGTGCATAAGAATAAAAGAAATCTACATCTTCTTTTAGTTTATTGCCTTTAGCTATCCACCTAGCCTCATATTTTTCCACAGTTCCATCTACCTTACGTTTCTTCTTAAAGACTCATTTACATGGTCTTACTCCCTGGAGGTAAACTAGCAAGCTCCCAACTCTGGTTTTGACGGACTGAGTCCATTTCACTAAATGAAGATTCTTAACAGAATGAGGTTTCAGTAAATGTTATGGTTTATTTACGATTCTGGAACTCAGGCTAAGCTAGGCATATTATGAATTCAGGTCCATAAGAAGTCCCAGTTTTAATCCTTTTACTTCTCCTAGGATCAACTTTACTCCATCTTCCTTTGAAGGTAAATTCTGACTAGTTGAAAAGAAATCTAGGGGATCAACAACACATCCTTAAGAAGAGATAGGTTTTAAAATAAACATGTACGAAGAACTCAACATCCCTAGACTCCATAAAAGTATTCACACTAACGTCAGAAAATCATAACTCACAACCAAAAAACTATATGCAGTAGGGTATTCAGGATACCTTATGAAGACAAAGTCAAAAGTTTGGGTACTATCTTAGTTCTCTTAGGAGAAGGAATAACTACCTTATCCAAACACCCTACACTTAGACTGCATAAGAAGGTTGTCTATCTTTCCATAATCATATGGAGTTTTATCTGATCCTTTAAAGGATCCTTTATTCAGGATATAACAAAATTAGAGGACGACCTCCCCCCACAAGTTGGCAGATAATCCTTTAATTAACATGGCATAAATTATCTCCTTAATGGTTCTATTCCTACGTTCAACTATACTAAGGAGGTGTAATCTCATGAATAATGCCATTTAACAAGTAAAGTTCTCATATATGAATTTTATACTTGCCATCACGTTTAGACCTAACCTTTTTAGTGGTAACATATACTTCGTTTTCAATTTCAAGTTTATACTCTTGAGGCTTCTAAGGCATCATCCTTACCCCTAAGCAAGTATACAAGAGAGTACCTCGTACAATCATCTATGAAAGTTATAAACCACCTTAGTTTGGTTTGATTCATGTCAACAAGGTAGAGCTTAATTAATTCTAAGGGCTTAGATATAATCTAAACAATTTTGCTAAAAGGTTTTATCGCATATTTTGATTCTGCAAAGATTTAACTTTGGTGTTCAATATCCAAACTAAATTTGGGTACACAGCCTACGTTATCCAGTTTATGCATTGACTTATAAGTGTACGGTTCCAAGTCTACCATGCAAAACATTCAATCACATGTTGTGTCTTTTACTTTTCTATTTCCGTAATTATAATTATTTATTATAATTAAAAGTAAAATACACAAACGTTAACTCCGTATTACTTGATAGTCATCTTATATAGTTTGGTTAAGTCTGAACCTATTATCAAGTAATCACACTTTGATTGTTGTATTGTCTCGATCTCGTATCCATAGACGATCACACAAGTGTAAATACCGATTTGTCGTATTGTCTCGACTTTGTCCATAGACAATCACTTTCGGTAAGAGGACTTGTAAGTGGATAAATTAAAGATTGTGGTGTACTTCGTATTGTCAACAAGAAATACTAGTTAACTAACCTAGTACTTGTCTTGTCTAAAGAGAAATGTCTAAGTTATTGTCTGAATAATTATAACCTGATGAGAGAAATAAAGTTAATTCTGATCTTTATTTTGTTCTTATCGAAATAAGTGATTATATGTGTACAATCGGTTTAACAAGGGAACTAAGTTTCTTAGTCAATTTGTTAAACTATTAGGGAAAATTGTTTCAGGTAATAATTTTCTTTGATTACATATTAAAACTAAATTACTTGTAGTTTCGGTTTTAATATTGGTTATCCAAAGTGGTATGTGAAACCTTCGTGCTTAACTCTTATAGGTTGTATACAAGTCTTTTAGATTTGTAAGATACTTTCGGTTTGACTTTCATTTGCTCGAACCTTTGTCATTTTGTGATTAAAAGGGGGATAAATATATGGAGTAAACAAGTGATTTGCGATCGCTAAGGAAAGGACAATTGTGCTTAAATGTTATATCTAAAAAAAGAGTAAAGCATTAACTAAGGGGGGGAAACATATCATATTGTTATGTAGATATCTTGACTACAATAGGGGAATAACAAAGACGTTCGGATTGAATATCTACATATCTTAACTTTAGGTAGAGTATAATCTTTGTTATTCTGATGTCAACAGTGACATTTATTAATTGAATATATGCAGGTTATTATGCTGTTAAAACTTGGAATCAAGCGTATGTATAAAGAATTCTTGTAATTTGTCTATCCATATGTATTAATAGTTTTGTCACTAAAATTGACAAAAGGGGAGATTGTTAGAGCATAGCTCGGTTGAACCCACAAAACGTTGGTATGTCAAGCTTGGTTGTCATATTTTAGTGAACCAAAACTCATCTAAGAGTCGCTTGATTATGTACTAGGGACAACTTCGTATAGGTTAGACTAGAAAGTATAGGAATATGAGACATACAAGTATTACTCGAAGACCTAAAGAACGTGAAGAAGTAACGAGCTACAATGACGACATCATCCTTCCTCTTTAGGTTAGTAATATTGACTTGAACTGTTTCATTCCTAACGTATATTTCAAGTCATGCTATATTGAAAACATAACTGCGAAGCTGTGAATGAATATTTTACTCTAATAGTGATACATGATCATATGATCATAGTATTAAGGAATTAGACTACGAAATATAACACTTATCTTTTGAACTTCGTAGATATGACATTGACATAATCTTATGAATTTTATTGTGATTATGTATATGGGTAAAGATGAAGATTCCATCCCAGGAAACAATGTTTTACATTTATTTAAAGGAAGTACATTCATGAACTTGTTTTAAGAATCGAATGGGAAATCGCTAGGCTTATTGGTATTGTTATTCATTGCATATATTTGGATTACCAATATGTGTGAGATAGTAGAACCGATCATAAAATGTTATGTATCTTGGTATAACTAATCACAATGCATGACTTATGATTTGGTATGACTAGTTTTGATTAATTAGTGTAACCGATCCTAAGTAATCACCTGAGATGGTATGATCGATATTTGTAATTTGTCTGACTGATCCTAGTAATTGGTGTGACCGATCATAAAAGAGTTGTGTAATCGATCATTGTAATTGGTGTAACCGGTCCTAGTAATTGGTGTAACCGATCCCAGTGACTGGTGTGACCGATCACAAACAATACCATGAGTATATACTAACCGGTCATGGTAATTGACGTAACCGATCTCGGTAACTGATGTAACCGGTCCTGGTAACTTGGGTGACCAATCACAAGTATTCCATATTAAGGTATAACCGATCCTAGTGATTGGTAGAATCGTTGAACCCATGAATGTGATTTAATATTTGATCAATCACATAGTTGTCTTGGAATACAGATGAACCAATTCTAAACTTGTTTGGAAGTGTGGTATAACCGATTCCAATATTGGAAATATGACAGACGATTTACAAATAAAAAATGTCAACATACTTTGAAAACGAACAGTAACTGTAACACCCCGAGTTCCGGATCAGGGTCAAACCCGTATGGAGATCCGAACTCAAAGCGTTACGGGTCGGAACGAGACTTATGCATATATTTATGTTTACTAATTTACTTTTATACTAAACATAATTAAAACTTTTATACATGAATTGAAGCATATGAATACATTAAATATAGTTCAAAACATTTTCAACTAAACATTTATTTTACTTCAATTTACACTTCAAACAATGCAAGAGAACAATGCAATCACTAATCTACTCATTTTTAGCTTCCACTTCCAACTTCCATGAATCTGCAAGGATTGTCAATTGGGTTGAGATGACAGCTCAATAGAATGCATTCCCTTTCTCAAAATATAAGCAAACATGTCAACCAATCAAAGAGAATACGCACAACAACAGTTTATGGTGTAACTTCAAGGATGTAATTATGTATATATTCACCAACTAAATTCACAATCTATCAAATCCTCTTAAAATGCACGAGTATCCTCGGTTCGTGCCCCTCCTATCCGTGTATCCTTGGCACAGGACCACCAACCTCACTTGTACGAATATCCTTGGGTCGTTCCCCACCTATCTGTGTATCCTCGGTACTGGCACCGCCATTCAAACAAATATATTCATTCATTTATAAATTCACACTACCGTTGCACGAGTATCCTTGGGTCGTTCCCCACATATCCGTATATCCTCGGTACGGGTACCGCCGTCCAAACAAGAATATCATACAATATACATTTTGATATTCCAAACCATTTCATCAACAAGTTATAAGTTCAAAACCCAACTAACGTTGTAATTCTTTTAAGCATTTCAACAAACACACTAACTTCAGAATTTTATTTTGTAAGATTCATAATGACAACTTGATCCGATCGTCTTCAAACCATAGATGAACATTCTTGACACCATCATGTATAACATATCAAAAATTCACTTTAAACTAACGGTTCAATCAAAAGATATTGATTTTACAAGTACATCACAAAATCTAGGCAGATAACATCATTTTACCAAACTATTCACCATAAATTCATATTAGTCTCAAATTAAGCAAATCCAAAGCACACTGAAAGATAAAACATTTATATACAACTTTTGTTAAGACCTCAAATCATTTTAACATACTTAAAACTGCCTAAGAACATCAAAACCACAGCAAAACGAAACTGTCCAGAATTTCATAAATCATAATCCAAATGACAAGGAATATTCAACAGTGAATTTACGAAGGAAAATTATCAAACTTTAACAAGAGATACCTAATCATGTTATCTATCGATAGGAGATGTCTGATCATTAATCAAATATATATATTTATCCAATTAAATTGTAGATACCTAACAATACAAAGACATTCGAAATAAACACCAAAAGTGAAAGAGTTCCACATTCTACCTCTCAATTGCTACAACCTCCTCTTGATTTTCTTTATCCTTATTCTCCAAAAATCTCTACCTCCATCTCCTTTTTTTTTCTCCTATCCTTTCTTTTCCAACTTCTAAAATTACTTCCATTTACATTAAAACCTAACTATTTTATTTATTATTTATCTTTTCATTTTCCCTTAATTTTATTTATTATTGATTATTCTATTTCCACCCTAACTTGTAGCCTTTCTAGTTCAATCCACACACCTAGGCTAAGGCTAAGGAACAACAACCTAAGCCACAAGGTTAACTAATCCGGGTATAACCCGACTCGAAACAGTAGCTAAAAATACAGGGTATTACATTCTACCACCCTTAAAAGAAATTTCGTCCTGAAATTTAGAATACACTTATAATCACAAAATTCCAAATACAATTCAATCTAACACACAATTCACAATTCGCTTGAAACACAGAAAAGCTAGAATGCAACAAATATGTGAAACAAACAATAGAAAAATCAAATCAGACAAGCATGCGTAGTTACACATGAAATGATTTATTTATGGTCCCATTCAAGATCTAAAGCCTAGAGCTCTGATACCAACTTGTAACACCCCGAGTTCCGGATCAGGATCAAACTCGTATGGAGATCCGAACTCAAAGCGTTACGGGTCGGAACAAGACTTATGCATATATTTATCTTTACAAATTTACTTTTATACTAAACATAATTAAATCTTTTATACATGAATTGAAGCATATGAATACATTAAATATAGTTCAAAACATTTTCAACTAAACATTTACTTTACTTCAATTTACACTTCAAACAATACATGAGAAAAATGCAATCACTAACCTAGTCATTTTTAGCTTCCACTTCCAACTTCCATGAATCTGCAAGGATTTTCAATTGGGTTGAGATGACAACTCAATAGAATGCACTCCATTTCTCAAAATATAAGCAAACATGTCAACCAATCAAAGAGAATACGCACAACAATAGTTTATGGTGTAACTTCAAGGATTTAATTATGTATATATTCACCAACTAAACTCATAATCTATCAAATCCTCTTAAAATGCACGAGTATCCTCGGTTCGTGACCCTCCTATCCGTGTATCCTCAGCACGGGACCACCAACCTCACTTGTACGAATATCCTTGGGTCGTGCCCCACCAATCCGTGTATCCTCGGTACGGGAACCGTCATTCAAACAAATATATTCATTTATTTATAAATTCACACTACCGTTGCAGGAGTATCCTCGGGTCGTGCCCCACCTATCCATGTATCCTCGGTACGGGCACCGCCATTAAAACAAATATATTCATTCATTTATAAATTCACACTACCATTGCACGATTATCCTTGGGTCGTGCCCCACCTATCCGTATATCATCGGTACGGGTACCGCCGTCCAAACAAGCATATCATACAATATACATTTTGATATTCCAAACAATACCATGAGTATATAGTAACCGGTCATGGTAATTGACATAACCGATCCTGGTAACTGATGTAACCGGTCCTGGTAACTTGGGTGACCAATCACAAGTATTCCATATTAAGGTATAATCGATCCTAGTGATTGGTAGAACCGTTGAACCCATGAATGTGATTTAATATTTGATCAATCACATAGTTGTATTGGAATACAGATGAACCAATTCTAAACTTGTTTGGAAGTGTGGTATAACCGATTCCAATATTGGAAATATGACAGACGATTTACAAAGAAAATATGTCAACATACTTTGAACACGAACAGTACCTGTAACACCCCGAGTTCCGGATCAGGGTCAAACCCGTATGGAGATCCGAACTCAAAGCGCTACGGGTCAGAACGAGACTTATGCATATATTTATTTTTACTAATTTACTTTTATACTAAACATAATTAAAAGTTTTATACATCTATTGAAGCATATGAATACATTAAATATAGTTCAAAACATTTTCAACTAAACATTTATTTTACTTCAATATACACTTCAAACAATACAAGAGAACAATGCAATCACTAATCTACTCATTTTTAGCTTCCACTTCCAACTTCCATGAATCTGCAAGGATTGTCAATTGGGTTGAGATGACAGCTCAATAGAATGCATTCCCTTTCTCAAAATATAAGCAAACATGTCAACCAATCAAAGAGAATATGCTCAACAACAATTTATGGTGTAACTTCAAGGATTTAATTATGTATATATTCACCAACTAAACTCACAATCTATCAAATCCTCTTAAAATGCATGAGTATCCTCGGTTCGTCACCCGCTTATCCGTTTATCCTCGGCACGGGACCACCAACCTCACTTGTACGAATATCCTTGGGTCGTGCCCCACCAATCCGTGTATCCTCGGTACGGGCACCGTCATTCAAACAAATATATATATTTATTTATAAATTCACACTACCGTTGCAAGAGTATCCTTGGGTCGTGCCCCACCTATCCATGTATCCTCGGTACGGGCACCGCCATTAAAACAAATATATTCATTCATTTATAAATTCACACTACCATTGCACGAGTATCCTTGGGTCGTGCCCCACCTATCCGTATATCATCGGTACGGGTACCGCCGTCCAAACAAGCATATCATACAATATACATTTTGATATTCCAAACCATCTCATCAACAAGTTATAAGTTCAAAACCCAACTAACGTTGTAATTCTTTTAAGCATTTCAACAAACACACTAACTTCAGAATTTTATTTTATATGATTCATAATGACAACTTGATCCGATCGTCTTCAAACCTTAGATTAACATTCTTGACACCATTATGTATAACATACCCAAAATTCACTTTAAACTAACGGTTCAATCAAAAGATATAGATTTTACAAGTACATCACAAAATCTAGGCAGATAACATCATTTTACCAAACTATTCACAATAAATTCATATTAGTCTCAAATTAAGCAAATCCAAAGCAAACTGAAAGATAAAACATTTATATACAACTTTTGTTAGGACCTCAAATCATTTTAACATACTTAAAACTGCCTAAAAACATCAAAACCACAGCAAAACGAAACTGTTCATAATTTCATAAATCGTAATCCAAATGACAAGGAATATTCAACGGTGAATTTGCGAAGGAAAATTATCAAACTTTAACAAGAGATACCTAATCATGTTATCTATCGATAGGAGATGTATGATCATCAATAAAATGTATATATTTATCCAATTAAATTGCAGATACCTAACAATACAAAGACATTCGAAATAAACACCAAAAGAGAAAGGGTTCCACATTCTACCTCTCAATTGATACAACCTCCTCTTGATTTTCTTTATCCTTATTCTCCAAAAATCTATACCTCCATCACCAAGGAATTTCCAAAACCGAAAGTATTCTCAAGATGTTTGGTCTTCTGTTCTTTGTGAACAAGGGTGAGATAAAATTCTTTGTATTGGGGATCACAAAGCCAAGTTGAATCTAGTCTTCGTGATTGATTATACAACTTGTAATCTAGGTTTTTCACCTCTTGTCTATTCTAAGGTTTTCTCTTCTGATATAAAACCATTTAAGAGTTGTTGATAATAAACCCTAGGTTTTGATAGATTTCAGTTTCCGATCGAATACCAACACTTGTTAGTCAAAATCGAAGACTAGAAAGAAAAACTTCTATTGAGGCATCTCGTAAAAATCCTTGAGAAGTTTTAAACAAGATATCTCTACATTTATCTAGTTGTTCTTGTTGTTCTTAACTTGGAAATTGATCTTTGGAATCACCCAAGTTCACTTAAGAAAATAAGGTTCACGGACTTCTTGTGAGTACGCATACTGATTGTAAGTTAAAACCCTAATCTACAAGATTTCCAAAACCTTGATTTATATCTAAAGGGAAATAAAACCGGTGTTTTGTGCAAACAAAATATCGAATCATATCAATCGTGTTGTTGTATCTTCTAAAGAGAACCATAGGTTCTGCTAGAAGATTTACGTGAAGAATTCCTAAAGAAAATCGGTGTTCTGCTAGGATTTCTATAAGAATACAGCTGAAGAAGGTATTACATCTAGTCCGAATATGTAGTAGGAAATTGGTGTAACAACTTATAATCAGTGTGTGTTTATTCTGGACTAGGTCCCGGGGTTTTTCTGCATTTACGGTTTCCTCGTTAACAAAATTTCTGGTGTCTGTGTTATTTCATTTTCCGCATTATGTTGTTTATCTTTATAATTGAAGTAATACAGGTTGTACGTTAATCTATCATAGTTGTTAAATCCAACCTTGTTTGTTGGATAAGACTTGATTGATCTTGAACAATTGTTTTTGTTATTTTCACATTGTTAGAACAGTCCGGTGTAACCCTGTTTCAAGTGGACATCGTGTTGAAATATTCCTTTAGTGATTGTTGCTTAAAGAGGTTTATACACGGTGGATATTGAATAGGTTGAAATTAACGCAAAAGTTTGTTTCAAGAAACCTCACACTAAAATCAGGTTTACGGACTTGCTTCTGTTTAACTATTGATTTTGTTGAGAAGGAGATAAATATCTTTAATATTATTTCTCAATTGAGTTTTTATTCTTGAGATTATATTAAAGTTTGTTCCATATAGATTGCCAAACTAAATATTGGGTGTGGTTGTTAGACCCCCGCTTTTTCAATTGGTACTAGAGCAGGCAAACACGTTAAGACCTCAAAAGTATGTGTTTGAAGTAATCTGATTGTTATGGACAAAGGTGTTATCTCTATAAACGTACCACCATTCTTCGATGGCACGAACTATTTATGGTGGAAAATTATTATGTGTTTGTTTTTTCAATCGCGAGATTTTCAATCATGGGTTCGTATTGTTAATGGCTATAATCCTCCATTAGTTAAAGTTGACGGTGTAACTGTTGCAAAGGATATTGGTGAATATAGTGATCTTGAGATTCTTGCTGCAAAGAAAAATTCTGAAGGATTAAATACTATCATACATGCCATTACCCCAAATCTTCAGCACCACTTTACTACGTGTAATAAGTCTAAAGATGCTTGGGAAATCTTAGAAACCGTATTTGAAGGGAATGTCGCATAGAAAGAAGCAAGGATTCAATACCTAGCATCTGACTGGGAAAACCTTCGCATGTTTGATGACGAAACATTTGATGAATTTAATCTCAAGAAGCAAGGATTCAATACCTAGCATCTGACTGGAAAACCTTCGCATGTTTGATGACTTTGTTCACGTGGTTTGTGGTTGCGTCTTTGAAGTTGGGTGCTATCGAAAACATTTGATGAATTTAATCTCAAAGTGTCTGAATTTGTTAATGCATATTTTGCATTGGGTAAGACTATTCCTAAAAAGGACATTATGATGAAAATTCTCAGATCGTTGCCATCTAGATACGACTCTAAGAAACATGCCATTGAAGAAGCAAACGATCTTTCTACACTCTCCAGAAATACTCTTGTTGGAAAGTTAAAGATCTTTGATAATGAACACGCATCTAGAAAAGAGGTGATTTCTGTTAATGTTGCAAACAATTCTGAATCCTCTAAGGATAAATCTGGTTCGCTAGATACTAAGGATGGCACTCCACGATAATTTAGAAAACTCTTGAGAAACATGAATTTTTTTTCTTCTAAAGGTGCAACATCTCCTAATGATGATGTACAATGCTATAACTGTCGTGGTTTCGGGCACCTTTCTTAAGTATGCCCTAGCTGGAGACGTAGACAATCAACATATGCAGCAGCTTTGCCTACTCTTGATGATGGACCTGAATATTATAATCCCCAAGAGTACTCAGGCGAGGTTGTATTAGCTTCTGGAAAAATTCTTTCGGATACTGATTCTGATTCTGACGAAGAAGTGTTCCATGTAGGCTAATAATCTTCTTAAGGAATGTCATAAGAAACTCTCGGAAGCTGAAAGCACCATTTTCAGTGAGAAACTTAAATATGACAGACTTCGTAGTCGGAATAAAAACTTGCAAGACCAACTTGATTCTAGTGGTTCAAGAGATTATCTCAACGAAATACAAAATCTTAAAGAATAAATTTGTCGAAGGTCGAGATCGGGAAATCATTCTTCAAGCAAATCTAGATAACTTGGAAAACATTGAGATGAACTTGTTATTTGATTCCTAACGAGAATATTTCAAAGTTCAATGTGAATCATCCAAGAATGATCTAGTTATTGCACTTGAAAAGGTCAAAAGGTTGGAAGAAGAAAACTCGAGCTTAAAAGAGAGTTTGTCTAGAAATAGCAGCTCAGATAAATTAACCTCGATATTGGGAGCATGTAGAATTCATCGTGATACACGAGGATTGGGCTATAAAGGAATAGACGCTCCTAGTGTTTTTAAAGAGGTAAAATTTGTCAAAGCTAAAGATTCTTCTAAACCAAAACCTTCCACGGTTGACAAAAGTAACGTATTTCTACAAACAACCGATGCCGAAAAAAGGAAATCATGTCAAGATCCAAATCAAGAACATATACATTTAGGTAACACTAAACATAAATTTTTCCATTCAACTAAACGTTGTTTTTATTGTGGAAAACCAGGTTACTTGCAAAGGAATTGCAGATTTCTTAAACGAGATAAATCCAGATATGATTCTGTTAAGAAGACAAGATCTGATGTTCCAAACTGGAGAAAAACTGAGTCTCATAATATCAATTCTTCTAGTATTCCCCCGAAGAAGTTTCATAACTACAATGGGGAGAAAAAGAAATACGTTGCTCCAAAAGTTACTCAGAAATGGGTACCAAAGAAGATAAATAAATCAACAAGTACTATTAAGAAGGATCTCCCAGACAAGAGTTCGACAAGGGATACCATCTTAAAAAGGTATGAAACAAGTTATTGAAAGTTTCAAGGGAGTTGTTAAATTCCTAGAGTTCTTGCATGATTTTGTTTCAAATACCTGTGGTGAGCAAGATTTTGTTCACCTCAACACAACCTAATTGTGTTGAAAGTGCATCCTCACCAAAAAGCCCTTGTAAATACAGTAAGGATTGCAAAAGAATTGGGGCGCACAAATTATGTTGGTAAGCTTTCACTTTAGCCAAGTTCATCTTTACCTAGTGACGAAAGTCATGTTAAGTTTCAATCACTTTGAAAATTTATGACGAAAAATAGTTTGTGAATAACAACTATATAACGCCCTCTGAGAATGTTTCAATGCTTGGAATGAGAGTTTAGACAATATAACCAATGGAGGATATAAGCATTCTTGTGGAAATACATATATGTATAAGTCCTTATTCCTTGAACCAAGGTTTGCGAACTTTGTTGATCAAGTGAAACCGGAGAAGTACGTGAGCTTCAAGTCTGCGAACTCAGTCCACGAACCCAGTCCGCGAAATGGCGAAGTTCTCAAACCCGAAAATTTCTGCTGGAGTTTGTGAACTCCATCCGAGAACTTAAGTCTGCGAACCCAGTCCGCGAACTTGAGTAGGTTATATATAAATGATGTTTGTGAACACATCTCTATAAACTAAGGAATGCAATTGCAACCGTGGCTATATATTTCATGAACCGATTCGAGTGAATCAATTTGTTTTTGCTTCGATTGTGTCTTATGTAGTACATAAACATCTAAGCAATTGAACAACTCTCTAACTAGTTCATTTGAGTCATTTGAACTAGTTATGGTGAAGAATAATAAGGTTTATATGAAAGTACTCATATGGCTAATACCACGCGTATGATTCTTAATTACCTAACTTGATTTGTGATTGAAATTCTTAAGGTTAGAAGCAATAATCAAAGCCATTGGATGTTGGTTTTTATTTTCAAAGAAACTTTTTGATACACTTATGGTAACCATGCTTGGTGTAAATCCTTGTGGAAAAGGTTATTCTTCCTTCTAAGCATATCAACTCTTGATTATACAAGTTTATAGCTTAGAAAAGATGATCACAATACTTGATCTTTATGATTACATATTGTGTATTGTTACCATGAGATAGTTCTAATTTTTAGTAACACAATCTCATGAGAGACTTTCAATGATTGGTTCTTAAATCATATCTCTTTGTAGGATTTCTAAAATCCAATATATAAATCCTTGTCTTTGGAGTAAGGTCACTCTTGTTGTTCTTTAAGGAATGACATTTTATGGGGGAGAGTTCTTTTGAACTTGTACTTAATTGCCAAATCTTTGTAGGGAGTGCAATTGTGGAACATGTATGGGTTAACTTGTATCTTAATAAACTCCTTGATGAAGTCACTAAGTTTCGACTCTGTGATATCGTCTAAACAAATTTGATATGTTTTACTTTGGTCATGAAGTGTCTTCGTGAAAATTTCATGAGGATCCCACTAGTTTTCGAACTTTTGCCAATTTATATCGACAAAAAAGGGGATAATTAATGTGTAGTTCATACTACAAATACATATGGTTTACGGATCATTATGTAAGGAGGAGTGGTTTTCATGTTGAGATGGAGTATTGACTAAGGGGGAGTGATACATATCACCGTAGTATTATTGTCAAAGTTATGATACAATGAAACTTTGATGTTGTGTAATAATACTATGATGGATCTTCAACAAGTACAGGATGAACACACGCATAGTTGAAGAACCAAGAAAATCAAGCATGTTGGGTTTTGGAGCTGTAATGCTTTTATTTGTTTAAATCCATATGTAAAATGGTTTTGTCACTAAAATTGACAAAGGGGGAGATTGTTAGAGCATTGGTTGGTTGAACCCACTAGCGTTGGTATGTCAAGCTTGTTGTCAAATTTAGTTGAAAAAACGCATTCTTGATTTATCATACTAAAGATAGTTTCGAACTAGATTAGGTCTAAGAAGAGCTACTCTTGAAGGATAAAGATTGAAGACTACAAGAAGACATCAACAAGTACTTCATCAACAAAGGTATATGTGATTGATTTCATTTGTATTCTTGTTCAATTCTACCTTTCTAATTTATCGAGATAAATGCTCACTCTATGGAACAATTCCTATGACGGTAAATGTATATTTATGTATATATACTTGAGGTTATTTGATTCATGACTTTGGTGACAATAACCTTTATCCCTATAAATGATCTCATGTTATAGAGAATGAGCTTACGAATCCAACAAGCCAAGAATCACTCAATTCTGAGTTATAACGATGAAGTTTTGAGTGATTTAAGTTCATTTGTAGTAAACAATCCATGGGCTATTTGTAACGGTCCGCGAACTTAGGCCCAATACGTGACTAAAAGGCATTTTTGGTCAAGTTGGTGATGTTTCCTTATCTAAGCAAGTTAGCTATTACTCCAAACATCTTTGATTACCATATTAAAATGTTTGTGATTCCTTCCTAATTTAATTTGTGATTTATTCACATAAATACAATATTTGCTAATTAAATAATTATTTAATTATTTTGTCAAGAGTTGTAACCTAGGAAAGACTCCCAAATTTAGGAGAGTCTTGAAAAAGGAAAATAGCTTTGCTTAGTTTTCAAGCTATGTTTCACTATAAATAAGGGTTCGTGAGTGCTACACGTTTTCATACCCTTTTGGAAAATTGGTGTTAGATTCATAAGGTTGTTTTCCATATCTTCTGTTCTTCGTGAACAAGAGTGAGATAAAAGTATTTGTATTGGGGATCACAAAGCCAAGTTGAATCTAGTCTTCGTGATTGATTATACAACTTGTAATCTAGGTTTTTCACCTCTTGTCTATTCTAAGGTTTTCTCTTCTGATATAAAACCATTCAAGAGTTGTTGATCATAATAATCCTAGGTTTTGATAGATTTCAGTTTCCTATCATATACCAACACTTGTTAGTCGAAATCGGAGACTAGAAAGAAAAACTTCTATTGAGGCATCTCGTAAAAATCCTTGAGAAGTTTTAAACAAGATATCTCTACATTTATCTAGTTGTTCTTGTTGTTCTTAACTTGGAAATTGATCTTTGGAATCACCCAAGTTCACTTACGAAAATCAGGTTCACGGACTTCTTGTGAGTATGCATACTAATTGTAAGTTAAAACCCTAATCTACAAGATTTCCAAAACCTTGATTTATATCTAAAAGGGAAATCAAACCGGTGTTTTGTGCTAACAAAATATCGAATCGTATCAATCGTGTTGTTGTATCTTCTAAAGAGAACCTTGGATTCTGCTAGAAGATTTGCGTGAAGAATTTCTAAAGAGAATCGGTGTTCTGCTAGGAGTTCTATAAGAATACAGCTGAAGAAGGTATTACATCTAGTCTGAATAGGTAGGAAATTGGTGTAACAACTTATAATCGGTGTGTGTTTATTCTGGACTAGGTCCCGGGGTTTTTCTGCATTTGCGGTTTCCTCGTTAACAAAATTTCTGGTGTCTGTATTATTTCATTTTCCGCATTATATTGTTTATCTTTATAATTGAAATAATACAGGTTGTACGTTAACCAATCATAGTTGTTAAATCCGACCTTGTTTGTTGGATAAGACTTGATTGATCTTGAACAATTGTTTTTGTTATTTTCACATTGTTAGACCAGTCCGGACTAACCCTGTTTCAAGTGGACTTCGTGTTGAAATATTCCTTTAGTGATTGTTGCTTAAAGAGGTTTATACATGGTGGATATTGAATAGGTTGTGATTAACACAAAAGTTTGTTTCAAGAAACCTCACACTAAAATCAGGTTTGCGGACTTGCTTCTGTTTAACTATTAATTGTGTTGAGAAGGAGATAAATCTCTTTAATATTATTTCTCAAATGAGTTTTTATTCTTGAGATTATATTGAAGTTTGATCCATACAGATTGCCAAACAAAATATTGGGTGTGGTTGTTAGACCCCCGTTTTTTCACACACCATCGGTGGGATTGACAGTGAGTTTGATTTGGTGTGCTTAGTAGAATTATTGTTTTGATAAATTCATGTTTATCAAAAATAATTTATGGATACTAAATTTAGTGCACTAATTGCATCCAATCTTAGGTAGTATCCGCATGGCCTCTTTCCCTTAAAATGAAAAATGACATTCTGCAAAAGCATAAATCCCACAGGATAAAAACTAAGGAGAGAAATCTGAACTTCTTGTGGTTAAAAATGAAGAGAATTCAAAGCTTAAATTATTGCAGTAGTAGATACAGTTAAAATCCCATCATGATCCACAACAAACTTACTACATCATTTGGTACTCCCATTTCAACTGGTTGAATTCCAATATAACGAAATAACCTTAATCTAAGGAAGTATTGATCATAATACACCCTCCATTAATGCATATTTTAAGATTAATTAAAACTAATCTTTCAACCGCATAGATCAGAGAAATATGTGGTATTGGTAAAAGCAATGTTTTTCTAACAATGATCATGTTAATGAAAAACCCGATTCAAATTGACCGGATCAGAAATCATTTAGAGAGATAAGTTGGAACTGGTTTTCAAATTGTTTATAAACTTATGAACTAAAACTAGATGGAATCCGATGATCTTGGGATAGAAAAAATAATATACTCAATGCTACTTCAAATGAAAAATTATTTACGTCTATTAACTTTACTTGAAAATATTTCTCCAATTAGATACTTACACCAATAATTGTGTTCGGTAAATTTTGTAAATGTTTTGTCTTCAGGTTCTTCTCGAGATAGATGAGTTGAAACAAACTTTGGATTTTCTTATCTTTTTTAAATCATGACTTAGAATGTGAATCAATCAAATTAAAAGAAAAAAGTACATCGTACCACCTGCGATATCAAATCTAATCCATAACTCTGCTCAAGAGGTTAAGAAATTATGGTAAAAAAAGTCTCACAAGGATACCATGTAAGGTTGGGTGCACCAAAGTGGTATCTGTTAAAGCATCACTAGGTCAAACTCACATTTTTTAGTTGATCAAAACTATATCTTGATTTATACTCAATTAAGGTCAGTCTTGTACTAAGAAATAAAGCATGGTAGTTGACAAATTGACCTTTAAGATTGAAGACTGAAGAACAACGAAGGCATCTACGAGAACTTCATAAATAAAGGTATTTGAAGAATGACTATCTGATTAATTTACTCATATTTTCTACCATTCTATCCACTGAGACAATGTTGTATGAATTAAGTATATATATAATGAATATTGCAAAGAATAAATTTCGAGTTCAAGCTAGTACTTGATGAATTTCAAATTATAAATTCAAGTAGTGGAGAACTTATCGCATAACAGTTTGAGAGAATTTATTTTTCAACATATTGTAATTCCTTAAGAATTATGATACATCAAGTAAGTTTTTATGTTCACGAACTGATTTGGTCATTACACGAACTTGGAACATATAAATAATAGACTTGATGAATTACTCTCTTATTAACTCACGTACACAAATTGATTTGGTTAGTTTTGATTTTGAGTATTACCAAATATTTTAAAATTCACAAGTACAAAAACTAATTTAGTCAGTACGCGAACTGATTGATTTTAAGAGGTTCCTAAAAGCTTTTTATAATGTAAGTACACGAACTGATTTGGACAGTTCACAAACTTATGGATATGAAATGTTTCAGAATTTCGAGGCGACAATTTGTTCACAAACTGTTTTAGATAGTTCACCTTAATATTTTAGAGTTATCGAACCCATGATTGCTTGATAGTTCACTGACAACTTAACCATTGTTCTTGGGCTAATCGTTTGGTGCACATAGCTTATATCGATAAATACGTGGATGCACATTCTTCTTTTTAATTCAACGAAAACTTCTCACATGTATACATGATAAATCTATACTTAGAACTTGAGTTGACACTTCTACGTCCTAGTTGCGCTAGAGTCATCCTCTAAAGACCTAGGTTTCTCCGTGAAACTATATCATGTTACGATTTTCGGAGTTTTCATTAAGGGATTCGCAAAGCCCGGTCAGACATCTTTTACATGATATTTTTTTATATATGGAATCTTACCTTGATCGTTGTAATTCCTGCATATTCTAAGGTCCGTCTCTTCTTCTATACGGCCATTCAAGAAGTATATATCAAGGAATAAGATTGATAAAAATTACAAAGTAGTCTTCGCCCGAGACTTTGTAATTCCACAGGTTTCATTTATGTTAGATTCATCTTGTGAGGCATCGGATGTCATGAAACACCAACGACAGTCTCGACTGATTTCCTTTCATTTATCTACTTAGATGTTTCAGTTCGCTAAGTTTGAAGGTCCAAAAGTTATATTGACTATACCACTAAAAAGGATATTAATACTTGTACAATGTAAAATTTGGAGGGGTGTTTAGATGCATTCTCGTAAGTTGCTTTTCAACTTCTAGAAACGAAAATGTCTGAAGTTAGGTCCGAAATAAAATTTAAGATTGACTTATATACGCAAAAAATAAAAAAAAAAATTCTATCGTGACGCAAATTATTTTTACTTGTGACTTCTGAAATTAACTTCTGCTTCTAATATACCCTAAATAAGCAACTTTCCGATTTTCAAAAGCAAAAAAATGAGAATAACTACTAACAACAACAAAGGAAAATTGTTTTGTTTCCGACTTTGCGGCTTTTTTTTCTTCATGTTTTTGTGTGGAATAGAAGTTGTTTGCAAACCCTTTTGTGGGCCTGGGTAAGAGTAATACACCAAAGTCCAGCCCGTTTATGCCAAACCGTCACCAACAAAACCCCAAAACATCTTCTATAGCAGTAGTTAAACCCTAAATAAAACTTCTGCAGCAGTTCTCTGTTCCCTGTTTTATGCCCTAGACTGGATTATTATGTTTCATTGAAGAACAAACAAATATTTGATTCGATTGCTGATTAGGGTTTTGGTTCAGTCATGGCTAATCAAGGAGGTAATCTCAAGTCTACCTCCATTAATGGCTGCAGAACTTATTACATCACAGGACAACGTTCAAATGCTACTTGGCTTGATCCTAAGAAAATCAGAGCTCTTCGGAAAGATACAGGTAGCTTTGAATTCTTATCTTATTTTGTAATTTGTTGTTTTTTTTTTTTTTTTAAATTTATTGATTTTTTTATTTGTTTGATGAATTGTGTGATTATAAGATTACCAGCAAAGAGTTGAATTAGTACAAGATTTGAGGTTTGAGACTGCAACAACAAGAATTAAAGTTAGTCCAGATGGAGAATTTCTTATTGCATCTGGTATTTATCCACCACAAGTTAAAGTATATGAGCTAAGAGAAATGGCGTTGAAGTTCGAAAGGCATTTGATTTCAGAAATTGTTGATTTTGAGGTATGATTTTATTTCTTTATCATTCAGAAATTGGTCTTTTTCAGTTTATTGGAGTTTGGTTGTTTGGCGCATTAATGCTTTAGAGACAATGTAGAATGAATTTATGTGGTCGTCTAGTAAATTTGTAAGGAAAAAACTAGTTGAATATTGAGTTATGATGCACGAAAAGAAGCTGCTAGTTTCTCAGTTTACGTGCAACACAGCCTACTTCACAAATGGGTAGGTCGGATGCATCCGCAAAATGAAGTGCTTTTTAGAAGTTGTTTCTATTTATCTTGCGGTGTGCATCAGACCTTATGTGCATTGAGTGTCTGATCTTTATGGTCATAGAATGTTACAAAATGAAGATGTAAAAGATTTAATGGCAGCACCTAGGTCATTCGCCGGCATACCCTTTAGCCACCAAGTAAAAAGGATTTGTGTAATTTCAGTAATTTGTGTTGAAGGAGCGTCATTTTAATCTTCTCCGTCTTCTTGCTTCCTTTTGAGTTATTTATTTTAAAAGTTTCAGCTGTACATTTTCCTAGATCCATGTTTTGCATGTCTTAGTCAGAGATTGATTGTATTAAAAGCAATAACGCTGTTGCTGCTGAAACAGATATTGTCGGATGACTATTCCAAGATGGCATTCCTATGTGCTGACCGATCGATTAACCTACATGCGAAATATGGAAGTCACTTCAGTTTGCGGGTTCCAAGGTGTCATGTCCTCCCTTTAGCAGATTTTTTTTTTAATCCTAACTCAGTATTAACATTAATGGTTGAACCCGTGAGCTTTCTTAACTCTTCAAAATCTTGAATAGTTTCTCTCTGTTGGCATTAATGCATTAATTGATTAGAGCAGGTTAGTTAAGTTTTGCCTACTACTAATATTGACTAGTTGTAAATAAAGGAAAAGGAAATGTAAGTTGCTAACTAGTTGAAGTATCTATTATAGGAACATCCGTTGAGAGCCTATTAGGGTCCATATGGGTTTTATATGGATAATTGGGAAAGACATTATTAGAAGCACCAGTCCGTGGTACCAGGCATATATCATGTCTCGAACGCAAAACCCTAAGATGCAGCTTTTGTATCGGACTTGAGATAACTTTGTGGACGTCCTATTTAAGGGTTCACGATGAGTGGTCCATCTTCTGGATCCGTTGTTCAGTATTTGAGTGCTCAATAAAAAATTCTCACCCTTCGCTAATTTCTTAGATTGAGTTCCAAATATTTCATGCACCACAAACAAGATTATACCTTTAGTTTGGAAATGGGACCCAATTTCTATTGTTACTTCTGTTCATGGTTCTAAAATATCGGTTGAGGCAGACCAATTATGCCTCAAAGGCATACACCTTCAACCCTGAATTCTCCTCTAAATTTTGTTGTTGTTGGCTTGGAATTTCAAGTCTCCGAGTTGTTCTTAAACATGATGGGGTGTGAAGAGGTTCAACTCAAGTGCTTAATAGATATATTTCTTGTGCTAATTTGTTTTCTTATGAATTTTTTTTTTTTTTTTTTTTTGTAACTTGTGACATCATATTAAGTTCTCAAACATTTCAGCCATTTCTACATATTTAGCTGTTTCTTTTGTCTTAGAGGCATATGGCTCACTTTTCCAAAGGAACCATGTCCACCACATAAATACATTTTAAAACCTCGCTTTCTTTTTTGCCAGACATTGGTTGAAAACTCGGCTGTTCGTTTATGCTATTTGATCATATACTTGTCTTTTAACAGGATGGGAAGAGATTTGGCTTATGATCCCTGGTCTTGTGATTTGTTGTGTGCTGCTTCTTCCCCAGAACTATACAGAATTAACCTGGAACAGGTTTTACACCAAACTTCTTCATTATTTTAACTTCCATGCCCTGACTAATAAATGGCGTTAGGACCCAAGAGAATTATACATTTCTTTTCGGGAATTTTGGAGATGCATATCAATTAAAACCTTTTTATCTGACTGGTAATCTTCGGCTTCTTTAGCACTGACACCATCCTTGTATCTTTTTAGGGGCGTTTTCTGTCCTCACTAAGCACTCGGTCTCCAGCTCTTAATGTAGTAACTCGAAGGTAGTGGTGATGTTAATATTTTAGTAGTGGGTATATGGCCTTCACTAATTGTCATTTTTCTTCAAAGCCTTACTGCTGATGCAATTTTGCCTTTCTAATTCAGTAAGCTTCATGGTTTGATTGCTTGTGGAGGAGATGATGGTGCAGTAGAATGCTTTGACTTTAGAACGAAATCTTCAGTTGGTAGGATTAATTCTGCCGAACATGCTGGTGATACTAATCAGGTTTGTACCTGAATTTTCTCAACTACTTTAGGGTGTGACCAAAATACTTCTATGATTCCCTACCTGAAAACTAATGTCGTGGAGTTAGATAGCATATAATAGTTATAATAAACACTGACCAGACACTGTTATGTACTAGCGATTGTAATGTACCTTGGAAATAAATAAATACAAAACACTTATCTTTCTGGTACAGTATAAGGTGTATAGTTTCATCCGGCTATCAGTTTCTTCATGCAGTCCGAGTTAATCTGTTTGAAATGGTCTACTAACTTTCTGGGTTGAATTTTTAGGAGGTTACTGCGCTACAATTTGATGGAGATGGAGGTTATCAAATGGCTGTTGGGACCAGTGACGGGAAGGTACAACCAACATCATTCTAACAATTTTTCTTAATAAACTTCACAAGGATATATGCAAAGCTGGTTGAAATTGGTATTTGATTATAAATATAATTGCTAGCATACTCGTTTGTTACGTAAGAAAATAATAGGATACAGTTAATCATATTTCTTTCACGGATTCACTTATTCATATTTCTTTTGAATTCTAATTCCGAGATCTTATTTTTCGCAATTGTTAATTCATTCTTTTACCATCCCTCATTCCTTTCTATTATTGCCATTGGATGTGCAGGTATTGGTGTATGATTTGCGCTCTTCACACCCAACTAGAGTTAAGGATCATATGTGAGTAATTTTGTGGTAATGGTGTCTGGGAACTTCAGTTCATCATTATAGAGGCCTGCCATGTTTGTTAATATATCTTCCAATTGTCTTCATTTCTGCAGGTATGGAAGCCCTATACTGGACATTAAATGGCACCAGACCCTTAACTCGGAAGGAACAAAGTTGATCACCACGGATAGCCATATAGTTAGGATCTGGGATCCAGAGACAGTAAGTGATTTTATATCTGAATCTTACTAAATCACATAAAAGATAACAAGATTTGACTATGCTCACAGAAACCCTTAACTAAATCCTTTTGCAATGTTGTATCTCTCTATCTTAATGTGGCTGATTTGGATTCCCTCCTTTTTCAGCTCATTTTGTTTCAAGCAAAACACAATGACCTCTTTAGTCGGCATGACTGAAAGGAGTCCCTCTATTTTGTTTCCTTCTTAAACAAAATACTGTCATCTAACAATTTCTATTCATGCTTCCAGGGAGATAATATTACCAGCATAGAACCAACAGGTGGATCTATCAATGATATATGTGTATTCGACAAGAGCGGTCTGATGTTATTGGCTCTAGATGGTATGCAGATACCGTGTTATTTCACGCCTGCCTTAGGACCTGCCCCTAAGTGGTGCTCATACCTGGAACATTTAACTGTGTGTTGCTCTCTATCTTTTATTGGTCAACTTCCAATTAATAAATTATCTTATCATTTGTGGTATCATTAGGTTATTTGATTCTGAATTCTCCACATTAGAAAATAAAACTTTTGTAAATTTTGTGATTGCAGGAAGAGCTAGAGGAAAATCCACAGGCGACTATATATGATGATTTTAAATTTTTGACTTCGGAAGAACTTGAGCGCTTGAACTTGACAAATTTGATTGGGACTAATCTTCTACGAGCCTATATGCATGGCTACTTTATTGATTACCGGTTATATAAAAAGGTATGAATGGTTCTCTTGTGATAGCTCAAGGTTATTTGGTTCTCTTGACTCCTATAATACTTAAAAGATCAGCCTCTTGTGATTTGGCTTTGCTTTTGGTCTTTATGTTCATATAATCTATTATTGCAGGCTAAATCTTTGGCCAATCCTTTCGAGTATGACAAATACATAGAGGACCATAAACAGAAGAAGTTGGAGGAACAACGTGGATCCCGGATTACAGTAAGATCTTTTAATTTTCGGAATTGTATAATTGCTACAAGCTTTTTTGTTAATTTTTTGCACTCTAGGTCCATTTGGAAGTAACTGTTCCAATTCCAGTGGAGAAAATTTCATGTTTCTACAGCTGATGCCTACGATTTATCACACACTTTTTTTTTCATTCTGCAGAAGAAACTACCAAGATTACCCAAAGTGAATTCAAAACTTGCTCGGAAATTTCTTTTGGATGGAGAAGCTGAAGAAGACAATGTGGAAGTGGATGATGGTGCAGATAAAAAGAAGAAGAGAAAGAAGGGAATAGGCGCTGATATCATGAAGGATGGTCGTTTTAATCAGATATTCGAAAATAAGGTACCTTGCAATGAGTCCTCAGGGTTTAGCTTAAATATATATTTGTTGTTGTTTCTCATGTTTACGTGACACTCATAGACCAAGTAACAACATCAATTCCTTGGTGGTTGAACAATAGCAGTATCCCTTTCTAGATACTTCTGCTGTCATGGGTTATAAGGCGTAAGCACAGTTTGTATGCCACTACTAATACCACTACAACCTGTTAGTATTACCACCTTGTATTCCATGTCTATTGACTATAGTTTGTTTATCTCACTCAGTTAGAAAAAGTAAACGACTAGGCAATGATAAGTGGTGTAAATAGAATCGGCCTGTACTGTCCTAACCTTTTGTGGCACAAGTCTTTTAGAGTAACAATGGACTTGGGTGAATGTTCAGGATTTCGAAGTTGAGGAGCAATCCCAAGAGTATCTATCTCTCCATCCAATGCCTTCTAGCAAGAGGAAGCCCCAACAATTGGTCGAGGAACATTTTGTACCAGTTGATGAGGATTTGAGATCAAGTGATTCTGATTCATCAGAAGCAGCAGAATCATCGGATGATGGGTTAAACAAAGGAAAAAGAAAGAAAGCACGGTTACCCACGTAAGCTATTCATATATTTAAGTTCGCAGCTGGTTCTGGTTTGTGGCGGCAATTAATAGTTGATCTGTTTTGCTTGTAGGCTGTATGAAGCGAAGGACGAACGCCATGCAACTGCATTTGTCAATAATCGTTCACTTGCGAATGATGATATACTTCCTATTGGCGAGAGAGTAGCAGCTCTTCCAGACCATCACAGTTCACGTTCTTCTAGGGATGTGAAGCTGGGACCAGGTGGGTCACGTGAAATCTCCTTCATTTCTAGAAGCTCTGCAAAGTACAAGGAAGATAAAGAGGAAGAACGTGAAGGAAAAAGAAGGGGAATCCAGTCCTTGGGTTTTCAGTCAGATAGATCTGACTCCGGAGGAAGAGGAAGAGGTCGGGGAGGGCGTGGTAGAGGTGGGGGCCGTGGAGGTGGTGGACGTGGCAGAGGGAGAGGAGGGGGAGGAGGGTTTCGTGGAAAGAGTAGAGGCAGAGGAGGAAGGAGGGGTGGCTAACTTCGCCTCACCTCAATAATACACACCTTGTCAACTTGATTGTTCATACTGCACTCAGTGAACCAGAGATGCAGATGAAGTGATATTCTGAATGGGGAAGTCCTTACTATTAGGTCAAATTTTATATGGTAAATGAAGAAAAATCAGCAGGCACTTATTGAGGTTTGTAGTTGGTTTGTTCTTATGAAATTTCTAGTGTAGCATTATTGATTTGGTATCTATATGTAAGTCAAGTTGGACAGAGTAACAAGATTTAACTACTCTAATCTGAATCTTAAGACAATATTTATTTTAGAATGAAATTCGTCATCTATTTGCGGAAATCCATCAATTCTTTGGGATTACATTTTATATTCTGAAATCCACTACCATCCAAGCAAAATGTCCTCCAGCCGATGCCTAGCCTCTACGGCATTACTCGAGTGGGATGATCAAACTCTAAGAAAACCCAAAATCTAAGTTGAACTTGTATAGGTTTCCGCGAGTGGGATGATCAAACTCGGCATTCGGGGCACTAAGTTGAACTCGAATAAGAAAATCCAAAATCTAAGAACTAGACAAAGCTACGTGATGAACACTAAAATTATGAAAAGAATAAACTTATAGAGCCCAACAAAATCATTTCACTTGGTTTATCAGTTTGATCTAGCATTTCCACATAAAACCTCGAAACCAATTAACCAGGATGAGAAGTAGCCAACTTGGATACCAAGATTTAGTGAAAGAAATGAACAATGAAAAACAATAACAGTAACGTAATTTCAATATATCTTCAAGCAAAACGACATCGCTCAACGCTTTCCACCACCACCAATCCAGGAACATCGAAATTAGGCAATAAAAGCTTCTGTTGCTTACAAAATAAACTTTTTCCCTTCGGCACCTCTTGTTCTCAACTGCCTTGCATTTGAACTAAAAAGTGATGATCATCAAGGTTGTCATACAAGTCATTCCATAGAGTGGTGATAATCCTACAAAATGTATAACCGAAGCTTCCAACCTTTTCCCCTTGAATATATGTAAAAGAATTCTAGCAAGCCCTCTAGGCATAAAGTTGGAACTTCCGTAGAAAAATCCCTGCCCAAGTACAACATAAATACATCCCCCACTAAGCATAAATCAGCATGAAAAAACTATGAAATAGAGAAACTTATCTAAACCCAACAATGTCAATACACTTAGTTTATCAGTTTGATCTAGCATTTCGATGCAAAACGAAAAACAAACAGGATAGATATAAAATGTAGCCTAATTGGATCCTCTGTATTCAAAATTAAGAGGGATAGCAAAATAAAGGTCGTCGTAAAGTAGTAACAGAATTCCTAGCGTCACTCAAAGCAGAACAACGTTGCTTAACGCTTTCCACCACCACCACCAAGCTTTGCTCCCTTTGGTTGGGCACCCTTGGCCACCTTACCCTGAGTCTTCTGTGTCTTGGACATTACTTCTGCTTTTTTAGCTTTCTTCTCATCCTTGGACTTCTTAACTCTCCCCTTGACTTCACTGAAAAAACCACACAATACAAAATCAGTACAACAGAACCACTGTGTCAACAAAAATCAAGTTTCAAAATAAGAGACTATGCTGATTAATTAAGAAAAATGAAAGCAACAAGAGCGGCTTCACGAGCATCTCTGACTTCAGGTTTCTCGGCCCTTCTCTTTTGAATCACCTCCAGAGTAGCACCAACAATTGACCTAGAGTAGGGCTTCTTGGTAACACGACACCTCTTCTTTACTGCCTCTGCAGCGATGTCCTGCAAGCAATAAAAAAGCCATGTCCTGCAAGCAATAAAAAAAAGGATATCAGTCGCACAAAAAATACTCCATACTTCACATACAACAAATTAGTAACTTGGAAATTCACTTCATCGTACAGAGAACCCCAGACAATTACCTTCTTGTGTTGCTCCATGTAAGCTTTGAGGGCTTCAACTTGTTGTTGAAATACCTCTTACATTTTGAGTTAACGAAAAGGAACACCTACCAAACAACAAAACCACAAAAAACTCGGCACCCAAATGGACCATCACAAGTACTTTACCTGAGAATCACTCCTGATAAATCTAATACCTCTGCACGGGTAAATCTTTGCACCCCTGAATCGACAAAGTTCAGTCCTGTAAATCCACAACAATATAAATATCAACACCAACTTTACAAACCGAAAACCCTTAGTTTTATCAATCAAAATAGCAGAGTTAAACAGTAGTAAGCCATCGTAAATCCTATCTGCATCTATTACTCCACAACCCTAACCCTAATCATAGACTGACCTTCAAAAATCAAGCATATCCACATCTATCAATCTAAACATGGAACAATCCCTAGACAGATTACAGACTTTCATTTGAGATTAGATAACAAGTTCTACCCAGATTGACTTATACAGTTTCATTTGAGATCGAGATAAAAAGTAAGATAGAAAGATAAACCCTAAAATGATTTGCGAGAAGAAAACAAAGACTAATACCCAGATTGACTTATACAGTACGATGAACAGTGAGGTCGAGCAGTTGATGGAAATTGGGTAACAATTTATCTGATTATCTCAAAACTAATCTTAATTTAATGAAATCGTGAAAGAAAAAAAACTTATTTTATTTTATTTTGTACAAAAACGTGACAGACAAATGCAGTTTTAAGTGACCATTTAGAAGGCCGACTGTGGAGAAGAAATCAATAGAGAATGATGAAGAAATCTTACTTGAGAACCATGGCTGTTGTTGCTCCGCTTCTTCACGAAAACCCTAAAACTAGCTAATAAGAGGATTGGAAAAAGAAAGAGAACCTCTTTATAAACTCCAACCCTAAATTGTTTAGCACCGGTTTTGTTTTTACTTTGGTCGTAGAACCGATAGAATAGAACCCAAGTAGCACGGGCTCTCTCAAACCAAACCCATCTCTTTTTTGAAGTGGTACAAGTTGGGTTGTGCATAAAATCCGGAACCGTAGATTTCATCCGTAACCGTCCGCAAAATTGCGGGTGAAAACCAATCCACAAGAGTCTATGGGCTGGACACAGGTGAGTTTTCAAATCCGCAAGGTTTAGCGGTTTGGTTGCAGTTAGTTTTGTAAATCCGCGGATTCACCCGTACCGTAGGTTATAACAAAAAAGAAGAAGATAAAGCCCAGTTAAATAAAGCCCGGCAAAACAAAGCTTATGAGCCTCCAGCCGGTGCCATATATTCTGCTATTTAACCTAACGGAGTTTGCTCTGAAATGAAACGAACTGAAGTTCTCCTTCGCTCAATTTCATGTTAGTTTCAGTCCAAATATCTTTTGACTTTTTTGAATGGGGTTCATATCTACATTATGGAATTCTCCTTTCGGCTTATTAGTCCCTGAATACTGATTTTGCTCCAAATCAGTTACTTTGTTTTTTATTATTATGCACGCAAGTTGTTTGATGAAATGCCTAGCATAGCATGTCCAAAAATTCCCTCAGCGGTTTTGTTTGTTTATTTTTTTTTTCTTCTTCTGACTAAATCCGCGGTTAAACCGCATCCGGTCCGTATTACCCGCTGATCTGCGGATGTGAAATCCGCGGGTGATTGAGCCGGTCACGGTTCAATTTTCCAAATCCGCAACTTTGACGGTTTGGTTGCGGGTGACCCCTAATCCGTAATTGTCCGTCCGTTGCACACCCCTAGGTACAAGTACAACGCTACCAGAGGCAGACCAATTTGGTTAAATCTAGACAATTAATTGAATTCTTAATACAATTAGATGTGGTTAAGGAAAACCCCCAAAAAAAAAAAAAAAAAAAACCCAAAACAAAGAAATGAAAACAAGGCAAAAGGCCATACTTGATTTAGACAAAACTATCTCCGATACACTTTTCTAATATTATCTTCAAGAAGAATGGCCTGAAACTATACACTAAACTGACTAGGCAACAACCTTTAAAATCATTGCTAGGGTGCAGACCAGCAAGACTATCAGCTGCATGATTTATTTCCACCTAACAGTGGCTAGACTTTATTATTTCAAAGCACTCTGGCATAACACAAGCTCTTCACAAGATATGAATAAGACTCTAAGGAGGATGAGGCTCATTTTTAGTTAACATAAGAAAAATAGTCATAGGATCAACACTAACATGAATTCTGGGAATTTTATTCTCAATAGTCAATTGCATACCCAACTCAACCCCGTGTAGTTTATGGGCAACAACAAATATAGGATCACAACCCCCATAAGCACAATCAACCACTGCACCACTTTTATTTCTAAGAGAAAGCATTATGGGGGTTGAGAGTCTCTTTCAAAATGAAAGAGTTGATCAAATTAAGTCCTACTTTGGGTAGAGGGAAACCTCCTTTCACCCCCAAACTCAATCACCTCTCTTTCATCTGAACGAGTAAATGAAAGTCTTCACTATACGTCTAACAATTTGCTGTTTGAAATATAAAAAAATAGAAGAAAAAAAAGGCAAACAGTTTGCCGTCCAAATTGTTTCTCCTTTTGCTTTTCCGTATTCTCATTTGTGATACATAAACGGCTAAAAATCAGCCATAATCGTTGACTTTCATTAGTATAAAACATAGCTAGGATAAGTTTGCCTTTGTTAGTGGTGGTCAGGATTTGTCTAGACAAAGATAAATCAAGGGTTGTGGTTCCTCAGACCACCCCCTACAACGCACACGTGTGGCGTTAACTCCAATATTATGAATGAAAAATGAATAATCAAGTCAAGATATGGAATTTCAAAAATCATAATGGGGAGGTTCGAACTCATGACCTATTATGTCATAAGAGTGGCCTCTAACCAGTGTTCCACCTTGGTTGGAATTGATAGAAAATATAAATCAACAATGGTGGTTTGTTCAACTTAAATACCATAACTGCTTTATTAATTAGTGTTTCACTAATTGCACATAATAAATAATATATTCATTATAAAGTGTTTTATTAATTAGTGTTTCACTAATTGCTCATAATAAATGACTAATCATTTTTTAATCATAAATGTTTTCTTAATTAATTATAATATTTATTTCTATTAATAAGTAATTTTGATAAATAATATCAATAGATATTTTCTGCGACAATGAGTAGTAGAAGAGGTGGAGGCCGAAAGATTGTGGTGGTTAAGGGCGGAGCCAAGCACAATTATATTATTTTTGTTCTTTTATCGTAAAATTGGATACAAAGTCCATTTTTCACATGTATCCATCTTGCCAAGAATTTTTTCTCCCTCTCTCCTCAAAATCCTGGCTCCGCCCATGGTTTGTGGTGGAAGAAGTAGTGACGGTGAATGCTGGTGAGTAGTGATGGGCAATATTAATTTTATATTTTCGTTACAACATCGTAGTGTGGAAAATGTGGTTGGTTCTTTTTAACACTTTTGATAAATGAAGGTATCATATATTTCAGGGATGATGTCATACAAGACAATATTTTCAAGATAGTAGTTGGATCACCTAAATGGTACCACTATTATCTTTGGTACTATATCGTATAAATCATGATTTTTTAATGTTAAAATAAAATCGATTGCAATACAAAAAAGAATATATACACGGAAAAATAATAATGAAACTAATCAATTGACGAAATTTTGCTCAATCTAAACCTCATACATGGCATTTTTGATTGAAAATTAGAATTGCGTCCAACAACCTACATGGGATGGGCGGCAGTGGTGGAGTCAAAAATTGACATTGAGGAGGCCTATTTTTTTTTTTAAAAACATGTAAACTTTGGTGGACTAAACCATAAATATATATGGACAAAGTACTACTTATAAAATAAACTAAAAAAATTATGTAGTTATTAAAAATTTAAGGGGTTAGAGCCAGGTTAGTCAACCCTTGGCTCCGCCACTAGGTGGAGGTGGATAAAAAAAGTGGATTCATATGGTTTTAAGGTGGTGCCGGGTATTGGTGAACAAAAATATATTATGCTAATTTCGTAACGCCACAAAATGTGTAACGTTATATTATAAAGTATAAAACGTGGTTGATCATTCTAATGTTAAAATAAACTTGGTAAAACACATGTCCATTTAAAAAAATTGGTGCAATCAATTGCCATGTTACGTAATAACTAAACGAACGACATGAATCAAGATCAGAACATATGAAAAGATAAATTATCGATTTGTTTATGTAAAGAGTGGTCAGGATTTGTCTTTGGCAAAGATAAATTTACCTCTGGGGTTTGTTCAACTTAACCATTTTTAAACGTGTTATTAATTAGTGTCTCATTGATTGTTCATAATGATTAATTAAATTTCTATTATAAATGTCCCATTAATAATCTAACATAAATACATAATTTAATTAATAAATAATTTTACTAAAAACTATATTAATTCTAATAGTGGTAGTGGAAGTAGGGTTAGTATAAGCGGTGGCGGGTGTTTGCGAATGGTGGAGGCGGAAACATTACTATAGGTGGAAGAAATAGTGGCGGTGGATTGTTTTTATGGTGGTGGGTGTTGGTAATAGTAGTGTATAATAATAGTTTTTGCTTTTTAGTGAGTTTTATTGACCAAGTAAAAAAATAATCTTCACAAAACATGCAACATTGTATTGTGAAAGATGTAATTGGTTGTTTTTAGCACGATTGATGATAAGGAAAAAAAACAAATATTTCGAGGATGATACCGGAACGTATAAGACAATATGATCATGACTATTCGATCACCCGTATTATATAAAGGCAATTGGTGTACCCGCATAAGAGACAATTATCGCTCTCTCAAGTACTATTACATTCTTTTTCCTGAAAGACCATCAATGTCGAGTTGTTTCGCGACAACTACCTATAAAGACAACAACTTTCACTCAATTCCCGATATAAAACCTTATTGACCGGGAAAATGTATTTGCATTCTAAAATATTTGTTTGAAAATTATGTTTGTTCATCAAAATCATCATCAAAAAACTCTAAATCATAAATCTAAATTTCGCCTCCAATGTTTATAGAATATTTTTTATATTTTACATTCTCAAATTACGGATCAATATGTATAGGTTTCATTCATTGGATTATAAGGTACAGTAGACACAGATGGGTAGATCACACAACGCATAACATGACTGAGAATACTTCAGTAATTTGGTCAAGAGATAAGGTCAAAAATTTAAGATTAACTTTCTATAGGACTAATTAGATCGGCTTCGATAGGAGCTGACTAAAATATGGATTAATAATAATTTTCACGTAGCACAGTTGCAAAACATATTTTGGCTAACTCTGCCTATGTAAAGAGTGGTCAAGATTTGTCCTTCCTCAATTGCTATGTTATGTGAAAAAGAAGATGATATCTAAAATTGAGGTATAATTCAAATATATTAGACTCATACCATTTACAACTGGATGCCTTGAAAAAAATTGACGTGTTGTTATTATTATTACAGGCAAGGGATACATTTACATTGATCACACTTGCGCAAATAGCCCCCTACGCAAATGATTGGAGTTGCAAGTACTGTCTAGAATGCAACGAGGAATTTGAGGAAACAAGGCACCAGAAGCAGTGTCCGGAGTATTTTGGATATAGTAACTTAGACCCAATGTAATACTTATGTTCTTTTTTTTTAATAGTTTTTCCACAATATATTTATTTAATAAAAATGAACATTGCAAATACATAACATCAACAAAAATTAGACAGATTGCGTTTGACAATAATGGCTACAGATGGTCCGAAAACGGCAAAACAAAGGAATTGTTGTAGAAGAATTGTTGGGATATACAACGGATTACTTGATACGAATGAAAGAGGTATAACTATTTCGATTCTGAAATCACATAAAGTTCACAGTAGAAGATGACATCAAGTTTAAAGTTAGTAACAAACATAATATGTCTAACTAAAATGTTAAAAATAAAAATAAGATATATAAACTTAGAAAGCCGTGGGACTTGAAGAGTCCAATTTTGAAAACTACATTCTTAGAAAGCAACGATCCACAATACCATAATTTTTTTTATAAATATTGAACGTAGAATATGTCAACTTTTGGTAAAGGATCTATTGACAACCTATTAATTTGAAATAGGATCAGGGAGTACAATATGTGTTCAAGGTTCTTTATGAGGTAATGTGTAGCCAGATTGTATTCCAAGTGAAGGTAGGAACATACGTAAGTGACAAAATGTCCAAGACTTTTGAAGTTACTAAAGCCTTCGTTAAGACGCATTGCTGGGCACAATACTTTGTTGAAAATTTAATGGCAGAGGTTCGCATATATGCAATCCCTTCGAAAAGGTAATGGGTACACATTTTAAACATTGTCATCTAATGGGTGTTGAAAAATTACAGGAAAATCATGTCATATTGGATAGTTTGTATCATTCGTTCGATGCAAAAAAATACTATTCTCTTCCTATTTGGAGGATCGACAACATGATCATGATAGATGAGTCAGCTGGAGCTAAATAGGAACATGTGGAGACTTTTATGGACGATATTGATTAGTTGATTTCACTGAGATGAGCACTGCTGATGACATATTTCCAAAAAATATTTAAACTTCCATGTTCATGTAGAGCATTATCTCATTATAAGCAATGAACCTAAATAAAAAAGTGTCTGGAAGTTAAGATTATATTTCTTTCTTTTGAGCAAATCTTCGGCGGTAAAATATTAAAGGAAAAAACAAAGAAAAAAAGAGAGGAAAATCCCAACTATTTTTATGACAAACATATGTTAAATCACAAGGAGTTGATAAGCATTCGGGACACAAGATATACGATATATTAAAAATGAACCAATATCATGGCCCGTTCCGTTACGGCACGGGTTAAGGGCGAGTCTTACCATATGAAGCAATTTTTAATAAAAAATATTTAAACATATATTTTTTTTTCCTGAAACAAACCTTAGATTAAAAAGACTAGTTCCTCAGAGAAGTCTGAGGAGCAATGTTTGGATCATACATATTACATTCCAACATAGATAATAGAGCATAACCATCACCAGAGGATGGAGCATAAACATTGGCCATGGTTTGGAGTTTAGTTTTCCATTCCTTCCTTAGGGGATTACAATTCAGTTGCCTAAAATAAATAAAAAGATAAACATTGTTTTCAAACTGATAAATATTGGTTGTTTGTTGAGGGAACCTCCATTTTGTCTTCAGAGTCTTCAGTTTCTTTGGGTCAGCTATCTCAATATTGTAGGTCCTATGTTTGATGTGTTGATGCCATTTTAGTGCTTCAACAATCCCCATCGTCGCACTTTGTTGTAGTGAGGTCACTGCGTAGAGGCTGGCCCATCCTCCTTTGATTGCTCCTTGTTCATCTGTCAAAACATTTATCACAATAGCAGTATGAGATCATTCTTTCCAGCAGGTGTAATAGTGCATGGTTAGCTTGGGCATTTGTTGTAAAGTTTGCAATTTGCTTAGCTGGTCCAGGTTTGGTGTTATGTTGTGTGAATGATGATTATGTTTATATTTGCTGGATTGGATATGGTTTTCCACAAGGTGTATTGTAGTCGCAGGTGGTTAGAGATTTTTTTGGAAGGTTTTTAGGCATCCGGCTTTCCAGATGTGCCACGTTGTAAGAGCATATAACTGATTCCAATGGAACCCTGAAACTAGGCTATCTGTATTGTTAGAGATCTATGACTCTATCCAGTTTTGAACATTTATATTATTGTTATCGACCCTACATTGGACTCCAAACCAGAAAGCATGACTGTAGGGGCATTTGAACAAGGTAGGAGAATCTGTTTCAAGAGGGTGACCACACAATGTGCAGGAGGTATCGATTGTGGTAACCCATCTTCCTATTTTACTGCTAACCAGTAGAATACCACTATAGAGTTTCCAAACAAAAAATTTAATCCTAGGTAGGACATCTAGGGACCAAATTTTCTGCCAAATTGGGTGATGAGGGGGCATGGGTGGTTGGCCTAAGCAAGTTTCCCGTTCTCGTATCAGATAATTATACACCGATTTAGTCGTGAGCTTTCCTTTCCGAGTGTGTGGCCAAATTAGAGTATATTTTGTATTGGCATTAGGGTGCAGATCTATTTCCAGAATATTCTCCACAACAACACGTGGGAGGACTTGGTTGAGAAAATTCTCATTCCAATTTTTAGCATCCGTAGACAATATATCGATTACAGTTTTTAGAGTGTTGGTTAAGATGGGTTTGATATCTCTTCTTTTAATGATGTTCGGAGAATTTAGAGGTATCCAATTGTCACTCCATAGTTGGATATCCTTTCCGTTCCCTATTTTCCAGACAGCTTGTTTTTGGATTATTTGGATGCTCTTCCACAAACCTTTCCAAGACCAGGAGAAATTTTGTTTGGTTGTTGTCAGGGTAAGGGGGCTACAGTTTTGGAAGTATTTAGCTTTTATCGCTTTAGTAGTGAGGGAATCTGGGTTTTGTAACATTCTCTACGCAGTTTTTGTAATCATGGATATGTTGAATTGTTCGGATTGTTTGAGGCCTAATCCTCCATTCTCTATGGGGACACATAAAGAGTTCCAAGCTTTAGGGCACCAATCTCTATTGCTCTCAGAGGAATGGCCCCACAAAAATGTTCTATTTAGGGTATCCATTTTCTTTGTTATCTCTTTGGGTATGACAAAGCATGTCATTTGGTATGTTGCCATCGTATCAGCTACATGTTTGATGCAAACTCTTCTACCAGCGGGAGAGAGGAGTTTGTTATTCCAACCTTTAAGCCGGGCCTTCAACTTCTCCAGGATCGAGATGAAGCATTTGATTTTTTATTGATGGGTAAAGAGAGGTATTCCTAGATACTTATCATCCATCTTAATTCTTCTTACTTTCAGGGTTTCCTGAACTTCTCTAATTTCCTCATTTGATACCGAGTTACTAAAAAAGCTCTGGATTAGTCATAGTTGATTAGTTGTCCAGAGCCATTGCTGAAGAGATCTAGAATGTGGACTAGATTTTTGCACTCTTTCCTCCCAATTTTTGAAAAAATAAGGCAGTCATCGGCAAAGAGAAGGTGAGAGATAGAGGGAGAAGAGTTACCAAATTTTACACCACTAATTAATTTTTGTTTTTCCGCTTCTTGTAAAACTCTAGAAAGGGATTCCATGCAAATTATAAATAGATATGGTGACAGGGGGTCCCCTGTCTGAGGCCCCTGGTCGGTTTAAAAAAAATCGTGGGGGGACCCATTAACTAGGAAAACACTGGTAGAAGTTCCTATATATTGGTAAGTAAGATCTATCCAGTCTTTACAGAATCCCATTTGTTCCATAATTTTTGTGAGGAAAGTCCATTCTACCCTATCAAAAGCCTTTGACATATCAATTTTTAGTCCCATGTAACCTTTTTTCTGCTCTGTTCTCATTGTATGGATAATCTCATGAGCTATGATGATGTTATCTGCTATTTGTCTACCAGGGACAAAAGCCGATTGGTAAGGAGAAATGAGTTTATCTAGAAAGGGTTTCATACGGCCCGCCAGAAGTTTAGATATTATTTTATAGATGGTGTTGCACAGAGATATTGGTCTAAAATTCTTTGGGGAGGAGGGGGACTCAATTTTGGGAATTAGGGTGATAAAAGTGGAGTTGAATTCTTTCAAGATGTGTTTTCTGGTGAAAAAATCCAGAACCATTTTTATGACTTCATCCTTTAGGAGATACCAATTTTTTTGGAAGAAGATAGTTGGGAATCCATCCGATCCAGGGGATTTATTAGGATGCATATCAAATATTATGATTTTAATCTCTATTTCGGAAGGGATGGCCATCAATTTTTTATTGTCCAATTCATTCAAACATTTGGGGATGAGATGGATGATTTGATCACTTATGTTGGGGTTTGAGGAAAAAGCCATGGTTGCAAAGTGGTTATGGAAGGTTTCCTCTAGTCCTTGTCGATATGTGCTCCAAGTACTATCATTCTTTTGAATAGTTTCTATTCTAAGCTTTCTTGCTCTATAAGTGGATGTCGAATGAAAATACCTTGTGTTTTGGTCTCCCAGTTGGAGATTATTTTCCGTGGCTTTATTTTTCCAGAATCTTTCTTCATAATTGTACCACGTCTCCAAATCTTGTTGGATATGCATTCCCTAGGGTTGTTATCTTGAAGATGTAGATTGTTTTTGGCATGATTGAGGTTTTGATCGAGTTTTCTGATGTTTTGTTGGATGCTTCCAAAGAATTCTCTATTCCAGATTTTTATTTTGTGTTTCACATTCTTGAGTTTTGATACGACTTGAAAGGTTGTAGAGCCACCTGGTTCAAAATCCCAAACATCCTCAATAACTTGGAAGCATGAGGGTTCCTCCAAGTAAATTCCAAAGAATTTAAATGGTTTAGCTCCATCTTTCCAGCAAGGGGAGGTTCTGAGTATAATAGGGCTATGGTCGGATCCTAATGGTGTCATATGGTAAACTTGGGCCCTATGGTAGATATTTAACCATTTAGGGTTAGCTAGAGCTCTATCCAATCTAGCTTCTATGAATTTCTGGTTTTTTCTCTTGTTGGACCAAGTAAATTGGTAACCCACAAAACCTAGGTCCATAAGGTCAGCATTATTGATTAGATTGTTGAAAAAAAGACTCTCTGTTTGGTCCACCCCATTTCCTCAGCTTTTTTCCTTCTCAATTAGGGTAAAATTTATATCACCTAGGACTAACCAAGGTACCTCAATATTTCTAGCCAACTTTCTAAAATACTCCCAGCTAATGTGTTTTCTCAATCGATAAGGGCACCCATAAATTCCAGAAATCATCCAAAAGTTTCCACTAGTCTTACAAGTTACTAAAGCATCTATTTGTCTATCAGTTGTGTTAACAATAGAGAGGGACACTTTATTAGACCAAGCTAGAGCTAAACCACATGCAGTTCCTATAATACCTGTGGGATTAATTATCTCCATGTTCTGATATTTAAGTTTGAGGAGAAAGGTTTTTATGAAAGGTTGTTTGTTCTTAGTTTCCTGGAGAAGAAGGATATCAGGGATATGTTCTTGAATAAGCTGTTTTAGATGGTTTTGAGTTGCTGGTTTACCAAGCCCTTGTCAGTGCCAAGCTAGGATGTTGAGAGATATGATGTTGCTGTGTAGTGGGTGATGGTGAGGATTGAAGTATGAAAGCTTGTTGTTGAGTAACTTGTTTGGTGGTGAGGTGACGTGAAGTATGAGGATAATCCAAATGGGAATAATTTCAGCCTTGTAGTCAAAACAAAATGAGTGAACCAAAATTATTTCTAAGTTATATCTATGAAAGTTTATAGCACAATTCCGTTCCAAGTTTTGATGAGATAAAACACGATCAAAAAATAAAGCAGTTGCATGGTAGCTTGTTGTGAGTAATACTTTAAGCTGATTGAGATGAGAGATACTAACCTGGTCCTTGTTCTTAGAGTCTCCTTATTGCATACTTTTGGTACGATCATCTTTAGCATCCTTCATTTGCTTAATCAGATTGGCTACAGCCAGACTTTTCCTTTTCATGCATACCCCATCGGCAGTGACTCGGTAGCAGTTACGAGGTAGTGGAGGGGTGGTTTTGAGATTAGGTACAGGGGGTGTGATGCACATTTGATGGGCATACGAAATATGTGGTTGAGTACCTCCTCAGAATATTCCGACGAATTGTTGATCTTTTCCTGACGTTTTATAGGCTATTTTCTTCATCGATACAGATGGAAGTTTCCTCCCTCGACTGTCTCACTATGCAATCTTTTATCCCTTCCTTTGCTTTTGCTTTACCTTTCTCTTATGTACTTTTCTTGACTATAACATATCGATCCCTTTGGATCACTAGGATTTTAGCTGAACTGTCCATGGTTTTAGAAGTTGATGCTTGCATATTTGGGGCATATGTCGATGTTGCTTTGTCCATGTTTAGGGGAATTACCTCCTCTACTTTCTCAAACTGATTAAGGTCTTCGAGATTGGAAGATCCTATAGGTTTTATTAAGTTAGCATACTCTTCCATTTTTGCTTCTTGGTTGGTGACCAAAACTCCCAGGGGAGAGCTAATATAAGAGGGGTAGACATCTATTTGAGTTTTTTGGGCAGGGGTTTTTGAGATAGATTTCTTGGGTGGTATGGTTGTCGAGTGATTGAAGGACTTTTTTGGTTGCATTGGTGGTTTTTTGGGGATAGGGTAATCTGCATGTGTTATAAGACTTGACAATGTTTCAATGGATTTACCTGTTAATATCGTGTGTATGAGAGTGATGGCAGTTGGTTTATGAGATGGTGGTGGTGATGGGTGGAATAGACTGAGACTTGGACTCGAAGGCCGATCAGGTGGAGGCATGGGGATGAAACTTGTACTCGCAGGACCAGAAGGTGGAGGCGTGGGGATGAACGTAAAGTCTTGAAGTGTATCAAGACGGTTAGGGTATTGATTTTGGGGATGATGAAGGGTGAAAAAGTCGGATTCAGGGTTGGATAGAGGGAAGCCAAATGGAGAGAGATTTGGTTTAACCACCGGAGCCGCCCAAACCCCATGAGAAAAAAAGATGGTTCTGTTCAATGGAGGTTGAACCATGCAGTCTTCAAGCTTTTTGTGTTTAGGGGAAGGGCCTGAAGAGCTTGAGGGACTTACTGATCTTTTCCCTGATTGAAACATATATCACTGACCAATAAGTTGTTGACAAATGGACATGTACCAAAATAAATGGTTAATGATCAGCCGCATGTAAATTTTTGACTTTCAAAAAAAAAATTCCACACATGCAATTGTTTGTCGGATAGATTATCATCCTTCTATCCCAAGGTTGGTTTTACACTTCTTCACCTAGACTAGAGCTAGCAAACGGGCGGACCGGGGATGGCTTATTACGGGTTACACGGGTTCGGGTTAACATGGGTCCAAGATTGTGGGTTGTTATTCTTCACGGGCCGTCATTTCATCAACCCTCGCCCGTAACGGGTAAAGCCTGCGGGTTTACGGTTTATCCCGGCTTGTTTAATCAATGTTAAAATTAAAATTAATTAACTTAATTTGTGGTCATGTTTAAGCTTTGAGCATCTTCAATCTACATTCAACATAAAAATAAAACAAGGATCCATTCAATTCCAACACAAAAATTAAACACAGATCCATTCAACACAAAAATCAAGAGCTGCATCTGCATCTTCACCTTCACAACAACCCTGTTCTAACATACATCTAAGTCTGCATTTTCTCAAACAACATCAAGAAACCACTATTGCCACAATTCAATCCCCCAATAGCTGCTCCAACTATCGAACACAATCAACATAAATTTATCCCAAGACCGACCTGCTGTACCAATGAAATACCATAATGGTCTACTTCTTTCAAGTCAAATCTCAATTAACGAAAATTTCCAGAAAGCTATAATCTCTGATTTCACCACACTTGAAATCCGTTCACCTTCGGTTTCTACATTCTGGGAAAAAGTTGAAATGTACTACCAAATTCATTCCATTCGGTTTTTGCGCTTGGCCGTTCCACAAACCGATTTACAGACCAAAGGATGCACCATTAATTGAACCAAACAATGATGTTAGAGTTTATGGTATGATTATTAATTTGGCTAGTTTATTATCTGGGACGACAATAAACCCATTCAAAAAAGGGTACTGGAGCAGCAGTAGGGCATTTAGAAATCCCTTCAGTTCAGCTCGTACTGGAATTTTTGGTAAAGGAGCTTACCCAGGTTATGCTGGAAATATGTTGGTTGATTAGTAGCAGTGCTAATGAAAGGAAATACATGCTGCAAGCTTTGATTGATGCTTCCATTGATCATTCTATTTAACCACTGAACTAGACAAACCCCTTCTTCTCAATCTTTATCTGATTCCAGAAACTGAATCCACCCTAAACTTCTTCTCGATCTTCTCTCAACCACTAGCAACAATCCCTAACCTAACTTAGAAGAAAACCCATCGATTAATTTGTCATAAACTCTCACTACACCAAATTTAACGTTTAGCAACAGCTTAGATATGTTGCTGACCGGGCTTGCAACAGATTTTTGCCGTTTCTAAATACCCTGTCGCAGTTTTTCGCGACAGCTCTAGCTCTGTTGCTAATTTCGGTCAGCAACGGAAGTAGCAACATAAATAATATGTTGCGAAATTAAAATATAGAAACAGAAAAAAACTGTTGCTACTCAGTTGCTAATTTTAGAGTTATTCCGGGATATATTTTAGTAGAACAGGATATAGTTGTTCTGGTTCATATTTAGCAACACATTTTTGCCGTTGCTAATGTTTTTGCGATAAAAAAGAAGAAGGTCAAGTCTTCGTTGACCTAGTCAAAACCGATATCCCCCAATTTATCATGCAATACCTCGGTTCCCTGCAAAAACCCTGATTCATTTTATATCCAATAGTTCAATCTGATAGTTCTCATACTCTATATTCACACACAGATTCCCACATGTTTAAACCTCAAAGACATTCTACAAAGACAGGGAACCAAATACAATAAAAAGCAGGGAACTCATGACATCAAAGACAAGTTACAACTTGCATTAAGAAAGATTGAATTGCATATGTAAAAATGTTCTTGTTTCTTACATTGTGCTGGTGCAACTATGTTTGTTTTAGCTTCTAAGGATTGCATATAGAAACAGAATGTTACAACCTCTTATAGTGAGTAAGATTTGCTTCAGAATTCAGAGTATATACTCTATTGCTAATGATTTTCTTATACCTTGAAAGATACTAGAGACCAATGAGACTCGAGTAAGTGTTGGGATTTCTGATGAGTGAAGCTCAGTTGTTGAGCTAGTTTGTTTCCAGAACTGAACTGATCATCTCGGCGATATTCTTCAAACTCTGAATTTTTTTACAAGAAACCCAATTTAAGTTTCACAATACGAAACATATAATCGAAGAATCGGTAACTATAAAAGCGAACAGAACAACTTCATTCTAAAACAAAAAATGGACATAAATCATGCAAGATTTTGGCGGTGGAAGAAATTACATATTCAGACACACAAGTCACTTCATCTATTACCTAAAAAAAATAGGGAATTGAATAAGTGTATCACTTACCCAATCACTGGTACCACGGACCCCCTCCATTCCATTAAACTCTCAGCTACAGCCTGCAAAGTACAATATCAGTCAGGGATGGATCTGATGTTGGGAACAGAACATTCCGTAGCCTGCAGGAGACCAATAAAGAACATATCATAAATTACTTCTACTGATGATCACATACATACAGAAAGAGATACATATGTTTGCTAGTTTGTATAAAGGTAAAGTCATAAATGATTTTTTAAGATAAAAATGAGCCATTTAAAGGTGAGAAGTGCCTAGTGCCGTCCACCACCAGATTATCCGATAAACTAGTGTATTTGTTATCCCTAAGCCAACAAAATTAAATAAATGCACACAACATCCAAGTATCAGAATTTGAATAGATGACTAGTGTATGATTTAAGTATCAACTGTGGTATCTTATGGTATGTACACTGCATTCTAGAAAGACGGACCAAAAAGATATTAAGGACAAAACCTATTTATGAACACATTTTGACATATTAACTTCAATATTTTTTAGAGAGGTGGTGCTAAAATCCTACCACTTCAGCTAGTTCTGCAAGGATGTTAATGAAAAACTTAGCCTGCATTAAAGGATATGGGTCAGTCTCAAGATTAAGATCCTCTGAGAAAGATCAAGTGGAGAAAGTTATATATTCGACCTGCTTCATTATGGCCATACACATATACAACCAATCCGGCAGGGACAACAGAATGTAATTCTCCTTATGAAGTACTTTTGCTATGCTATGGCATTCCTTTGTATAAATATGATATGAAACTGAAGGTCTCATTCCACCACATGTTTTATGGTGTAAAAAAATGCATGGTCTGGTACCACATGTCTTAGCAGTTGATTGATTTATTCCACCAGCTTTGAAAGGAGATTTTCCAAGTACTAGAGGACATGCATATAAACAAACAGACAACAAAAGTATGATTGTAACGACAACCTACCGTTGTATGATTATAATGCAAAGAAGTAACCAAATGCAATTTCAGTTTATATGCCAGATTTGCACCTACCATTGTATTCTCGACATATCTCACTGCATTGTTTTGCTAATCTTATGGAGTTATTCTCCATTTCATCTGCACCAAGGTAAAGCAAGAGATAAATGACGATTGAGTAGAATTTCAAGATAGGAATGTTATTGCACTCACACAAGAGAAGAGATAGATTTTAAAAATATTGTTTGTTCCTACCCAAGATAGCAAGCTTCTCCACAAGGTTTCCACCGTATTTGACAAGTTTTTCAATCTGTTGAAGTTGCTCAATGGACTGACAAGTCTCAAGTATTTTCCTAGCAGGTCCACAACATTCCTTAATTTTCTTCCGCTCCTGAATAATCTCATATTCAGTTTCAATGGCTGTGTTAAGATTTGAAAATGAAGAAGAATTAGCAATTTAGCATGTAAGAAATTGTCAGATAATTGATAAGGGAAAAAGAAAAAGAAAAGTCAGAACTTACCAAAATGAAGAACACGAAGTGAATGCATTTTGTAAAATGATGGAGTGTGAATGAGATTCTTCCATGATTTGTTCACCAATGCAATATTTGAAACTGATTCAGTCGTCAAAACACTGAAAATGTGCAATGAAATATCCACAGGGAGAACGTCAAAATACTCCATTACTGCAACTGCAAGCGGATTTACATGACAGCACAATAATGAAAGAGTAGAATTAGGGCATGAATTAGTGGTAAATCATTTTTTTCCCATATTATAATCAACCAACAAAATTCAACAGATTCAACCAATAAGAAAGAGACTAAACTAGAAATTAATAAGAATCTCACCTTTGATGCCAAAAGCCTGAGATAGTAGTGTAACTCTCCATCCAAAAGCTTCTTCTTCTTCTCCAGTTTACAATCTAATTAAAAGTCGGAGGAAATTCATATCAGATAAAGTAAAATCAATATCATTAATCCCCAAAATCAGGCTCAAAACTCACAAAATTAAAAATCAAAACCCTAGAAAGGAAATACACTTACAGTTTACATTATTGGAATCACCTTTGTATTCAGTTTACATCAATCTTAAAATCTGATTTAACACCACCACGAACTGAGTTTAGATTTAAGTTATTGGTTACACCCAATATCAAATCCAACCAAAAAACCATTCAAAATCAAACATAATAAACACCCAAATCATAAAAAATCGAAATAAAAAAATACCCAAATCTCAGATACAACCTATTGACCTAAAATAAAAATGAAATAAAAAGATAAAACCATACCTAAGTTGATTACGCTTAGAAAAATCTCTCATAATGGTGCTTCGAGCTGCAGTAACAAATACGAAATCCATTAAAAAGAAACCTAAGCCTAAATATCGATCTAACTTACACAACTGAGAAGATGAAAGAGACAGATGCACACAAAGTAACTTACACAACTGAAGATGTACTTGGTAGTGTATCATCAGCAGACGAGTTTTAATGGAAGATGAGCTATTTTTACAGATCTATATGAAGATGTAATGGAGAATAAAAGATGAGGAGATTAACGAGTTTGTGGATAGAAATAAAGCAGGTGGGCTGTGTACCCGATTTTTCGTGGGATAAATCCTGTTTTTTTTAAGTCAAGAAGTCAATGAGTCAGTGAGGGAAAATAACTTAAAGATTAAAACTCGTATCCAAAATATGGGTGGAATTAGGGTCAAAAGTGTTACCTTGTAAGCATGTGAATCGCATGCTTATACTCCTGGATGTTGCTATTCACAACTAAACGTGGATTTCATTATGAGTTTCGCAATGAAATAAGCCGTTGCTAAAACTTGGCAACTGTATTTTTCAGTTGCAAATTCGCAACATCTCCAGAGCTGTTGCTAATCTGAGTTGCTAAATCCAGAATTTGGTGTAGTGTCTCGAATTCTACTCAGAACGACTTCATCTTTTCAATTTCTCCCCTGAGTTCTTCACGAAATGATCCCCTAACCCTAACTCTGAAATAAAAAGCATAACTTTCTATCCCTCTATGGAGAAGAAGAAGAAGAAGAAGAAGGGGAACGAGGTGGTGATTGATTGCGGTGGCTCTGATTGAGATGAGATCATGAATTCATGGCTGCTGTTGTGACTAAAAATAAAGAAGAAGTCCGAACATTTTATATTTTTAGGGAGGTTTGGTTACGAATGTAGTAACAAAGACAGGATGAAAGTGTCGCAAGATTGCGAATATAGAATATACTTATGAATTGAAGTCATGATACTTCTCAAGCTATATACAGTTGTACAGATTTCACTATAAATAGTAGTTCGAATGTTAAATTTAGGAGGTTCTTTAAGTGAGTGTTAGAAAAAGTCTTAGGAGAGAGAACAAAGAAAGTTGTAACTGTTCTAATCTCCATTAACATATTTCATATTTCTTTGTAATCAGTTGAGAATATTAATCAAAATTGTCATTTTTCATCAACAACTTCTTAAAGTTTTACAAATTTTACTGAGGGTGTAGTTGTAGGATTTCCTGCAACTACATAATTGGCGCTAGAAACAGGGACTTGAAGATTGTTATAGCAGAAATTTGAAGGAGTTTTGGAAATTTGAAGAACAAATGGAGTCAGTAGATGAAGATTGAAAAAGAGAAGAATGTAATATGATCACAAAGACAAAGATTGATGAATTTCATAACAACATGAAGGGAAAGATACACAAACGAGACTGTAGAGGAAGAAAGATCTTGGAAGTGGAGAAAATAACAACTTTGAAAGAATGGGAAAAGCAGAAAATCACATTTTCAATAGCAGAAATTCCAAATAAAGACTTGAACCATACTTCACCATTAGTAGTCACAATTCCGATCATGCAAGAAGAAAAGAAAGCTACAAAATCTATAGAAAAATGGAAATTAAACCGAGTTTTGATTGATACAGGGAGTTCTGTTGATATTATATTCTATCATGCACTTAAGGGGATGGGGATTAAAGATGAGGAGATCACAAATTCAGAATGTCTTATCCATGGATTGGGAAAATCTACAACAAAATCCAAAGGGGAAATAATGTTACGAGTACCGCTGGGAGAAATTGAAACACACATAGTTTTATGTATGGTAAATATGGAATCTCCATATAATATGCTGATAGGAAGACCATGGATTCATGCGATTAAAGATGTTGCTTCGATATTACATCAATCAATTAAGTTTCCTACACCAAGCGGAATATAAGAAATAAAAGGGGATCTTGATAGTGCAAAATTTTGTTATCATATAGAAGTAAAACAGTGTGGAGGGAGAGAAAGAAAGAAACAATTTCGTAGAAAACTTGCGAAAGAAGTGAAAAAGGAAGAGGAGTTTAGAGTGTATACAATAAGAGAAAGAGAGGGAAAAGGAATACCAAGTGAGATCCCAGAAAAAGAAGGAGAACCAATGAAAGTAATCAAAGAACCAACACCTATGGGAGAGCAAAGTCCTAGTTACGTTGCAAAGAAACAACCAAAGAAATAAATATTGGAACTGAAGAAGAGCATTTAATCTTGCGAATTGGAACTAAGATGGACGAAGAAGAAGAGAAAAGAACTATTGATCTCTTACGAGAATACAAAGATATATTCGCAGGAAGTGTAGATGAAATACTAGGAATTGATCCATCAGTGGCGTGTCACAGATTGAACATAGATAAAAGCGTAATACCATTCAAACAAAGAATAAGAAAGATCTCGCAAAATTATCATGCACAAATAGAAGAAGAATTACAAAAGATGCTGGATGCAGGAATCATAAGAGAAGCAAAATACCCAGAATGGATTGCGAATATGGTCATTGTTCCAAAGAAGAATAAAGGGATAAGAATTTGTATAGATTTCACTGATCTAAACAAAGCCTGTCCTAAAGATAGTTTTCCATTGCCAGACATACCACAAATGGTGGAATCAACATCAAGACATGATAGAGTCACTTCACTCGATGGATATAAAGGGTACAATCAAATATCACTCGCAGAAGAAGACCAAGAACATACTGCCTTTTTTGCTCCAAGAGGTTTATATTGTTATGTGAAGATGCCATTTGGTTTGCGGAATGCGGGTGCTACATATCAACGAATGGTCGAAAAGGTGTTCGCAAAGTGGATACATAAAACCTTAGAGGTGTATGTGGATGATATGTTGATAAAAATTAAAGAGGCCAAAGATCATGTGCAAGATTTGAAGGAAATATTTGAACAAATGAGAAAATTCAACATCAAATTGAATCCTGAAAAATGTATAATTGGAGTTGCGTCAGGAATTTTTTTGGGATACATAGTATCAAAGGAGGGAATACAAGTCGATCCAGAAAAAGTACAAGCAGTTCGTGACATGCCAACACCTGCAATGGTAAAATAAGTGCAAAAGCTAAATTGACTCTTGGCTTCACTTGGAAGATTTATTTCGCGAATGTCAGATAAGTGCAAACATTTCTTCAATATACTTAAGAAGGGAGCAAAATTCAAGTGGACTGATGAATGTGAAAAAGCTTTTCAAGGAATCAAAGAATATCTTGCGAATACATCCATATTACAGAAACCAGAGAAAGATGAAGAATTATTGGTATACCTCGCAACAACTCAATATGCATTAAGTGCAGTTCTATTGTGAACAGATGCAGGAATATAAAGGCCCATTTACTACATAAGTAAAACTTTTAACGCAGCAGAGAGAAATTATTCCAAAATGGAGAAGTTAATCTTAGCCCTGGTTTATGCATCATTTAAGTTGCGAATATACTTTCAAGCGCATGTGATAAAAGTGGTAACCAAAGTCCCAATTGAGTCAGTCATGAAGAACACAAAAAGATCAGGAAGAATAGAAAGGTGGAATGCATAAGTAAACCATTACAAGATAAAGTATGAAGTGTTATCATCGCAAAATTCACAAGTTGTCGCAGATTTCTTGGCAGAATTTCCCTTGGAAGAAGATGAGGCAGTAGAAGAAATGATGGATATTGAAGAAGAATTTGGGAATCCAAAAGACCTATTAACAGAACCAAATAGATGGGAAATTTTAGTAGAAGGATCATCCAACAAGTGAGGGGAATGGAGTAGGAGTTGTGTTGATTTCACCAGAAGGAGAAAGAATAGCATTCTCATTCAGACTAGAATTTGCATCCACGAACAATGAAACAGAGTACGAAGATGTAGTGCATGCATTGAAGATCGCAATAGAAAAGAAGATCGAAAGTATAAGAATAACAAGTGATTCTCAGCTGGTAATTTGTCAAATTAAAGGGGAATATACCACAAATGAGTCTTATTTGAAGAAATACAAGAAACTCGTTGATGAATTATCTGCGAGGATACCAAAGTTAAAATGGAGACATATAACAAGGAAATACAATCTACTCGCAGATGCTTTTTCATTCATTCCAAGTATGATGACAAACCATAATGCAAGAAATATCAAAATCCAGACAATTCAACATCCAATCAGTGAATAAAGAAGAAGAAATTGAGGAAGCAGTTGCGATGGAAGTAGAAAGGGAACTATCAGACGACATCGCAGAAGATCTCGCAGATTGGAGAAAGGAAATTCATGCATATCTCGCAAAAGGAGAAATACCCAGGAACATGCTAGAAGCACATAAATTAAAGAGTCGTGCAACAAATTATGAGTTACGGAAGGAATTTTATACGTAAAATCTTTCAAATGGACCACCTCTCGATGTTTAACTCGTGAAGAAGGAGAAAAATATTGAAGATGTTACATGGAGGAGAAGTCGGTAATCATAGTGGGGGAAGATCTCTAGCATATAGAGAAAAAATACAAGGGTATTACTAGCCTTATATGCACACAGACGCAAAATTGTTGGTGAGACGATGTAAAGAATGTCAACGACATGGGAAAAGAACTCATGCACCAGGGGCACCATTAACCTCTTCAACAAGCTGCTGGCCTTTCGGGAAATAGGAAATGGACATTATTGGTCCATTTTTACCTGGATCTAGCCAGAGAAGATACTTAATAGTCGCAACAGATTATTTCACGAAGCTCGCAGAAGTAAAAGCAGTACAACATATTCGCGATAAGGATGTTTTTACATTCATATTAGAGAATGAGTTCCAGTACAATTAGTATCCGACAATGGGAAGCAATTTGAAGGGCAGAATATAGAGATGTTACTCAGTGCTTTTAGGATAAAATATGGGAAATCAACTCCATTATATCCACAAGCTAATTGACAGGCATAGGCAACAAATAAAACAATCGCAGATACAATCAAAAAGAAATTAGAAGGACATCTCAGAGGGTGGTGCGAGAAAGTGCCTAGTGCAGTTTGGGCATACAATACAACTCGAAGGGAGGCAACTGTAATGTCTCCTTATTGTTTAACATATGGAGTAGAAGCGATGATTGCCAACGGAGGTTGTAATTCCGACAACAAAGAAAGAAGCTTGGGAAAGAAATTTAAGTGCAGGGGTGATATTAAGTGAGCTGGATGATTTGGAAGAAAAAAGAGAAAAGGTGTTGCGACATATGAAAATTTATCAGGAAAGATTAGCTCGAGAGTATAACAAGAGAGTTATTGAACGTGAGTATCAAACAGGTGATTTGGTCATGCGAGAAAACCTCCCTACCAGAAAGAAAATGGAGGAAAACTAGCACCAAAATGGGATGGACCATATGTCATTAAAGAGGTTATGGGAAGTGGAGCTTATCGGCTGATGGATCCTGAAGGGAAAGACATGGGTTTAAGACTTGGTCGACCCTGGAATAGATTGTATTTAAAAAGGTATTATCCATAAAACTCATGATAATTTTGCGAATATGGTTTGCTCGCACAAAAACTACCAAAATTACAAATTTTATTTGCGATCAGCTTTCATAAAAGAAAGATGCAAACTGTGATCAGCTTTCAAAAAAGAAATAAAGGCACAACAATTTTACACAGGAAAACCTTTGTGGCGTACACCCTAGTTCGCGAAGCAACATTTCGCAAGAGGCAAAGTCCTAAAGTACGTCATTTAAGGGGGTACCTATAAGCATGGCTCAGGGAAAACGGAACACCACCACGGAACCCGAGTACATGGACATTACGGGGTACATAACCCAAAAGCGGGGTACCTATCCGGGTAAGACACCTTGGATTCTCAACCTAATCTTGCGATGTAACATGATTTAGGTTGGGCGACTAAGGCATACTGTCTTTCCCAAGAAGTGCAGAAAACAATCAAGGCGCCGAGGTACACGATTGAGTCAAGAGTGCCGGATGGGTTTGAAGCACATCTGCCATTCTTGACAAGTCTTGGCAAATGATGCACTTGGCCCAAAGATACCCCATAGGGTGCGACCTCGTAACTATAAGCCCTATAGGCAAAAAGGATAAGAGGTTGCGAACAAAAGCTGGTTGTTGGCAAAACCGGATGGGAAGAGCTAACCTTGTATGGTCTATGTACGCTTCCTTGAAGGGGCAACCAAGGAGGGGAAGATAAAGGGCAGCACCCTCCATTAGGGAGATGATACGTGCTATAAGACGCAAATGTCACGAGGATTTTTGTTCGCAAGAACATAAAGGCTTGTCATATTTGTGCAACAATCGTATTTCTGCGAGTAAAATAAAATAAAATATATATATACTCACAGAATTAAATACAAAGAAGTTAAGATGAGATCAATGGGTTATTACATGAAAGTGCGATAACGTCCTGCGATTTCATCGCAAGACGATAATGTCACAAGGTTGTATATTCGCAAGTATATTCAGACTTGTCATATTATCGCAAACAAAAATATTGTTAAGATAAAGTCAAGGGGTTGAGGCATGCGAATGCACCAACGTCCTGTGACTTTATCGCAAAAGAGGTGGCAAAGTAAGACCTTTACTTAGGAAGGCATGATAAGACCACAGAAACTAATGAAGTCAATATCATTGGAGATTATTTATATTTTCAAAAAAGGCAATTTTATTTGAAATCAAATACGGATATTTCATACTCATTAAATTTTACGAGGATTGAATACTTCTTCAAGGATTGATTACTTCTTATACTTCTTCAAGGATTGAATACTTCTTCAAGGATTGAATACTTCTTCAAGGATTGAATAATTCTTATATTTCTTCAAGGATTGATTACTTCTTATACTTCTTCAAGGATGTTTCATAATTCTTATACTTCTTCAAGGATGTTTCATAATTCTTCAAGGAGGTTTCATACTTCTTATACTTCAAAGGGGAGATTTCTTATTTACTTCGCAACAACCAGAAACTTCGCAACTTAAACTGAGGAAGATATTCTAATACTTACAACTAGAGATGCACATGAGCCGGTACATTCCGGGTTTCTGTTGAACCCGGTACCTGTACTCGGAGTTAACCGGTTCTTCATTTTGAGGACCGGTACCTGTACTTGTACCGGACTTGTACCTGTACCGGTAGACCGGTCCGGTTCCACTCCGGGACCGGGTTTTTACCTGTAAAATCCATCTGAATCTGAAAAAAAAATACAACCATTCATTCACATACGATTTACATCAAAACCCCATCAATCAGTCCGGGTACAGTCCCAAATTCCAATTCGATTACAGACAGTGTATTAATCATCAATCAATTTAAGAGATGAGTTTGATCAGTTATTAAATCGCAACGAAATCCACAATTTTATGTGTATTCAACAAAATCAAAAGATAACAAAAAGGTATGACACTATTCTAATTAACTCAAAATAGAGAACAAAATCAAGATAACCAATTAGATATCCCCTTTGGAGGTCATTATCTACTACCCTGGATGAACAGAACAGTAACACCTTTTTCCCCTGCTTCAATCGAACAACTTGCTGCATCAACCCATCTCTTCTTATCTTTACATGAATCAAACCGCAGAAAACAAATTTCAATTGGGAATTATCATCTTTCTATCATAGGAATTAAAAAGTTATCATCTTGAATAAAAAATACATGTTATGCAGACTTATACCATTCATGAAGAACTCAAATGAATCAACCTGAACATCAAAGTTAAGAAACAACTTCTTATCTACAAATATAATCTATGGGTAGTGATCAAACATGAAAATGAAGAATGATTTCAGATCTATGTTTACTGCTTCTTCTTCTTAACATGGGACGGGACTCGGCTGCTCTAGAAAAAAGAAAAAGAAGAAGAAATGAAGAGTGATGAAAACACAATTGATATAAATACATCTCTCAAAACCTAAGATGGACGACTAAGATTAAATCTTAATCAAAAGATCGACGACTGATATTTATCGGGTTAATTGGTCCGGTACAAGCCGAGAATCATAGCAGAACCGGTACCTGTCCCGGCCTACTCCGGGTATCAACTTTTAGAACCGGTACATGTACCGGTAACACCGGGTACGGGTCGGTACAAGTCCGGTTCTTTCGGGTCCGGATCGGTACAGGTAAAATGGACCGGGTCTTGTGCAGCTCTACTTACAACAACAATTGATCACCTGAAGAGCAATAATAAGGGGAAAGGGAATACTAAGCTAAGTCTTTAAGATATGTTATTTCTCTTCATATGATCAATTTATTCAATTTATGCAAATCAAGAAAGTATTCAACTAGAGAAAGGTCAATTCATTATCGCAAAATATAAAATATACTTCTTAAGGAACATAAACAGTAAGCAAAATTGTTCGTAAAAAGAGAACCAACAGTAACCAAGAAAAAGAGTTCTAAGGAAAAAAAAAAAGAGGATTAACGATAACTTGGGAAAAGAAGTTTATCATGCTTGGTTCTCTCCATAAACACTTTGTGGTGGATCTTTAAGATGAGTAGGATCATCAGCAGTGTTCAATTCTTGCAAAACATTACCCTTTGAAGAGCCTTCAACATGAACTTCCCCTTGAGGGATAGATTCTTTTCCACCTTCAAGTTCTTCATCATCACTCTCGTAATCAAAGTCACTATCAGGATCACGAGAAACTTCATCATCAGATATTTCCAGAGGTTCAACTTTCACTGGAGGCAAGGATCTTGATAAGAGAATGTTGTTTACGAAGACTTGAGCTTTTAGATGGCTTTCACGAAGTAGAGCTTTCTGGTGGTTAATATCTTCAATATTTTTGGCATAAGCAAGGTGGTTGAATCTCCAATTGGCACGATCACGAGAATTGATCAAATGAGTAGAAAGCAAAGCTTTCTTCTTGCGAAGCTCAGAACAGGTGGTCTCCAATCCATCTTTAGCATTGCGAAGATTGTTCTCAGATTATGCGAGTGAAATAAAATTCAAAGAATCAATTCTGCTAATATAACAAAATTTAAAGGTATATCAAAGGCAGTCAAATTTTGATGACTACCTTCTCTTTGTGAAGTAAGAAATTGAGCTAAAGATAGACAACAATTCTTCATCTGATCCATAGCTTTATCAAAACCATCACCAACTAATCCTTCTAGTCTAGATTGAAACTTTTGATCTTTGTAAAGAAGAAATTTGTTATTCTTCGCAAGTTTTTCATTAAGGTTTTCTAGTTGGGAATAATCTTCTTTAAGTTTATTCCTCTTAGTGCTCAAGATTATATTCTTATTAAGAAGAGATTTCTTCTCGGCAGCAAAAGAACTTCTCTCTACATCTGAAGACTTCTTTAATTCCTCAAGTTCACCTTTTAACAAAAAAGGAGATTTTCTTGATCGCAACATTTACTATGAAGAATATTCAATTGTTGCGAAGAAACGGCCATTATATTCAAATACGAACATCTTTCTTATGATAAGGTTTCATTCTCTTCTAATAGGTTTTCTATTCTTAAATCGGCTTTAGTTAAAGAAGAAGTGAGCTTAGATATTTCATCGTTCAAAAAATTTTGATCGTAAATTAGTTGGGTATTTTCTTGGAAAAGGGCATCTAAATTATCAAGAGCACATGAATGAAGACTAGATAAATGGGAAAATTGGTTCAAAAGACTTTCATGCTTGGATTGAGATTCTTCTGCGTCTGATTCATGATGAAGTACCAATATTCTACATTCCTGGATTGATTCTATGAAGGGGAATGGGTTTTAATGGGTGTTTCAAACATACGAGAAATAGAAACAAACAAAAGGAGAAAATATAAAGATAATAGCAATACCTTTTAATGCATCATTCCTCTTACGAAGGATTGCACAATCTAGAGAATCATTTTGAAGCTGATGATTCTCTTTACGAAGATTCTCACACTCCGCTTTCAAAGACTCCTGAGTTTGGCGAAGAAATTCGACTTCTTTTTCCAGGGCTTGACGTGAAATAGAAATATCAGGATTGATGAAGTTGTTGAGAATTTCGCAAAATTCAGACTGCGAACGAACATTTGAAGACCTCGCAGTATTACTTAAAACATCAGATAACATCTGGAAAGATGAATAAACTCCATCTCGAACTTCTTGAGGAAGGGGAGAAGAATTCAAAGGAATAAGAGCAAGTTGTAAATTGCTTGGATCAACGGCACTCAAAGGATTAGGATCTAAAATGGGTTTTTCATGAGAAGGGGTTGAGAAGGTAACTTGCGAAGGTTGATCTTGAAGAAGTGTTGATAAATTGACAGGGGTGGGAGACTGAAAACTGGGTAATGGAGTAGAGGCAGGAGTTTGCAAAGAAGTGCTTTCACGAGGAGGAGAGGAAAATTCTTTATCCATCTCATGAAGGAAATCACTGATTGAAATTGATGGCTTGGATTTGATAATACGAGATCTCTTGGTAAGGTTGGATTCTTCACCGACCAACGAATCAAAATGTAGATTAAAAACTGAAGCAACAATATATTTTTCAGAAGGAAGACAAAGTATTTTAACTACCTTTTTATTCTCGGATTTTCTTCTTTGAGGGTTAGGGTTTGAGCTTCTAGTTGAAGATTTCACCTCAGGAGCAGTTTTGCTGAAAGAAATCAAAGTCAAACAATGGATTAAACAGAAATAAAAGAGATAAACAAGTGAAAGATGCGAGAGATAAAAGAAAATTACCCCGGAGAACTCATGATGGGATTAACAGAAAGAGAAGGCGATAATCGAAGAAGTGATGAGAGAAGAAGATGAAGTTGCAGAAGTAAAAAAGAGAAAGTAGAAAAGATAAGGAAGGGAATACAAGGAATATATATAAGGGAATAGTTAGGAAAAGACGGTTATAAAAGACGTGTTCGAATTCTGTAACGGTTATATTCTCACGATCATTACTTTTTCGCAGAAATGACATGAGAAGAGGCAAGATGTAGGTACCGAATATCGTAATAGGTTAGGTTACGAATGTAGTAACAAAGACAGGATGAAAGTGTCGCAAGAAAATGCGATGATATAAGAAACACGAGAAAAATGTAAAGAGATTGCGAATATAGAATATACTTACGAATAGAAGTCATGATACTTCGCAAGCTATATACAGTTGTACAGATTTCACTATAAATAGTAGTTCAAATGTTAAATTTAGGAGGTTCTTTAAGTGAGTGTTAGAACAAGTCTTAGGAGAGAGAACAGATAAAGTTGTAACTGTTCTAATATCCATTAACATATTTCATATTTCTTTGTAATCAGTTGAGAATATTAATCAAAATTGTCATTTTTCATCAAGAACTTCTTAAAGTTTTACAAATTCTACTGAGGGTGTAATTGTAGGATTTCCTGCAACTACATTTCTCCAACCCTAAACCAGCTTGTTTAGACACCAGCCGAGCCGGGTACGAGTTTTTTACGGGCCGGGCCGGGCAAACCTGCGGGTTTTGGCCTGTTTGCCAGCTCTAACCTAGACTCTCTTTCATTTTAATAGGGATAAACTCTAAAATAGTCTATCACATAGACCTTGCTCTAGGAAGAGCACCAAACCTCCAGAGGATTTTTTAAGAGAACATCTGAGTTGATCATAATATCATCATCCTCAGGACCAACCCACCAATATGGTTTCCAATTTTTTTGAATAAAAGTGCAGTCAACATTCCAAATAAACAGAATACATATATTCTCAAAAGAAAAAAAAATATAGTCCTAGGTTGAGCATAAAGTTTAAGACGAATATCTTGGATAATGAGAAAACTCGCCTGTAAAGCATAATTCTTCTTGGCTGCAAAGATTCTATTATTCCTCTCCCTCCATATTTGGTATATAAAACTAGTAAAGACCAATTTTTATATAGTGCTGATTAAATCCTTACCAGAAAATAAATAAATAATGCACTAATGAGTTTCCACATCCCAAGAAGGAGTTGGTCATCTGCAGTAACCCATTTTTAGAAGCAGACGATGATATTACTGAATCACAAGAATGATGATTGCCTTGGTTTCTTCACCTCCTTGAAAATTCTTCGTTACTTCAAGTTGCAATAATTCTGAACGTGTTCATCTCAGCATGTAGTTGAGACCAAATTATACCCTCCCAGCAATTCAGTTAAAGTCGCGTTCCTTGCGCGTCTTGAATCCCATCATGACTTTGTGAAATTGATTCCATTAGCTGACATCATACCAACTAAGAGTTGCTTCAACTCAATTGAATACTTTAAACCAATCTGCCTTCCATAGATAAAGCCTATATGTGTGATTTCCTTTTTGATCAAAGATCAAGGTGAGACTGGAAATCCATAGCAATAGACGAAGTCTAGCTAACCTTAAAATCCAGACTTATGCAACCCGAAGTGCAACCTAGATTATTATTTACCTCACAAGTATTAAACTTGCAGAATCACAAAGTTTGAGGCGAAGAGAACTTTGTGATTTCTATTTATCTTTTTCAAGTGATAAATCAACAATCGAACAAGATCAGGATACCCGAGTTATCAAGATAAACTATAACTGGACCTGGTTTCATGAATCCCTATGAAGTCTTTGTAGTCACTAAACCCCAAAAGGGTTTATGTAGAGGATGACTCTAGTTTTCAAATAGGACACACTAAAAAGCAGTGTCGGGATTCAAAGATCCAAGTTGTTTGAGGTTCCCCTTATATAGACTTTCAAAGCATAGGTTTCTTTAGGTCTAAGCTAATATAGATTTGAAACCAAGAAAACAATACCCACCGTTAGATGAATCCTTGAAATATGATTTACATACTCAAGATATACACTCTGAAGGATGAACCATAACCAAACCGTGTATAAGGACTACGCTCATGAATGGTTAGATGAAGCTACCCAACTGCACTATAAGCTTGACCATTTTATTAAACTACTTAAGACATTAACCTTGAGTCATAATCATGTGATCAAATAAGTCTTATAGTGACTTTAGATATTATTCAAATGTTAATTATACTGGTTTAATTGGGGACCATTCAAATTAAATGGGGGCCAGGCACTAGAGGACAAAAAGGGTCACCCAAACATAATTTGAGCCACCCCTTATCAAAATACTTTGTAATTGGCTAAAATGCCCCTAATTGATTAGACTTAATATTTTATTAAATTTAATTAGATTTAAGTGAGGTTAGATTAAAATCAGATTTATGGATAAGAAATTTGGTTTTTTTTTTTTTTTTTTTTTTTGGAGTTTTTGTGTTTTTAGAAGAAGAAGAGAAGTTTTGAGAAAAAAACTAGGGTCCTTTGAAATGGGTGATTCAAGTGGAGGAATTGATGTTGGTGAAGATTCAAATAACAACAATGATTGTGTTGATGGTAAGATTATGTCAACTAATGATATGGATTGGATGTTTGATGAAGATGAAGAGATGTTAATATAGGAAGCCATGAATAATGGTGCAAGTGAAGATCCTATTGCTCTAAATGAAGGAACCAACACTCAAAATGAAGAACCCGAAGCTCAAAACAATCAGGTAAACCTCATATACTCTTGAAATCGTGTGAAAGGTGCTCCAAGTGGTCGATTCATGGTCACCACTGAAACACCCAGTGCGAGGGTCGTTAGTGGCGGGTTTTTTATTCACTAACGATCCTAAAGAGTCGTCAGTCTGTTTACACCAAACCTGACGACTCAAACCTGCAACTTTTCCAGGTTATGAAAAATCGTCAGCTTGGTGTGCTAAAAACTGACGACTCTCTTTGGTACTTCAACAAGAGTCGTTTGTTTGCTTTGTTTACACTGCAACGACGCTTAAACACAATATCTCCGGCCATTTTTTTTTTTTTTGGGTTTATGGTCGTCACACCTTTATTCATCTTAACTGACGAATCCTTCTTTTTAGGTAGAGTCGTTTGGTGGATACCAACATGGTCGTTAACGTACAAGAACCGTCCTTAGGAAAGGGTCGTCGTCTTCATACTAATACCCAAACGACTCTAATCTAGGTCACCAGAAAAACGGTCGTCATCTTCAACCTAACAACCTAACGATTTTTCATATGTTTTACATGCAATTACAGGGTCGTTAGGGGTTTAACATTACGAATTTGCCGACCCTAACACTGTAACTTCCAGTTTTCAGTTATCAGACTCGATTTCACAATCAAAACACACCAAAAACACACCAAAATATGGAATACAAGTTGGGTTTTAGTTCACACGATTACACGATGAATCGGATGAAGAAATCGTTTTCTTCGAGGTTCGTTAATGGTGGTAGTGGAGAAGATGAAGAGGAGGATAGGAAGAATATGAAAAGAGAAGAAGTGAAATTGATTGTAGAATTTAGGTTTTGTTTAGGGTATAAATTAGGGGCCTTGATTAGGGTAGTTAATTAGCCTTTAACTGAGTTTTAAGACTAAAATAAAATAGTATTTTCATAGGAAGATTAATACACCCCTAAAAATAATTGGGTGCAAACAAAATTTCATGGCCCCATTTAATTTGAATGCCCCCCCAATTAAACCAGGTTAATTATCTCGGAGAAATAATTTTATGTGCATATGAATTTAATCGACAAGGTAAGTAGGTGTACATGGTACAAATACTTAACCTGTTCGTGAATAGTTATGTCATGGTACGTGTACTAGTATGTAAACCTTAAGACATAACCGAGTTCCGGAGTTCGCAAAATTTTTATGGTATGCGTACTGGTATGGATACCATTTAAACATAACCAAGTTCTGGAGTCCACAAAATTTTTGTGGTACATGTACCGGATGGATACCAAACTGGTTCCGGGACCAACAGTTCTTTTCTAGTATGCGTACTGGTTTGCTTACCGATCCGGCTTCACGAGTTCACAGACTTTTTAAGGTGTACATACGAGTATGCGTACCAAAATCTGTTTGTCGACATATAGCTACTCTGTTACTTGTACAAAGTACATGTATTATGGTTCCAGACTTATAATAATTTTCCCACTTTGTAATACTGAAATGTATATTATCTTGTGCCCAAGAATAATAGTAGTTCTATATGTCTCTCTAAATCACTTCGGAACATTCCTGACAATACAATGACATAAATCACTGATTCGGGCTATTTTCGAATGGTAATCTTGAATCATAATTTAAATTACAAACAATGAATTGTCCTTAACCGAAATTCATTAAGTATGAACAAATGTTTATTTAAGCTTAGTCATATTGCGAGAACTATTTACAAGTTGAATCTAGACTCAAAATTCTTGATATGCTTATGATAGTCTAATTAGTTATGCGACAACGTCTCATATATAGAAAGATGAATATAACTTGAGATATAGGTGGTTCACTTCACATACCTTTTGTTGATGAATTTCTCCAAAATCTTTGGTTGATTTTCGCCTTCATACGATATAACGCAATGATTATTGCTATGATCTTCGTATCTCAACTACATCTTCTATCCTAATCCGAGACTTAATAATTGTAGACTAGAAATCAAGACATAGTTTTGACAACTAAATTTGACAACAAACTTGAGATGAACACTTGTGAGTTCGACCGAGCAATGATCTAACATACATCCTTTCGTTTATGATTATAACTAGTTGAGAACATTTCCCTACCTATTGTTGAAGACCTGACTTTATTATATGTATTGATCCGATTAGAAATTAATTGCCAAACATGTTTCTCTGGAATATGTTTTGAATTATTAAACTTTGACTGCTTATTTATGTTCTGCATAGAGCATATTTACTGTTCGGTATAACTATTTGTTACCATACATGATATAGTAATACAAAATAATAAAATGGTGAGATAAAAAAAGAAAAATAATGTGTTAGAGAACTGCTCGGTCGAACTCACAAGTATTGCCATCTCAAGCTTGTTTGTCAGGTTTAGTTGCCAAAACTATAAGTCTTGATTTCTAGTCTACTTAAAGCTAAGTCTCGGATTAGGATAAAAAGTGTAGTTGAGCATTAGACTTCACGACATTCATCGATTGAAGACAAACAAATACTAAGGGGGCTTGTGGAACTTCATCAACAAAATATATGTGGAGACTTGAACTTATCTATCACTCAAAAGTATAATTACTATATATAACAAAAATCATGGTTATACACATTTGATATTTCGATATGAGTTTAACTCTCTTATATATTTCTCGAAATATATGTTGGTAAGCTTTCTCTTTAACCAAGTTCATCTTATATTCTTGACGAATGTCAAAAAATGATAATGTGAAAATCTCCTTGTAACATCTTACATGATTTGTGTGAGACATTCATTTAATATAGACTCGAAATTTTTCGTAATGATCATTCGATCACTTAAAAATTGCTTCGAAGCTAATAATTTGTGTGAGACAACTGTCATCCTCTTCTAAGAATGTTTTAATGATTGAAATGGGAGTTTAGAACAAATAACCATGATTGGATATAGAACAGTATGCGTACATGTATGCTAACTGTTGCAAGTTATTCCAAGTCCGGGAACCATAGTATGCATACCTGCATGCACATTGGTTGGTTAATGAAAGTCCGGGAACTTAGTATGCATACCGGTATACATACTAGCGTGAATTTCTAGTTTCAGAAATTCAACTGAGTTTTGGAAGGTATGCGTAACCGTTTCCATACTGAGGAACCCAAACTTAGTCCGGCCACTTAGGCATGCATACCCATATGCATACTTGAGTAGGTTATATTCTAAAAACGGTTTTTCTATGAACTAAAACATTTATATAATAAATAATGTAATCTTTTGCAAACCATGGCTATAATGTTCATGAATTTATTCGAGTGAATCAAATCGATTTCGCTTCAATTGTGTCTTGTATACTTCTATGAGAATATAAACAGTTGAACAACTCTAGAACTAGTTTCATTTCAGTCATTTGAACTAGTTATGGTTAAGATGAATATGGTAGATATGAAAGTGTATATATGGCTAACATTGGTTAAATATTGTTGAGCCAACAAAGGTGTACAAGTTTAGGTACGATTACTCATATCTAAATGAAGTCACTTTTCATTTGTGTATAACAAGCTAAGTTCGATCTTGTTAATGGTGGATTTTTGACGAAGGCTAAAATCATAACCTTGCATATTCCTGATCCAGTAGTCAGACGAATATTGAGACTTATGTCTCTCATTAAAGCATGAAAACTCATACCACGATGATCTCTGACTGAGTGTACTGCCTCTTAGGGCATATGAAAAAGAAGGGGTCTAACAACCACACCCAATATTTCGATTAGCAATATGTATGGACAACTCCGAGTTACTTTCTAGAAAATCAACTAGGCAGTCAGACTCAATCAATAGAAAATATCTCAAGGAGTTATTATCTCAATCTCTCAATTTGATCTTTACTCAAGTAAATACAATATGCGAGTCTTTATCAAAGAGAGATAACTTGGATGGTACCAAAGATCAATATCCAAGTGTCAATTAATTTAAATCAACAACCAAAGAGGTCGGATATTCTAATTGATTGAACAACGCACAACCTGTATTATTTCAATTATATAACAAAATATAATGCGGAAAAGAAATAACACAGACACCAGAATTTTGTTAACGAGGAAACCGCAAATGAAGAAAAACCCCGGGACCTAGTCCAGATTAAACATATACTCCCTCCGTCCAAGTTTACTTGCCTAAATTGAGTTTTGCAAAAACTTGAAAGAAATTCAAATTACTTCCACATACACCATCAATTTTCCAAATTACTTGTTTCATATACAAATTTTGATATCCTAGTTTTTGTTTCTTTCTTGATAATTAGAAAATTTTAGTGGGAAATATAGAATTTTTTTGGTACAAATTTGCTAAAAAAAACTCAATTTTGGCAAGTAAATTAGGACGGAGGGAGTACTATATTAAGCCGCTACAGACACTAACCTACTCCAAGCTAACTTCGGTCTGGACTGTAGTTGAACCCCAATCAATCTCACACTGATCCAAGGTACATTTATTCTCCTACGCCTATGATCCTAGTAGGATACTTCGCACTTGATTTCCTTAGATAATCTCACCCACAACCAAGAGTCGTTACGACCCAAAGTCGAAGACTTTAATAAACAAATCTGTATCACACAGAAAAGTCTATAGTAATAGATAAATTCGTCTCCCACGAATAAACCTATAAGTTTTGTTCCGTCTTTTGATAAATCAAGGTGAATAGGAACCAATTGATAAAACCAGACTTATATTCCCGAAGAACAGCTCAGTTTTATCAATCACCTCACAATAGTCTTAATGTACGTAGCAAAAGAAGATATTGTGGAATCACAAACGATGAGATGAAGTGTTTGTGACTACTTTTATATATTTACTATCGGAGATACAAATCTCATGCCATTTATTACAATTGTACTCATATAATAGAAACAGCAAGATCAGATCACACGACTATAAGAAAAGTAGTATCGGTCTGGCTTCACAATCCCAATGAAGTCTTTAAGTCGTTAACCTGGTTTAAGAAGAAGAAAACCAAAGGTTAAAGGAGAATCGACTCCTATCACATAGAATGTATGGGGATTAGGTTTCCCAGTTTCTAGAGTTATGTAATGAGCGATCTTGCAGTATAACCAAAAATAATATGCATTTGCCATATGTTGCAGTCATATGACCTGATAGTATGACTTGAAAATTGTAAATATGACTGCTTGCAAATGTCATTTGCATTTTTGGTTATGTAATGAGCGATCTTGCAGTATAACTTATATTTGCGAGTTACATACACATATTTTCTCGATGTTGCATATGTTAACAAACTGTGATAATGCATAATAATTAGTTAACTATTGTGTTTAATGTTGCTTTTCAATTAAGTATGTACCATTTCCTACGATTTCTTACCATTATCTCAATGCCTGATTCAGGATTCCGTTCATGAACGCTATGGATGAGGATGATTCTCCAGACTTGAGAGAAGTGACCAGATTCCTAAATGACACGCTATATGTACAAAATATATTTCACCACTTGATGTTTTCCTACTGATTCTCATTTTTTTCAAAGAAATTATCGGACTTTTAGGGGGTCACACTAAGTTTGCTACTTTCCATTTTGTCTTTGCAGCCTAATTTGATCTTCAACGAGGTGAAAACTCCACTCTAGGCATCAATTCATTGAGAAACTATGGAATACATGATAGATCTCTTATCAGTCCTTGCAATCTTCGTTAAAGTTGTTACTGATATCTTTGATGGTGATGAACCAACCACATAATATTTGAGGGAGAAATAGTACGCAAGAGAAGGTAAAGACTGTTATGTGAGTTCTGCATCTGTTAGTATTATCTTATATGCTCTTTAAGTTCTAAAAAGATATTGTTTGAGCTTTAAGCAACTGAAAACTTCTCATAAGTTTTTAACCAGCCATTGTATTCCCTCAAAACATAGGAATTCTTTGAAGTTGTTCTTGTTGAAAGAATAAGACTAGTTATTGTTGTTGAATTTGTGACTGAATTTGGTTGAATTGAATAAAAGATTTTTGGAGGAAATTATTTTTGAATTCCGGCATATTTCTGACACGGAGTGAACTGCCGATCAATATTGGTCAGCAGTGACTAATGTTGACCAAGTCAATGTTGACTGGCAGTTATTTTTTTGCTGTTACGAAAAAAATAGTAACGGCTAAAATGTGTTATTCTGTAGTTACAAAACTTTCGTAACGTCTCTCAGCTGTTACCACGTGTCAATTCGTAAAGGATCACCTCTGTTACTAACGCCGTTACAACCCAAAATTCGTAACGGCTCCATTGCCGGTACGAAAAAAATGTAACACCCACATTTGAAACAGGCGAAAACCGTTATAACCCCGATTCGTAACGGCTTAATTCTGTTACGAATCCCAGAAATTGGTGTAGTGAATCTTAGTCTATATGGTTAAACGACTTTTGTCTCAAGATAGGAGATAAATTAGATAGACTTTTGAGTGATAAATAAGTTCAGGTCTCCACATACCTTTTAGTCGATGAACATCCACTGGTTCCTTGAGTAGTCCTTCGTCTTGTATGATGATCTCCATGGAGTTCTTGAGCTCAACTACACTTTATATCCTAGTCCGAGACCTTAGCTATAATAGACTAGAAATCAAGACTTTATAGTTTTGATCACTAACATTGACAAACATGCTTGAGATAACAACACATATGAGTTCGACCGAGCAGTGCTCTAACAGCATACATATGCAGTCTCTTAACTGAGACCACGACATATTTCAGTAATTGAGCAATTTCAGTAATCACTTTTGCATAAAATCAAAATGATTGGACGGATCCTAGATGTATTAATCACTAGTATAGAGCAATAATGTCTTCAGGATGTCGCAATGTTCCCCAACTTTACAGAATAAACATTCAAATCGAGTATTACGCTTCAACTAGCTCATACCTCGATTTTTGAATAATTATAATGCTCCTAGACTGCTTGCCTGCTTGTATAGATCCATCAATTAATCAACTAATTATTTCTAGTCGCAAGATTCGTCAATTGAATTCCTAGAAAATATTTTACATTCTTCATAATATTTCATTACTTCAATTCATGGTTCTTCCCAGCAGAATTCCATGAGTTAGTAATAAATATTCGACGTAAGGGCATCTAAGCCACCATCGAATAAGCCCCGAGGAAGTGATTCAAATGTACTCGACAATAATGCACTAACGAGGACCTGAATGCACGAACGAGCATTCGAAAATACGAAGGAATGAGGAAACCTATTTAAAATAGGGAAGAAAATAATAATTGAGGCGTCTAAGGAGACCAGACCCACTGACCGGACGGTCATGCCGCCATGGCCGGTCCCACGCCTTTTCTTTTCTTTTATTATTTTTCTTGATCTCATGAAGATTCCTTCATTTGAGAAAATTCCTTTATTTTTAGCAAAACTCCTTAGTTTCATGGTATTTCCTTCACATCATGGAAATAATATAAAATTAAGAAAGGTGTTGCAGGACCGGGCTTACTAGCCGGCCGGCCGGCCATGCCCTAGCCGTGGCCGGTCCCATACCTTGTAATTCCTTATTTTATTATTATTATTTCCTTCAACTCCTCAGTTTCATGAGATTTCCTCTGCATCATGGAAATAATATAAAATTAGAAAAGATATCGCGGGACCAGGCTTACTATCCGTTCGGCCATGACCTAGTTGTGGCCGGTCCCACACCTTGTAACTCCTTATTTTATTATTATTATTTTCTTCATATCATGAAAACTCTTTAGTTTCAACAAACTCCTCAGTTTCATGAGATTTCCTCTGCATCATGGAAATAATATAAAATTAGGAAAGGTGTCGCGGGACAGGGCTTACTAGCCTGCCCGAAAAAAAAATGCTTATCTCGATCTCGTATCCATAGACGATCACACGAAGTGTGAACCTATTAGTTGTATTGTCTCGACTCAGTCCATAGACAATCACTTTCGGAGAAAGAGCTTATAGGTGGAAAAGTTTTAGCTTGAGATATATTTGGGTACCCTCATCTTTTCAGATGAGATTATGGCCATTTATAAAGCAAAAAAGGCTCTATTCCTTTATTGAAACCATATACACCATACGATTGAATACCACATTGGAAAGTACAATCGCATCTACTCATATCCCTTTTAGATTGAAATCCTTCTTGTCTATGCTTACCATTTTATTCACATAAAAAATTACACCAGTTAAGTGTTGTATCAAGAAAGTTGATCTGAAACGACCAGGCCCAATTGGTTTCAAAAGCTAGACTACGTTCACCAAAATTGTCATCTGCAGATTTGCAATACATGATAAGCGTTGTATTTATGAACTAATTCATTCTTCACGATTGCTGTCGTTGGTGTTTCATGTCATCCGAGTGATTCGTGCTATGCAATCCAATTGCTCAAAGGAGAAGTCAAACCTAACTGGGACGCTACATACTTGTCCAAGACATCAGCATGCTCAAGAACAATTTTGTGCAAGTGAACTTCAATCAGAGATACCGAGAGGCTAATCATATTGTTGATAGATTAGCAAAGAGTGGTGCTGCTAAAGAATTCGAAGGCATTTGGACTGGAAACATGCCTAGTTTTATTAGTTTTGAATTTAATAATGATATAATGGGTGTTATTTCACCAAGATTCATCAGTTGTGGCTCTGCTTAGTTCTTTTTAAGAAGGCCATCTTATAAAAAAAAAATTAAAAAAAATGATGTTGTCCATTACAGATAAAAACTCAATTTTTTTTTGTTAAAACCACAATAATTTTGTTGGCAGATACAAGAATGCTGCTAGTATCACCATTAACAAAGAAACAAGCCATTGTTTAAATTTTGTTTTCTGCTCCTAAATTTATTGCACATGGATTTTGCAGTATAGTATCTCAGTGTTTACATTTTGTTTTCTCCTCCATATTCTTCACCTATACTCTGCTCCCTCTAATCTAAAGCGCACATCTATTGATTTTGCTTAAAGACCATTGATCAAAAATAAAAACAATAAACTTAATGTTGTGGACCTAGAAAATAGAGAAGGAAAGACACAAAGTAGTGACGAAGAAGGGGAGAAAATCTTATTAAATGTGTACAATAGACTAACATTAGAGCCTCTATTTATATGGCTAGACACAAGGGCATCCCAGTAATAAATGGGATTTGCCCTAGATATTCTTAACATAATTACACGTTTATAACACTCCCCCTAATGACATTGTGTCTAAGCTAATTGCCTCGTTAAAACCTTGTCAGGAAATTCCAAAAGGACAAAACCTGATCGAAGGGAAAATAGTACAATTAAGAAAACTTAGAAAATATTTGGACACGCAAATGTTGCCTCAAAACCTTGACAAGGAAAACCCAATGGGAAACACCTTGATGAAGGAAAAATATTACAACGTGATAGTCTTGTAAAATACTTTCTAATTTGACACTCCCCTTGATAAGTACTTCAGTTAAATCTTGGTTTGCAAATCTTCGAGTCGAGTCAATTTCAATAAACGAATTTCTTGAATGCTGGAGATAACAATGCTTTCGTGAAAAATTTCCCAGTTAATGAAGTCTTCTTTTGTGTTAGTCTTCTAATGGTAGTGTTCTCGAGTCTTCACGCTTCTTTAAATATATTGAGGACTTGTTTCTTGGATTGCTAGCTTCTCGAAGATGATTTGTGGAAGTAGTTGATATAATTTCTTGAACAAAGTGCCAATATTTAGTTATAGTTGCATAGGTGAACAAAAGTTGTGATCATACCATATTTGGAATAGAATAATATCCAAATTCATAGGAGACTGTTATGTTGATGTGGTCTAACAAAATGACCTAGTTAATGGTGTGAATCCGCCAAATAACCAAAATTGACACAACTCCCCCTTGGATGACCACCATATTGAATTTTACTGACTCACTAAAACCTTTCCAGTAAAAACCCAATGGCAAAAAATATATGGACGAAGAAAAAAGAGCACAAATATCAACATTTTGAAAGAAAATTAAACGTCAATGAGATGTTGCCTCGTTAAAACCTTGTTAGGAAAAATACATGGGACAAAACCTGAAACGAAGGGAAAAAGAGTACAACTTTTGACGTACATATGGATGCTAAACCAAGCATCAAAATAATAGCTCTAGTCTATATCAAAAGACGATTTTAAGCTAGCATAATTCTGACTGGAGATTTAAGAAAGAAGAAAAATAAATAATAGAATTTATACTGCTAAAACATGGATTTTAGTGTTTTTATGGACTCGTCAAGAGACCTATGAAGTTGACATAACCAATTAATTAATCCGGATTTTTTTGGTCTTGTACCAAATTTCTAAAAACACAAAGGATTGATAAACCTGATATAGTCGATTCAGGTGGCTGCATGGATATAATTTGAATCCTTCAAGGATTACAAATCCTAGTTTGTTTTATTACCAAATATGAGTCCCTCAAGGACTACCACGCCAAATGTATCATATAAGGAGAACAATCATTGAAGCAATCCTAAGATTTAAGCAAAAATTAAATCCTCAAATCGTTTTTAGTATGATTAATTTCTCTTAATAATGCATCACGACTACACCAACCTATAATTTCAGGATTGCACATTTAAGGTGTTAAGTCTTGGATCCATAAATTGCGTTATTCAGGAGATTTCAATCCAACATAATTTGGATTTTGTGCATACCAATCACAGATGTCGATATTTCTTTGGAGAGGGGTTAACAACCACCATCATTTGCTATTTCAGTAGCTACTATAAATGACTATTCGACAATAATTTGCTTATTATAAGCCCATACAATTCTCAAGTTTATGCATATCGTGCAAAATTTAATCAATTACTAGTACCAGCGCCCATGGGAAAATATAATCTCCTCATCTTCAAGTGAGAAGATATTATATATGAGAATGTGAATTTAATAGACTCAATTGGAGCACTACCTATAGCCTCTTATAGAATGCTACTTATCTGCTAAATGTGATTGGATTTTCCTCTTAAGAGGCAAACACTTATATAAAAGCAAAATAAGAAATTTCACACCAATCTTATATGGCAGCCTTTATCAATTGAATCATGATGGGAGATAAATTGATGTAATTTTTTAAGTTAATGAACACCAACGTCCAGTAGTATATAGTCTCCCCCTGATTATGGCGGAAATATATTTATCTTACATACGAAAACAAATTTCGTAAAGTATTATCCGATTAATTCGAGACATATACTTATTATTTCGACATTAAAAAATATAGTCTTAACAGACATACATATTTACCATCAACCATGGATTGTTATTGCAACAAAAAATAAAAATTATATGTCAAAACCAAAAGCATTGGAAATATGCAAACAAATCTCTGATAATTTTGTGATCTCAAGGATCAATGAGATATTGAGAATGTTATTATGGACACTTTATTTTTCGAAAGAAAATAAATTCAAGATCAATTTAGTCACTACAAGGACTAATAATATAGGATAACAAGCTGGGTGCGCACCCATTGATCTTTGGTGTCCTTAGAATATTCCAATTACGAGTGGAACAAATTCGAACTGGTATTTGCTATTAGTTTGAACAATATTAACGACATAGAAAAATCCAATTCCAATTGGTTTAAATGATTCTTTTGAGAAAAATAAAGAAATCATTATCGTTATTCTTAGTAGAGAAAAATCTACGTTTTGGTTGATGAAGATTTCTTTGAAGGAATAGAAATCAATATCCAAAATTGGATAAAAGTTCTTAGAATGCCAATTTTTACATCTCATTATAGAAAACTGATGGATAAAAACCAATATCAATTGGTTTGTACAATTTACCAAAATTTAATCGACAAAAGAAAAAAATATCGTCGTTTTAGCCATCGCATAGGAAAAATCCACTTAGTGGTTAACAGATGGTTTCTTGTAAAAAGAAAAATAGAAACCATATGGAAAAATCACATGATCCTTGTATAGAGAACAAGGATACCAATTTAATTGGCCGTAGGGTTTTCAACCATGCATGTGTTACCGTAAAGGTATTTCAATAGAAACAACACCAATTTTGGTGATTATAGTTTCTTTTAGAAGGATAGAAACTATAAACCATCCATTGATGGAATTTCTTTTTATTTTCTCTATAATATAAAGAAATTAGAGAAAAGAAGGAGATCAAATTTATTCCCAAAATTGATTATCCATATACTAATATAATTTTATACGTGGTAAATATAAAAAAAAAATCAAAAAAATATAATAATAATTAGTTCACCTTCAAATCCTTCATGATTGCTAAAGAGGGGACCGCTATTAACAAGAGGGTACCGTTTCATATGAGACAAAAGAATTATATCCGATCCTGGCCGTCGGATCACTCAAACGGTACCCCCTGCTAATACCGATCCCCTTTAGCAATCGTGAAATCCTTGCTGTGTTAATATTAACAACCACACCTTTTGATCATTCATCGATCAATGTTATATTGTTTTTTCTCATATACACTTAGGATGAGAAAGGACAGATGTAGCTTTGTCGTTAACGTACGGAACATCAAATCCCAAGGATATTCAAACCTACGAAACAAATTAATAGAATAATGTTAAAAATGTTGATCGAGAAAACCTAGCTGCTTACCTTTTGAATCCTATTATTGGGGCTATATGGGGAGACTGTTTTTGGGGGCTATTTTACTAAGTGGAGCCTAAATTTTATAAGGGGAGATCATATTTGTGTAAAATTTCTAAAATACCCTCCTTATTTTTTTTATTAATTCCCCTTATACCCTCTCATTAACTACCTAATCTAATAAAAAAAAAACTGAAAAAAACGCACGCACGAGCATTAAAACTGAAAACCGTCAACCATTCTTTTTATTCTTCATTCCTCTTCTTTTTCTTCTTTTCTTCTTCCATTGAAAATTGTTCAACGATTAATCGTCGATTCAAAAAAAATTCGTCGTCGATTAACCACATTCTATAAAACCATGAAACCTAAGGAAAATCTAGGTCAATCTTCGTCGAATCAACCTCCTACTGAAGAAGAGAAAGCAACTTCATCAAATGAAGATGAAACTGCAGATCAAGAGGAAGTGAATGAAGGAGTTCCAGAAGCCGCCGAGTCACCTGACATGACAACAATAAGGTATGAATTCAAAAACCCAGTATTTATTAACCGTTACGTTGATTAATCAGTTGGTTTCGAAATTTTTAGGTCTGAAAAAATGGTTTGTGAAAATGTTTACGGCTGGGAGTTCTTGTATTCCTAGCCGTAAATAGGTATAACGGTTGGGAAATGTCGATTTCCCAGCCATTTACAAATTACACGGTTGGGATATATAAGAACTCCCATCCGTAACTAAATTGACTTGTACGAGATGGAGCATTCCTATCCGTAACCAGTAGTATAGGACTAGGAATATTCTAGCCGTATATTCTCCCGTGTTCAATTTTTTTTAGCTGTTGTATTGTTACGTCTCGGTTTTCCCAACCGTAATTATGTCTTGACCGTAATATCCAGTTTCCTATACATTTTCACATTACGTCTTGGAGTTTTCTTTCCGTATTTATGCCCTGTGTTGTACTGTGAACAAGCAATATACATACGGGTAGGTTTTCCTATCTGTAATTCTTTGTCGGCTTGGTCGACTACTAAGTTCCCATCCATTTTTTGGTTTTCGTCTGGGAATATTACCATTATCCCAGCCGTAGTTACGTTTGCGGCTTGGACTATCCAGTTTTCCTAGCCGTATGAGTTGTTACAGCTTGTTTCTATAAAATTTTCCCAGATGTATTTATTATCTAATTTTGGTTTTTTGCCTTGTTTGTCTTGGAACAGAGGGCAAAAGAAGAAGAAGAAAAGATCCCAAGAAGTAACACCTTCTAGTGACCCCACTCCGCAACCTCATCACGCAAAACCATTGGGTGCAGATGCAAGGAAAGCAATCGGAGTTGTGACTGCTGGAGAAAAGGAAGGTGGTGGAGATGGAGTTGGAGTCACTGGAGGAACTGAAGTTGGAGTTGTTGGAGGAACTGAAGTTGCTGTTACTGAGGGAGCTGAAGTTGTTGTTACTCAAGGAACTGAAGTTGTTATGACTGAAGTTGTTGGAACTACTAGTGGTGGTGGAAATAAAGTTGGCACTTCTAGTGCTGCTGCTATTGATAAAGGTAAATCCGTAGTCGAGGAGGGAAAAGAGGAGGACAAGAAGGAGGGAAAGAAGAAGTACAAACCTAAGACAACGCCAAGAGAAGTAATTCATTCTATGGAGCCTTTACCTCCAAAGAGGAATGGGAGACCTTGGGGTGAGACAAGAGATCGTTCCGTCTTGATTGGCTACACTTCTTCATGGGATGGTCGCGTTTGTGGCACAAAGATAATAAATCAAATTACATATATGTTATATTCATTTTGTTATGGATTATTATTTTTACAACCATTTTTTTTTTTTGGTAGTTTCCGGATAAAACTGTCCCTAAACTAAAGCACCAACAAGCAAAGTTTTGGCCATTGGACGATGAGCATCCAGATGTGCAAGTTTTGGTCGAAGATTCGGGGTTATGGTCTGGAATCGATGCTAGACATATGATTTTGTCACATTTTGTGGTTTTAGAGAAATATTTTGGCCCGAAACCATGACTTTTCACCTCCCATTCGGCGAGATGACAATCACTCCGGATGACGCAAAGAAAATCACTGGTCTAGCTTTGGAAGGAAAGGCGGTGTTTGAGGGTTTCAACAATTCCATGCCTTTTGATGAGCTTTGTTCCATGGCAAAGAACTGTCTTGGGTAGGTTAAAGATGAAGCGGAAGAAGAGTTTGAGATAGGGTCTGGAGCACCTCCTAGATCTAAGAGAAAATTTAGTGCACCGGGCGAACTTAGTGAAGCAGTTAATATGTCAAGGAAGATTAATTTGGTTCATCTGAGGGATAAGTTTGGGGATTATAAATGCAAGAAGGATATGGGATTGGTGGTTATGGACGCAGAAATAGCTAGACATACGGTTATATCTTACTTGTTGCATGCTCTTGGGACCGTCCTTTTCACCGATTTCTCAGGCAATAAGGTAAATGCATGTTACTTGCAGTGGTTGAAGACTCTCAGTCTCGATAAGGAAACAAACGAGGTATCTAGGTACTCGTGGGCCACCTCCCTCCTTGATGATGTGTTGGAATGTCTTTGCAAAGCTTCTAGATGGAACGAAACGCAAATTACGGGATGTGTTGCTCTTGTCCAGGTATCTTTTTGTTTTAATATAACATATGTTTATTTGTTTTACTTTTATAACTTATTTATAAACAATTTTTTTTATTTTTTGCCGTAGTCATGGGCTTACGACCATTTTAAAAGCTTGAGGCCTACTCGGAATGATGATGCCTCCATCTAATAATGTCTTGCTCGTGATTCCTTGGATTTAAAGCTTGGATTTTTTCCTTGTCCTCTGGGTAGAAGAAGTGGTTTAGCTTTTCTTGATCCCATATATTTTGATCCGTGATTAGCTCCTGAACTCTTATAGGTGTCTGTTATTGAGTGTTGGGGATTTTTTTGATTATATCCGCATTAGGGACCCATTTGTCTTCCCAAATTTTCACCGAAGCGCCATTTTTGACTTGCCAGATGAAATTACCTTTTATCAACTCCAATCCTTTTAATATGCTGGTCTATTGTTAATTAGACCTCATTGTAAGGTTTGAAAAACGGGTCACGGCTCAGGTCACGGGCACTAGGCGTGACCGTTATAACGTGTTTTGACAGGTGTGAGCACGTTTTGGGACAAAAACGCGTTATATAGTAAAAAAGCGCATTTTTTGGACGTTTTTTTTTAAATAACGGGCGTTGTAACGGTTAAATAGAAAATAAAATAAAATAAAAATCTGAAATCCCTATTTAGCGGTTATAACGTGCGTGAAAACGTTTTAACGAGTCTAAAAAACGTTGATACTAGGTTTTTTTTCTTTTTTAATACTCCATTCGTCCCTAAAAAGATGACCTATTAATTTTTAAATTTTGTCCCGCTAATAGATGACCTATATCATTAAAAAATGGGATATTTCTAATACTATCATTTTAATTGATTATTGCTAGTATAAGAAATATGTATAATTCGATAGTCATGTTTATATTCCTTACATAGGTGTTTTAAAATGCTTTTCACTATACGATTTACGAAAGTTTGATAAAATTCGTGACAGTCAATTATAACCACTAAAATTTCAACGAAAGCAATTATGCAATACATGCATAAATAAAGTGAAGAAAGAAACAATCATCAATCCAATTTAAGAGAGTACATAACATAACTAGGTAGACTTGTTCTTCATAAGATTGCAGAATTTACATCAAATGCCAAGAAGTAGTCAGGGGTTTAACTCGTCCGTAGGGTATTAATTTTTAAAAGTCAATCATCGAATGCTTAAAAAACTCAGTAAACTAGGCACTACATGGTGAGTTAGGGTAGAGTCAATCAATCCATTAATAGATTCGATCTAAAATTCCACTACTTATCAGATGATATGATTATTACGTCCAAGACTCCCAAGTCATGTACCCCACTGCCACTGCATGATGACGCATCTATAGTTAAATATGCTGGAAGAGGAAGCCGTTAATAATCCAGAGCATGTACCTCTACCATACAACTGGCATGATCATGAAGTTCAAATCTCATACGAAAGGTTACCGATGAGTGACTTTGTTTATGACTTTGGTAATCTTTCATTTGGAGACAATACACAAGGCTATGAATCCAACATAGATTCTCGTTATACTTCCGATCGCTCTGACCATGGTGTTCAACATATGATCGAAGAATATGATTCTAAAATTGATAAAAATAATGAAGGAAACAAATGTGTGTTGCGTACTGCACCTGATCAGGAAACATACCCTTAGCATCAACTTGTTTTTCCTTCCCTGAAAGCACATTGTCTACATTCCATCTCCATCTCCATACACACTACTCTTCAGATTTATCATTCCCTATATTTCCATACTCGATTTGCATGATTTACTATCTCCGCATCTATATCAGCAGTGATGGAACTCTAATCCCGTGAGACTGGCCAAGAAAGACAAAATCTACGTGAGAACCAAGTTAAGTGGTCCAGCAATAGAGATACAAGACTCTGGGAACAAAAGAAGAAAAATAGGACTAAGAGGTGCAAGCAGTGTCTAAATTTTGTTATATATTATGCGACAAAATTTTTTTTTTGCATAAGTTTAGCCCTACCCAACATCAAATTCTGGGTCCGTCCTGGTAACAATGATGATGAAAATGAAGGAGGTTATGATGATGATAATAAAGGTTATTATGATGATGATACTTATGCAAATGAAGATAGCCAGTACCCCCACGACGATGACTATGATGTGGAAAGGAACAACCGAGAAAATGAAGAATACATGAATAAATTAAAAGAAGGTGGTAGTCGTAGTTGGTTCGCGTAGCTTTTTAAACGATGAACACGAGTTTAACAATTCTATGTTTTTTAAATTTGCAGTTTTTAATTCTGTAGTTACTTTCCCTGTATCATTTAAAAAAAATTAATTCGAAGTTTTAAGCTTTCAATCCAAAGAAAGAAAAACTCAAAAAAAAAAAAATGAGAAAGTTATTTACACGATTATAACGTGCGTGAAAACGGGAAACCAGTTCTAAAAAACGCACGTTATAATGTTATTTAGAAAAACGGTTATAACGTGTATGAAAACTGAAAAACGGTCCTAAAAACTATCGTTATTTCCTATTTATCGGCATTATAAAGGCACGGGGTTCGGAGACCCTCACGGCCACGGTATATGAGTGTGACCGTTTTAACGGCCGTTTTTGCGGTAAAAACGGGTGTTTTTCAAACCTTGCCTCATTGTAACCTTCCATATTGATTGATAAGATCCAATTTAATAAAAAAAAACAAAAACAAAAAACGAATCAACAAGCTATCAGCCTATCGCATATTGAAATAAGCACTTTAAAAAATATATAGTAAGGAAAATCGTGATATAAAGAGTGGTGAATCCGCTCATCGTAGACCGTGCTGATGACGTGTTATGGACCTAGAAAATAAAGAAGGAAAGACACAAAGTAGAGACGAAGAAGGGGAAAAAATCTTATTAAATGTGTACAATATATAGACTAACATTAGAGCCTCTATTTATAGGGCTAGACACAAAGACATCCCAGTAATAACGGGATTTCCCCTAGATATTCTTCACATCATTACACATTTATAACACTTAATTATTTTTTTAATTAAAGACTGTTGATTTTGCTTTGTCATCGATTGAGCTGTCATCCGTCGCGCATTAATCTGGTCGTGTAAAACACGTAGTACTACTCACTAGCCTAGTTAGCAATTCGGGGTACGGGTAGAAGTTCGGGACGGTATACGTACGGGAATTATACGGATTTAGATAGATCGGATTCGGTCAAAAATCCGGTCAACGGTTTATTTTTCGGACAGTAGTTCGGAACGGGATACGTACGTGCATATTCATTTATAAATGTGAGTTCGGCACTTAAAATTAGGCTAACATATATGATAAATTGATAAGTATTATGACCTTATTACGAGACTAATTCGATTTGTATATGATTTATAAGATGGAAAAAAATATTTTTGCGTGATTATTTAACAAGAAGTAAACAATTTAATCGTATAAACGTATTATAAAACTTATAGACTTTTAAACAAAAATCAACATATAAAACACTGGTTAAACAACTACTAATAGAAAAATTTAATTGAATAATTGTATTTAAATATAAAGTATATACAAAATTAAACAAAAACCAATCAACAGAACTCTGGTGAGAGAGTTACCTATGTGAGTTCTAGTTCGGAAATATCATTCAGATACGGTCAGTTCGGACACGTTCTCGAATCATTCGTGAGGTCTATATAATCCGGGAACTAGGTTCGGAGTTCAAATAGTTCGGAAGTATCATTCGGAGATGGTCAGTTCGGATATGTTCGCGAATCATTCGGGAATGATTCGGAGAATTACTAACTAGGCTCACTAGTACTAAGCAGTAAGCACTCTAAAACTAGATACGAATAAATAAACAGTCCTTCTGAACGGACCGCGTTCCTGGACAACGCAAATACAAAATTCCCTTTTTCTCACACAGTTTTTTGTGTGGGTCCCGGTGGGCCTGCGGAGGACAGCAGGGGGTCCCGCTTTTGGGGCTGGGTTTGTGTCTGGTTGTTTTTGTGTGGTTTAAGAGCTTCTACAATGAAATGTGTGTGAAGAAAAAAGTGTTCGTCCACATAGGATACACAACAATTTTTATAAAAAATAGTCTTCAACCCATTGATGTGAGGATGATGTGGCAAAAAAAAAAAGGTTAGACATCCTCTAAGTCAACCACTAGTTTTAGACATTCACTTAGAGGATGTCTTCCCATCCTAATCACATTTTTGTTAATAAAAATCATTAAAATCAAAAATGTCAATAATTTTAACCAATCATATGCATACAATTAAGTAAAAGAATGATACAACATTTTATGGGTTGGAAATAAAATTTATTTTCTCATAATATTTAGGAATTTATACCTAGATGATGTCTTAAAAATGATGTCACATATGAAAGATCCACATTCACTATTAAAGAAGCTCTAAATTCTCAGTTCACCAAAAAATTTTGATAAATAAAATAAAATAAATTTAATGGGTACAAAATACGAACCTTGAAATATAGGACCAGCACTCTGACTTATTCATCAAAGCTTTTAGATCTACTCGTTTCCTGAAACTGGCCTGGTTGGTCGGTTTTTAATTTGGGAGTCGGTGGAAGATCGTTGTGTGGTTTCTCTTTTGCATGTTCATGTACGTAACAACTTTGATTCTTTTAATTGTGGTGTTTGTTGACGATGGCAGAGAGCAAATCTTGTAATCAACGACATGCAGATGATTCCATAGTTTTCATTTTTATCCAAGTGATTACTAATTCATCACAAAAAGTTTTCATTTCATTAAATCATTTGATTCTCATTAGAGAACATTTATCACATATATTGATCATGACTATGACCATTTATACACCAAATAAGACTCCATCGCTCCTCTGTAACTGTATATACCATCTGATCCAATATCATATTCGCAAATGCGAGGACATCTACGCAAATCCCTTTTAGCTTTGTAAATTTGATATCCTTCTTGTCTAGGGATACCATTGTCGTCCCACCAAAAAAGTGTTGTATCCCAAAAATTGACATAAAATTCCCAGGACCAAGCAACATCAAAAGCCAGACTACGCTCACCTAGATCGTCATCTGCAGATTTGCAATGATAGGTAAGCATTGTATTTGGAGATAATTTATTCCTCACGATTACTGAATTCGGATAATGATGAGCTCCGAAGCCATCCGTCACCGATGAAAACCCAAAAAATATCGTTAAAACAATAAGGAGGAGTTTGGCAGATACAAGAAGACTGCAACTAGTATTACCATTGATTAAGAAACAAGCCATTGTTTGTGGTTGGTTTTCTGCTCTAAACTGTGTTGCACAGGGATACATTTATAGCGTTTTGGTGTTTTATTAAAAAAGGAAAATGATAAACATAATTAATTTTGCAATTAAAGACCATTGATTTTGTTTTGCCATCAAACGAGCTGTCATCCAGTCACACATTAATTTGGCGCGATAGAACATAGAAAGTTAATTGTATAATAAGATATTCATTGATTTTCATTGGTATATAGCCGATAAAGATTGCTCTTTCTCTATACATATGTACAGTATATAAATACAAATATATGGATTAATTCTTAACTGTGGTGGTCGATTAGGCATTAATTAACTACGGGAAACAAGAATCGATTTTTCAAATAAACCCGATATGTTTGAATTTTTAGATCGTTTGCTTTGCGGTGTTTGTGGTGTTAGTAGTATTTACGTTCATTACTGTATGTGATGCAGCCCTGAACAGACGGCTAAAAGAATAGATTTTGCTCCACTGGTACGAAGCTGGTAGGAGCCATTGGAAGTTTACGAGTCCTCTATCCAATCTAGATGCTCGACAAAATCTTTGCCTACTCTTCTACGCGATATCAGCTCCCTGGTGATTTAAAAAAAAACACGAAATCATGTAAATTATATTACTTTGTTTTAGAATTTATATGTTCTTTTAAGGATTTCCCCAAAGACTTATATCCTAGCAAATTTTACTCATAATAAGAAGTTACTGTGAAATTACTAAGCTTACATGGACAGCCATGCACAGGAAGCGTAATTGCCAAAAGAGAAGGGCTGAGATGGCTGAGAAACTCGAAGTCAGAGATGCAGCTCGTGAAGCCGCTCTGCGGTACGATTTTGTTGCTTTCACTTTTCTTAATTAAACAGCATAGTCTCTGACATTGAAACTTGATGTTTGTTGATAAAGTTATGTTTTACTCATTTTGTATTGTACGGTTTTTTCAGTGAAGTCTAAAAAGCAGAAGTAATTAATGTCCAAGACACAGAAGACTCAGGGTAAGGTGGCCAAGGGTGCCCAACCGAAGGAAGCAAAGCTTGGTGGTGGTGGTGGTGGAAAGCGTTAAGCAACATTGATCTGGTTTAAGATACATGATCGAATTACCTTATTTTCATATGTATTATATTTGTTTTATCTTTATGCCTTGAGGACTTTGCAAATTCCGCTTACAGGTTCATCATATCACTTTTTAGTTCAAAGGCAAAGGCAGTTGAGAACAAGATGTGCTCAAGTTAAAAAGATTCTTTTTGATTGCGTAATTTCATCTAGAATTGAATAAAACTACAACTTCAAAATAAATATTGAAAATACAACTAGATGACATATTTCATTCTAGAATAAATATTGTCTTAAAGATTCAGCTTTCAGTAGTTAAATCTTGTTACTGTGTCCAACTCGACTTACATATAGATACCAAATCGATAATGCTACACCCGAAATTCTGAATGCACTTTTGGTTTGGCATAAAATATACACAGTGAAATTCCAAGAAAATAGATTAAGAAGGTAAATTTCCCAGCTTGCTATAGCCAATACAATGGGAAAGTTTAAGAGGGCGTTGGTCAATTCATATGATAGCGGCAGATTTTTTCTGAATAACCGTGAGTTAAGCTTCCTTTGATTTTTCTAGCTAGATTATGCCATTGCCCATTGGGATGTTGGAAAATACAGGGTAATAGAGGATGTAAACAGAAATTGAAAAGAATGTTGTAACACAAGTTTCAAGCCCTTACGATTCTTTTCAGCAATTATTTCGACCCTTCCCAAATAATTGGCGAGTACAATTGGTTAGTGAAATATTGTCTTCGGGATAGAATGAAGCCCAAACAACGTTGTTGAATTCAAGAGTTGTACTCTCTTGACCCAACCAAGAACACACAGTATTTTGTTTCTGAAGATGCTTAGAGAGAAAGAAATTTTGATGATTCAAAACGAGTTATGGGAGATGGTATTTATAGGGGTTTTCGCATCTGTTGGGAAAAGACATCTTTTCACCAACAGGTTTCTCTTCACCAAAACGAAGAGTCTCTTCATCATCAGACATGTCTGTTGGATTCGAAAACGAAGAGTCTCTTCATCTGTAAGATGCTTAGGACCCCCTAGATAGCGCGGTTGAAAATATTCCAACATGTGACTCATTCTATTACATTAAAGATCGCAAGACACAACTACAGGCAACAGCAGTAGCACTCGTGTATACGTTTCAGTGAGTTATATTTGAAGATTTTGTTTCCTTCATCGTAAAATACTAATGAAAACTCAAGACCACCATGGCATTATGTTTATTAACCCCTCGACCAATAGAGTCCCGCCAAGCTTCCTTTTGAGGTTTACCAATACCTAAAGCTCCTTCGTGAGAGAAGGTTTTCCTCACCGTTTTGTTTAAAAAGGGGTTTTCTCACCCTTCAACGTGGGGCTCATATGACTTAGGAGTTTAAAGGTTTTGATATCACTGATCGAATCAGCTTTGCAACCCCTCTGTCGTTGGCACGAAAGCGCCGCAATGGCATTCATTCTCGACATATATTCATCTGGTCAAGAACATCATAAAATTTTGTTCTTCAATTGAGGAAAAATAGATAAACTTTTGGAGAGCCTGGTTGTGTGTTAGTGATCTGAGAGTAGGTGGATAAAGATCAGTGTAAGGTCTTGCTTTTGGGGAAACAACACTTATAAGTTGTCAGTTTGCTCTAACGACATTTGCTCTATTCTCGACATATATTCATCTTGTCAAGAACATCATAAAATTTTGTTCTTCAATTGAGGAAAATAGATAAACTTTTGAGAGCTTTGTTGTTCACATCTTATTTAATATCATATGCTTGTGTGTTAGTGATCCCTGAGAGTAGGATTCCATCGAAAAGAAAATGGATAAAGATCAGGTAAGGTCTTGCTTTTTGGGAACGAGTTTGTCTAACAAAGATTTGTTTTTTGTCTTCATGCATTTTTTGTACGTTCCATTCCGAGCGCGGAAACTACTAACTGTTCAATTTTCTTATTCCTACGATGATCTTTTCAACTAAATCAATCCAACGGTCGCAGAACGCTAGTTCAAAAATGCTCTAGCAATCAAGAAAATCGAAAAATAATTTCCTTGCTTTTGCATGTTCATGTAACAACTTTGATTCTTTTAATTGTGGTGTATGTATATGATGGCAGAGCCGATCTTGTAATCAACGACCTGCATTGATTCCTTAGTTTTCATTTTTGTCCAAGTGAAGTACTAATTCATCAGAAAAAGTTTGCATTTTATTTAATCATTTATCAATATCAGAGAACATTTCTTACATACTGATCATGACCATGGCCATTTATACACCAAATAAGTCTCCGCTGCTAAATTATAGCCATATAAACCATCCGATCGAACATCATATTCGCAAGTGCCACCGCATCTGTCCATATCCCTTTTGGCTTTGAAAACTTGATATCCTCTTTGTCTAGGCCGACCATTATCATCCCACCAAAAATTACACCAAAAAAGTGTTGTATCCCAAAAATTGACATAAAATTCCCAGGACCAAGCAACATCAAAAGCCAGACTACGCTCACCTAGATCGTCATCTGCAGATTTGCAATGATAGGTAAGCATTGTATTTGGAGATAATTTATTCCTCACGATTACTGAATTCGGATAATGATGAGCTCCGAAGCCATCCGTCACCGATGAAAACCCAAAAAATATCGTTAAAACAATAAGGAGGAGTTTGGCAGATACAAGAAGACTGCTACTAGTATTACCATTGATTAAGAAACAAGCCATTGTTTTTGGTTGGCTTTCTGCTCTAAATTGTGTTGCAGAGGATACATGTATAGCGTTTTGGTGTTTTGTAAAAAAAGGAAAATGATAATCATAATTAATTTTGCAATTTAATACCATTGATTTTGTTTTATCATCAAACGAGCTGTCATCCAGTCACGCATTAATTTGGCGAGGTAGAACATGGTAAATTAAGTTTTCCAAATTTCGTACACTCATTTCTCTTATTTCCCATCCCATAAAATCCTATCCCCAATAATCTTACGTAGCACTCGTAAATATTTTTTTTTCCGTTTCACAAAGATAGTCCGGTTTGATTTGTCAAGATATTAATAGGGGTTAGTCAATTCAGATTTATAGGGAATTTTGGAGACATTCCAAATCTCTTGTTAGTCGATATGGAGTCTTTGTAAATCTATAAGAGTTTCTGTTATTAGATAGTGACTTTCTAAAAGTCTTTAGAATTTTCTGTTATTGGATAGTGACTTTATGAAAATCACTAGAATTCTCTATTATTGGATTTGGATTTCCAAATCAATGATTTAAGGTTATGGGAGACTTTTGGAGACTTTTAAGTGAAAATATACCATAAAAGGCTTAAAAAAAATCGCTCCAAAATAGGTGATATTTGTAGAGACTTTAGGATATTCAAAAAAATAAAATAAACAAACACATAAGCTATAATAAATTTCATCCATATATAAAAAATATATATCATTTTCCAAAAACTCCACATTATGGGAGATCTCAACCCATGCATTATGTTCATGTTCAATTTGGTTTAATTATCGGTTGACTAAATAGTCACGATTTCTAAATTTACAATTTTCATTGATTATATTCTTCCATTTTTTTATATTTATTATATATTATGGTTTTATACAATGATTTTTGAATTATTTTTCCTTCTAATTTGAAGTATGTAAGATAAAATTCCTATATATTTGTCTCCGTGACTCACTGATATTTCTTAAAAATCACTTAGAGAGTCACCCAAAATCAATAGATTTATAGCGAGTCTTCCAAAATCTCTTACAAAAAAATTCTCTCGATATCTTTGAAAATTCCAATTGACTAACCCCATGTAAGAAGACTATTGTAGTTTACATGTCTACTCTCAAATACTTGGCTAATTTAGTTCAATTAAAATGTTAATAATAAAAACTTCCAAAAATTGATATGAAATTGTAAATAGGAAATAAAAAAAAAAAATTAAAACATATCCCATTTGTGGAAACAGTATCACCAAAATTAAAAGAGAAAATATTTGGAATATTGTGCGGCAAAGTATTATTTATGGAAACAGTATCACCAAATGTCTCTTAATCAAAAAAAAAAAAAGGCATACAGTAGAACCTCTCTATATTAATATTGTTGGGCATACAGAAAATTATTAATATATGGAGGTTATTTATATAGAGAGGTATCCATAAAAAATGTAAAAATTTAAGTTCAAATGCTTTTGTAGTTATATCTATATGATGTATATACATTTTTATAGTTGCAATATACAAGTGCATATATATATCTTGGAATTTGTAGTTCCAAGAAGCTTTAAACATGCATGACGAGTTGGAAATGTTATGGCTTCAACGAGAAGGTGTCTATGTTGATGAGATATTACGCATCCGCAAGTTAAAAGATGTTGTAGTAATTCAAAAAATTACTTATTTTTCTCAAATAACTATAAATAATTATTTTGTTAATCATAAAGTTAATGTAAGTAGATATATATATTTTTTAATATAATATTGATTATTACTATTTGGAGGTAAATTTTTTAAGGAGGAACTGGAAAAAATCATTAATATTAAACTGGAGAGGTTATTACTATTGCTCACTGGCCCAAGTTGGGACCATAAATTTTTATTAATATGTAGAGGTTATTAATATATGGAGTATCAATATATGGAGGTTCTACTGTATATATTTTCAGCATTTGACGGATAACAGCTTGGTGCTCATTATCCTTGGTTGATGAATTCATTTCGACCACTGTCATTTTTTTTTTTGGCGGCATCACTCATAGCTTTCAAAATTGCCTCAGCCATAGCCCCTAAGTAAGCTAGTTTTTCGTAATCCATGGGGTTCGGGAAAAAAAAAAAGCTGAAAAGATTATAGAGATAAAAAATGGTGTTTGCAAAAAAAAAAAAAAAAAAAAAAATGAAAAGAATATAGAGATAAAAATAACCTGGCTAAATTGGGGCTTATGCCACTTAATTGGAGCCTATAGAAATTTTGTTTCCACCTCAAATAATGAGGGGGGTGTTTAAAAATTAGATGAAATTACCAAATAACCATAATCTAAAATACTAAAACCTAATTCACTCTTATAATCATCACCGCCTCCTTCACCATCATCACTTCCTTCACTGTGAACTTAATACCTCCGCCATCTCCATGATCACTGTCGCCCTCACAAAAAGTTCAAATCACACCATCAACGACCGCAAAAAAAAGACAATTAAAAAGCTCCCAAATTAGATGTGATGACTTAAACCCAGTCTTAGTATACCAAATGCACGCTCGACAAAGGTCGAATCCAATATGAGATTAGGCATAACTGCATAAATTTCTTCAAAAATGACAAACGCAAAAACCCAGAATCGGGGGATATGTTGCGATATGTTAACCGATTTTGGATTTGGGTTTTTAAAAAAAGAAAAAAAAACATAATCGGTAAATATGTAGCAACATATTCCCCGATTATGCTTTAATTTTTTTTCTGTCTATTTTTCTGCCCACAATCGGATTAAGTCGTCATGGACAAATACCGATTTTCTATCCAGCACCAACACATATTTAATTTAATTTCTCAAAAACAGTATTATTACACTAAACAATTTAGTGCACCAAAAACCTCTCATCAAGGAAGAGTTGCATACATTACAATAATAACTATTTAAAGTTGCTCAACTCAAAATATGTAGTTTTGTTCTTATGCTTTGATCGATCAAACTTAACTTTTTCACCTCGCCATATATATAGTATGAATAATCACTCAAAATCAGCATTTGTTTGCTTCCATCAATGGATGAGATTGAGACTAAGAGATCTAGAGAGAGGAAAAATCATGAGAAATTAATCAAAATTCAAAAATGCAACACATTTAACAAATCAATAATAACAGGCACCCAATTCTTCAAGCTTTGAATCTTTAATAGTACACAGCTGGAGAACCAAAATTAGGAAATCCTTGTTCCTTAGTTCAATATCCATGAAATAAAAAATCAACAAATACCATGACTTCCAACAAGATAACTGCTTACTATTTGATTTATGCATTTGAATATGATCATGAGTGATTAATAGCCGACGTGAACGTGTTGTGACACCAACTCCACGTTATTAAAACTGTTTCCTTATTTTTAGTTGGTTTATTTCCTTGTTTAGTTAGCATTTTAAGAGTTATTAAAACTCTAAGTTATTTACTTCTTATGCAAGGCTTTGAAGCTATATATAGCCTGGCTAACTTAGTATTCGATTATCAATCAATATAAACAAGTTTCATTAAACAAGGGTTTCCCTATCAGAGCTGGTGGCTGACCCCCAATCAAAGGGTTTATCTAGTTCTGATTTCTGTTTCACGTAAGTTTTCATTCACTAAAACTATAGAACCCTAACATCTGGATCAGAGCCAGCGATCCGAAAACAATTTTCATGTACCATCATCTTCCACTACTTCATTCAATCTATTAAAAAAATATAAAAAAAGGTTCGTGAAACTGTTAGCAAAGTACGACGGCACCACCAACAAGCTTCACCAGTTACTGCGCAGGTACGATTCATTAGTTTGGTTATTTACGATAAGATTTGCTGAGGTTGCTTCCATCGAATCATTAATTAATTAGAAAGCATCAACAGCATAACACCTCAACTTCCGTGTTAAGGGTTATTCGAGTTTTTGTCTGATTTTCATCCAACCAGTAGGAGTTTGGGTAGGGTTTAAGTTCTATTCTTTCACAACACAAGTTTCTCTTTAAAATTACCACCAATTTTTTTTCTATGATGGGTCATGATTATACGGATAGTCTGAAACAAGTTAATGATAATGTGGCTGCGTTATCTAAAACCGTGGATACCCTAGTTTCTTCTCTCGATGCACAACACCTTGAAGATGAAAACAAGAGCAAGACTAAGGCTGTTGAAGAACGACAACGCAGAGAAGAGGAACGTGTTGCGCGTCAAGATGAAACGACGGAGAACCATCGAGTTATTTCGGAAACTATTGCCACCAGTATCACCACCTCTTTGCACACCTTGTCTACAACTCTATCCACAAGTATCTCTGAAGCTTTAACTGACCGTCTAAATACAGAGCTTACCAGCTCCATAAAGATGGCTTTTAATGACTATCGGATTCCTGGTGATGGTCACAATCGTGGTCCAACTCCTCCACCTCCACCACCGCCTGCAAAACCTAGTGCTATTAACCTAAAGTTTCCTCACTTTGATGGAGAGGATCCTGATAGTTGGATTTTCAATGCCGACCAATATTTCGCAGTCCATACAGCGGACGATGCTCTTAAGATAACTATTGCTGCCGCCAATCTAAAAGAGGATGCCAACGTATGGTATCGTTGGAAATAGACTAAAGCCACGATTGTCACTTGGGCAGAATTTTGTTCGCATGTTCGTGCTCGGTTTGCTCTTGACAAATTTGTGGATGCACGCTTAGCTATAAGCACAATAAATCAGCAAGGCTCGGTACGTGAACATATTCCTGACTTTGAAAGATTAATAAATTTTGTGGATTTTCCTGAGGATTATTTGGTCAGTTGTTTTATTCGTTCATTGAAACCACATATTGGAAGTATGGTTAAATTACTTGCACCTCAATCTTTGACGGAGGCTTTTACCAAAGCAATTCACCAAGAAGAAGCATATGAGGCTACTAGGTATGCCTCCAAGCCACCTTATCGTCCTCCTCATAACAGGCCTGCTAGTAATGTGCAACCTACTCTGTATAAAAAACATGTGCCTCCTGGAGCAAGAAGGCTTTCGGTGGATGAACAGAAGCAAAGACGTGCACAAGGTCTATGTTTTAACTGTGATGAAATCTATACACCCACTCATGTTTGTGTCAATCCCAGATTGACTATTTTAGATGTTCCTGACGTCGATGAGGAAGTTGCGGAAGTGGAGGTTGTTACTGACTCACCTGTGAATGCTACCAATGCGGTCCCTCCTAATGAACCAGTTGATGCCGCACCAAAGATTACTATGCATTCTCTTTTGGGTACTCCTTTTCCTAAAACAATGCGTCTCTCTGGTTTTACGAAAGGGCAAGCTTTGACAGTTCTTGTCGACTCGGGTTCCACGCACAATTTCCTACACCCCAAGGTAGCCAAACAGTGTGGATATTATGTTTCCACCACAGACGCTAACTTATGTGTCACAGTTGGTGATGGTGGTCAGCTCAGTACTCAAGGATTTTGCTCTCATGTTCCAATTCAGATACAAGGCTATACTTTTCTTTCTGATTTTCATCTTTTGCCTATCAGTGGTTGTGATGCCGTGTTGGGTGTCCAATGGTTACGTACGTTGGGCGAAATTTTGTGGGATTTCACTTCTTTAACTATGAAGTTCCAATACCAAGACGCTGGCATTTTTTTGGTGGGTAACAACACCTCCACTGTTATGATGTTAGATAGTTCTCCCATGCAGCACTGGCCAAGGAACACTTTGGAATTTTGCTACAACTCTTAGAAGTTAATGCCATTACAGGTGACTTGCGTGCTCACCTACCATCCGAAATTCGGCAATTGTTGTCCTCATACAGTGACATATTTCGGTCTCCCAATTCTTTACCACCTTCACGATAACATGATCATCACATTCCTTTGCAGCCTGATGCTTTCCCGGTTAATATTAGACCATATAGGTACCCCCATTTTCAAAAGAATGAGATTGAGAAAATAGTAGCTGAGTTAAAAGACGTTGGATTAATCCGTCCCAGTTCCAGTCCCTTTTCTTCTCCGATTTTGATGGTTCTCAAAAAGGATGGTACATGGAGAATGTGTGTGGACTATAGGGCACTGAACAAACTTACTATTAAGGATCGGTTTCCTATTCCTTTGGTGGATGAACTCTTGGATGAGTTACACGGTGCGTGCTTCTTTACCAAGCTAGACTAACGATCTGGTTACTATCAGATTCGTCTCTTTGACCCGGACATTCCTAAGACATCTTTTCGGACGCACGATGGCCATTATGAATTCTTGGTAATGCATTTTTGACTCTCGAATGCTCCGGCTGTAGGACCAGAATATCGCTACAACGTTATTCTTGCGATATTAACAACGTTTCTGCGAGCGTCACTGCCAATTCTTTAACAACATTTCACGAGCGTCACAGAACATCCAAAAGAAACTGACGATGGAAGAAATAAAAGAATAATGTGTTGATCCTACGATGGTCATCATTCTTGCGATAGAGAATATTATAGCGATCGCGATGAGATCGCAGAATAGATCCGAAATAGGAGGAAAACTTAGCTGTCATCCATTATGTAAATCCCTATACAAAGGGTTCGATAGATCCAGAAAAGGATGATGTATTATTGAGAGTTGAAAAAGTCTTGAGGAGAGAGAAACTCCAAGAAAATATTTGTAATCTTGATTTCTCCCAATTCTGTAAACATTTCGGAGATTTGAATAGTAAAGTGTCATTTAAATCTTTGAAGTTTAATTGATTTCCAATAGATTTCTATAGAATCTTAACAAGGGTGTAGTGTGGGAATTCCTGCAACTACATTTTGGCGCTAGAAACAGGGATTGAATTAACGAAAATTGAAGAAAAAGCGAAGAAGAAGATAAAAATTATTCAAGATTAAGGAAATCATTAAGTAAATCGGTGAGATAATTGAAGGAAGAATGATCAGAATCAAAAAGGATTGTAGAAAATTGGAATGTGATATGGTAACAAGAGCAATGGTTGATAGATTTCATGAAAACATTAAGGGGAAGATACATAAACGGGATTTTGAAGGAAGGAATATTATGACAGTGGAGAAGATATCATCATTAAAAGATTGGGAAAAGCAGGAGATCACATTCACAGCAGCAGAAATACCAGAACAAAATCTAGGTCATATATCTTCTTTGGTAATTACGATATCCGCTATACCAGTGATAAAGGGAGAATCAATAAAATCTGAAGAAGAATGGGCTATGAATAGAACTTTGGTAGATACAGGAAGTTCTATGGATATAATGTTCTATCATACTTTTACGAAAATGGGATATAAGGATGAAGAAATGTTTAATTCAACATATCATATTCATGGCTTTAGAAAATCGTTAACAAAACCTAAAGGCGAAATAGTGGTACGAATTCCACTAGGAGAGATTGAAACACAAGTATCATTATGCGTGGTAGATGTGGAATCACCGTACAATATGATACTGGGAAGACCATGGATACATGCAATCAAGGCTGTAGCATCAATGTTGTATCAGTGCATTAAATTTCCTATGCCCAGTGGAATCGGAGAAATTAAAGGAGACACAGATTTTGCGAAATTGTGTTACCAAATTGAAGTAAGAAATTGCGAAGAACGTCCAAAATTGCGAAAAGCTCGCAGAAAATTGGCGAGAGAAACAAAGAAGGAAGAAGAATTTAAAGTTTACATGATAAGAGCAAAAGAAGGAAACGGAATACCCAGTGAAATCCCACAAGAAGGAGATGAACTCGCGAGAATTATGAAAGCACCAACACCAATGGGAGAACCTGAAGCCAGTTATGTCGCAGCAGAACCAACAAAGGAAATAAATATTGGAAGTAAAGAAGATCCTAAAATGCTAAAAATTGGGACTAGAATGGAGGCAGATGAGGAAGAAAGAACTATAAATCTTTTGCGAAAGTATGCAGATATCTTCGCGTGGAGCATGGACGAGATGCCAGGGATAGACCCGTCAATAGCATGTCATAAATTAGAAATCAACAAAAACATAAGACCATTTAAGCAAAGAATAAGGAAGATCGCAACAACATATCATTCTCAAATAGAAGAAGAATTACATAAGATGCTCGACGCAGGAATTATAAGGCAAGCAAAATATCCAGAGTGGATTGCAAATATGGTAGTGTTCCCAAAGAAGAATAAGGGGATAAGAATTTGTATAGATTTCACTGATTTAAACAAGGCTTGTCCAAAAGATAGTTTTCCATTACCAGATATTCCACAGATGGTTGAATCAGCAGCAGGAAATGCGAGAATATCATCGTTGGATGGGTATAAAGGATATAATCAAATCCCTCTCTCTGAAGAAGATCAAGAACATACCGCATTTTTTTCTCCAAGAGGATTATATTGTTATACAAAGATGCCATTTGGCTTACGAAATGCTGGTGCAACGTATCAAAGAATGGTGGAGAAGGTGTTTGCAAAGTGGATCCACAAAACATTAGAAGTGTATGTAGATGATATGATGATCAAAAGAAAAGAAGCTGAGGATCATGTGCAAGATTTGAAAGAGATTTTCGATCAAATGCGGCAATTCAATATTAAAGTGAATCCTGATAAGTGTACTTTTGGAGTAACTTCAGGGAAATTTTTGGGGTTTATTGTATCAAAAGAAGAAATACAAGTTGATCCAGAAAAGGTACAAGCAATTCGCGATATGCCAACACCTGCGACGGTAAAAGATGTGCAAAAATTAAATGGACTCTTAGCCTCGCTGGGAAGGTTTATTTCGTGATCTTCAGACAAGTGAAAACATTTTTTCGATATACTCAAGAAGGGAGCAAATTTCAAGTGGACAGATGAATGCGAAAAATCTTTTCAAGGAATAAAATAACATTTAACGAACATAACTATTTTACAGAAAGCAGAACCAGGAGAAGAATTATTGATTTATCTTGCAACAACCACATATGCGCTAAGTGCCGTGTTGTTGCAAGTAGATGCAGGGGTGGAAAAACCAATTTATTATATTAGTAAACATTCAATTCTGCAGAGAGAAATTATTCAAAGATTGAGAAGCTAATTCTAGCATTGGTGCATGCAACTTTCAAACTTCGCATCTATTTTCAAGCACATAAGGTCAAAGTGTTAACGAAAGTGCCAATTGAGTCAGTAATGAAAAATTCAAAGATATCAGGCAGAGTTGAGAGATGGAATGCACAAGTAGGACACTTTGATATACAGTATGAAATTTTATCCTCGCCAAAATCACACGTCATCGCAGAATTCTTAGATGAATTTCCTTTAGAAGATGATGAAGCTGTGGAGGAGATGATGAATGTAGAAGAGGAATGCGGAGATCCAAAAGAGCTATTAACAGAACCCAACAGATGGGAAATATTAGTGGATGGATCATCCAATGGAGAAGGAAATGGAATTGGAGTTGGAGTTGTTTTCATATCGCCAGAAGGAGAAAAACATCTTTTTCATTTAGATTAGAATTTGCATCCACTAATAATGAGACAGAGTATGAGGCTGTGATCCATGCTTTAAAATTTGCGATAGAAATGAATTTGGAAAATTCCAGAATCACCAGTGATTCACAATTGGTTATTCGCTAGATAAAAGGAGAGTACACAACAAATGAACCATCCCTGAGAAAATACAAAAGACTCATTGAAGAATTATCTGCGAAAATTCCAAAAATAAAATGGAGACACATATCAAGGAAAGATAATAGTCTCGCAGATGCTTTCGCTTTCATATCTAGTATGATGACAAATCCATTGGCGAGGTGCATAAAATTTTAAACACTTTCATTTCCATCGATAAACAAAGAGGAGGAAGAGACAGATGTAATGATGGTAGAAGCTGGCGAGGGAGAACCCACGAGCAATATCACGGATTGGCGAGTAGATCTTCATGCATACTTGGTTATAGGAGAGATTCCAAGAAATAGATTAGAAGCACACAAGTTGATAAGTAGGGAAACCAATTATGAGCTAAGAGATGGAGTGTTATATCGCAGATCTTTTAATGGACCATCGCTAAGATGTTTGACGAGAGAAGAAGGACAAAAAGTATTAAAGATGTTACATAGTGGTGATGCTGGTAATCACAGTGGAGGAAGATCTTTAGCATATAGAACAAAAATGCAGGGTTATTACTGGCCGTATATGCATGAGGATGCAGAGCAACTCTCAAGGCGTTGCGAAGATTGCCAGCGATACGGAAAAAAGATACATGCACCAGGAGCACCATTATCATCTTCAACAAGTGTATGGACTTTTGGGAAATGGGGGTTAGATATTGTGGGACCATTTGTACCTAGTTCTGGACAGAGAAGATATCTGATTGTCGCAACAGATTATTTCACAAAATGGGGAGAAGTAAAGGCAGTACAACATATTCGCGATAAAGATATTTTTACATTCATCTTTGAAAATATAATCTGCAGATTTGGGATTCCAGCACAATTAGTATCTGATAATGGAAAACAATTTGAGGGACAGAATATAGAATTGTTACTTAATGCATTTAAGATAAAATATGGAAAGTCTACTCCTTTATACCCACAAGCAAATGGTCAAGCTGAGGCAACTAATAAAAAAATCGCATACATCTTGAAAAAGAAGTTAGAAGGATACCACAGAGCATGGTGCGAGCAAATACATAATGCAATATGGGCTTACAACACAACTAAATGAGAAGCAACTGGAATGTCACCATTTTGTTTGACATATGGGGTAGAAGTTGTATTACCAACAGAAGTTGTTATTCCTATAACAAAAAGAGAAGCATATACATAATGGGATGGACCATATATCATCAAAGAGATAATTGGAATTGGGGCATACAAACTAATGGATCTGAAGGAAGAAATGTTGGTCAAAGACTCGATAGACCATGGAATAGATTATTTACAATATGGGCTTACAACACAACTAAATGAGAAGCAACTGGAATGTCACCATTTTGTTTGACATATGGGGTAGAAGTTGTATTACCAACAGAAGTTGTTATTCCTATAACAAAAAGAGAAGCATGGGAATAAAATTTAAGTGCCGGTTTGATACTGAATAAGTTGGATGAATTGGAAGAAAAAAGAGAACAAAATCTACAACGTATGGAGAATTATCAACGCAGATTAGCTCGCGAGTACAACAAACGTGTTAAGAAGCGTGAATTTCTTCCTGGAGATCTAGTGCTGCGAGAAACACCAAGTTATCAGCGAGAGAGTGGTGGAAAGTTGGCGAGAAAATGGGATGGACCATATATCATCAAAGAGATAATTGGAATTGGGGCATACAAACTAATGGATCCTGAAGGAAGAAATGTTGGTCAAAGACTCGATAGACCATGGAATAGATTATTTCTGAAAAGGTATTATCAATGACATCTTCTACAAGATAAGAGATACTGGTATGTTATATGATGAAACAAAATTCTTCAATCTCTATTTACAACTGAAATTTTTTTCTGATAACAAAGCACAACAAAAACAGCGAGCATTATCGCAAGAAAAGCGAATACAAATTTCGCAGAGATTAATAGAATGGGACGAACCTTTATGGCGTGCACCTTAGTTCGCGAATAAAATTTCGCAAGAGGAAAATGTAAGACCTAATAGCACGTCATAGGAGGGGGTATCTCTTGACATGATTCGGGGTAAGGTTATCACCGATGCTGGATCTGAGTCATGCGGATGTTGGAGTTAAAGAAAACCTATCCGGGAGAGAGATCTTGGATTTCCAACTATATATGGTTATACCCTGGTTGGACGACTGAGAATCTCTTCCAAGAAGTGAAAAGTATGACCAAGGCGCCGAGGTACACGGTTGATCCAAGGGTGCCAAGGGTGTACGAAACTCCCTTGCCATTCTTGGTAAGTCTTGGCTATGATGCACTTGGCCTGAAGAAAACCCCACTTAGGGTGAAGTCTTGTAACTATAAGCCATATAGGCATAAATGACAAGAGGCTGCGAAAATAGCTGGTTGTTGGTAAATCTGGATGGGAGGATCTAGTCTTGTATGGCCGATGTGCCCTCCTTGAAGGGGAAACCAGGGGGAAGATAAGGGCGACACCCTCCATTAGGGAGCTGATAAGTGTCTTAAGACGGCAATGTCATGGGGCTTTATGATCGCAAGAACATTTAGGCCTGTCATATTATCGTGTGACGTAAATTATACAGAGGAAACAAGCCAAAAGTTAAGATGAGATCAATGGGTTTTTACATGAAAGTGTAAAGACGTCCTGCGATTTCATCGCAAGACGACAATGTCACGAGGCTTTGATCTTGCGAGAGAGCTTAGACTTGTCGTATTGTCTCAATACAATCAAAGAAGAAAGATAAGGCAATATTGATGGGTCAATACATGACGATTTTGTCGTAAAAAGAAAAAAGTTTGGCAAAATAAGACCTTTAACTAGGAAGGCGAAATAAGACCAAAAGAATAATCTTACCAATTAACTATTCTATTTTAAGATTGCAGGAAATATTCATTCATCGCAGAGTAATGTATAAGAAGGCAAATTCTTAACATTGTAGATTCCTTCAGAATTTTTCAGAACGGTATTCATCGCATCACAGATACAAATACAAGGAAAATTCAACATTTCAAGAAAGATAATAAAGGGAAGATAGGGGAATGGAGAAGTACATTTCATTATCTTCCTTGAAAATATTCCAAGTAAACTAAGTTGAAAGTTAAATATTAAATATCTCAAAAGTTACATCGCTTGCAAGAAAGAAAAAGAAAGCAAAGATAAAGTTCAAGTTTCAGCGATGGCTTCGCCAAATTCATTCTTCTTGCTCGTCAGATTTATTATTTTCACCAGATTTATCAGCTTCATCAGCATCCTTTTCATCATGAGTCTCTCCTTATTTTAACTCTTCATCAACATTTACTTCGCCACCTGCAACTGCTTCTTTGGGAGGACTTCTTTTTTCTTCTTCTTAACCATCTTCTTGAGTGGTATTTTCTTCATCATTAGTAAACTCTAAATCTTCATCCATGGGAAGAGGAATTTCATCATCATCAACCTTTAGAGGAGGAACATATACAAGAGGGAGAGAATTGGAGAGCAGAATCTCGTTCACAAGAACTTCAGCACTGAGGTGGACCTTGCGAAGGAAACTTCTATCACGATTCCTAATCTCTATGTTTTTAAAGTATTCGAGATAATAAAGTCTTCTTTCTGCTTTGTCGCGGGAATTAAGATAATTGGAAACAAGAGACTTATTTTCTTTGCGAACTTTATCCAATTTAGCGGTCAGATCAGCGATGGAAGAATGAAGATTTCTTTCGGATTCTGCGAGCAACAAAATAATAAAAGATCAGTTAGACAAAAATTTCACAAGGAATATAACACAAAATTTTATAAGAAGATCAACAAGAGAGGCAGTCAATTGACTACCTTCTTTTTGCGAGGTTAAGTTTTGGTTTAATGCAAATAAACAGTTCTTCCATTGATTCATGGCATCATCGAATTTATCGCCAACTATACCCTTCAGACGAGATTTCATGATTTCTTCTTTGTTGCGAAGATATGAGTTTTCCTTTGCTAATAAAGAATGAGATTCCTTAATTGAGAGTATTGGTCTTGAAGTTCGCTGGCTCTTAAACTAAGAGTTAATCTACCCTTGATAAGTTTATCCTTCTTGGCAGCATATGATTCAGTTAATTTCTTGAGCTCATTCTTAAGAGAGCGAAGAGATTGCTCTTGATTATTACATATGCTTTGAAGATTACTTAATTGCTGCGAGGAAATCGCCATGAAGCTGGAAAATATATGTTTTTCTTGGGACAAAGTCTTATTCTCATCTGATAAAGATTCCATCGCCAAATTAGCCTTAAAAAACAAGTATGAGAGGCGATCAACCTTGCCACTTAATAAATTCTGCCTTTGCAACAATTGATTATTATCATTAGTAAGATTATTTATGTGATCAATTGAATAAGTGTAAAGATTGTCTAGTCTAGTATGTTGATCCATCCAAGAATCTCTTTCAACGCGAGCTTCTTCAGCAATAGATTCAAATTTGAGTCTTTCTATGAAACAAGTCCGATTTGAAACTAATATATGAATCAAGAATTTAAGAAGGAAGCCTGAGTACATAAAATATAAAAGTAAAATAGAAAAACCAAAGAGTAGAGGCAAGAAAAATGTACCTTTCAACTCGTCATTTTTCCTGCGAAGATTCTCGCAGTCTAGAGAAGAGTTGCGAAGCATATGATTCAAAGTATTACATTCAGCAGTTTTAACTTGAAGGATTTTCCTCAGATATTCAATCTCATTTTCCAAAGATGCTCGTGAAGCATTACCATCAGATCCAAAATACTTGAGTAGAGTCTCGCAAGCTTCATGCTGGAGAGGATCAGTGGAAGATTTTCTAGCATTGTCTAAAATGTTAGACAAGATTTTAAAAGCAACATCAACACCTGCAAAAGTTTCGCTTGATGAAGGAAGGGGTGTATAAGATGAAGTAGTAATGAGAGCAAGTTGACGATCATTTGTGATGGTAGAGTTGTCAGGATGAGTATGTGGAAAAACAACAGTTGAAGGTCGTAAAGGACTATAAGGAGTCTCAGTCACAGCAATTTTAGAAGCCTGATTTGTCAAAGAAGTAGAAGTATGGGTAGCGATATTCTCGCAAACAAAAGTAGAAAGATTTGGTTGCGATGGTGTGGGAGTAATCTTCACGGATGTTAATGTGGGCATAACGAGATCTTCCCCAAGTGTCTTAAAGTGGCGAGATCTTTTGGGAGGCTTAACAGGGTTCTCGTCATTCTGCGAACAATAACTCAGATAAGAAACAGAGGCAACAATATTGTTATTAGGAAATAGAATATGTTTTTTACTACCTTATCATTCGCATAACTCCTCTTCTTCTTCTCTACTAGTCTTTTGCGAGTATTAGGGTTTTGAATCGTGGATTGTTTAGTTCCGCTGAAGAGAAGACATAACATGGAAGTTATGAAGAATCAAATAAGAAAGATTGGAGAATGAAAGTAAAAATTGGCTTAAGTAAATGTCATAAGTCAAGAAACATACCTTGGTGACTCCATTAGAACAGTAGCAGAAGAATATGAAGAAGAAGAAAAGTTGCAGACAGAAGACAAAGTAGACAAGTAAAGAAGATGAGGAAATGAAGGAAGAAAATTAGTTTTGAAACTTAATTCTACCTTTTATAGGAAAAAAGGGGTGGGCCTATTGAGCAGAGACGTGTCAATAAATGAAGGAATTCACAACACGTGTAAGAAAGGCTAGATTAACGGAATCTTGTCGAAAAGAAAGTATAAAAGAGAAATAAGTTGCGAGGGTAATAAAGAATATTGGTTCTCATGATCTTCTCTTCTTCGCAAAAAAGACATGAGAAGAGGCAAGATGTAGGACCAGAATATCGCTACAACGTTATTCTTGCGATATTAACAACGTTTCTGCGAGCGTCACTGCCAATTATTTAACAACATTTCACGAGCGTCACAGAACATCCAAAAGAAACTGACGATGGAAGAAATAAAAGAAGAATGTGTTGATCCTGCGATGGTCATCATTCTTGCGATAGAGAATATTGTAGCGATCGCGATGAGATCGCAGAATAGATCTGAAATAGGAGGAAAACTTAGCTGTCATCCATTATGTAAATCCCTATATAAAGGGTTCGATAGATCCAGAAAAGGATGATGTATTTTTGAGAGTTGAAAAAGTCTTGAGGAGAGAGAAACTCCAAGAGAATATTTGTAATCTTGATTTCTCCCAATTCTGTAAATATTTCTGAGATTTGAATAGTAAAGTATCGTTTAAATCTTTGAAGTTTAATTGATTTCCAATAGATTTCTATAGAATCTTAACAAGGGTGTAGTGTGGGAATTCTTGCAACTACACCGGCTACATTTCAAAGCTTGATGAACGATATTTTCAGACCTCATTTACGCAGGTTTGTACTAGTTTGTTTTGATGACATATTGGTTTATAGTAAGAGTTTTTCGGAGCATCTTCATCATTTGTCCATCGTATTTGATATTTTACGTTCGCACCAATTTTTCGTGAAAGAGTCTAAATGCACTTTTGCTCAACCTTTTGTGGGTTATCTCGGTCATATTATTTCGTCTAATGGGGTCTCGGTTGAAGATGATAAAATACAGAGTACTCTCTCTTGGCCTATTCCTAGCACAGTTAAGGAGCTTCGTGCTTTTCTTGGTTTAGCGGGTTATTATCGCAAGTTTGTCAAGGATTTTGGTATTATCAGTAAACCTTTGACACGGCTCTTAAAAAAGGATGCTTTTTTGTGGGATAATGATGCTACTTCTTCATTCAAGTTGCTGCAGCATGCTATTACTACAACTCATGTATTGGCGCTACCCGATTTTAGCAAGGAATTCTACCTTGAATGTGATGCTTCAGGTGGTGGTTTGGGAGACGTCTTAATGCAATATGGCAGACCTCTTTCGTACTATAGTAAGCCAATATCTGGTAAGAATCTGAACCTGTCAGTCTATGATAAAGAAATGTTAGCAGTTGTCTCTGCGGTTCAGAAGTGGCGGACGTATTTAATGGGTAGGCATTTTAAAATCTATACGGACCATCGCAGTTTGAAATATTTTCTGGACCAAAAATTATCATCTATGGAGCAACAAAAATGGTTGTCTAAACTGTTGGGATATGACTATGAGATTGTTTTTCGTCATGGCAGAGAGAATGTGGCTGCTGATGCCTTATCTCGCCTTTCCAGTCCTCAGTTTAATTCCATCTCAGTTCCAATTTTCTATGGTGTGCATGATATTGTTCACGAATGTCATCAGGATGATGTATATGGGCCGTTGATTGCTATTCTACGTTCAGATCCGGATTTCAAACGCCACTATACTTATGTTAGTGGTATCCTAAGTTATAAGAACCGGATTTTGGTTGTTTCCTCTTCTTTGTGGTGCTCCAAATTGCTTGAAGAATTTCACACAACTCCTTTGGGGGGTCACTCAGGTTACTTAAGGACCTTCAAGAGATTGCAACATAGTTTTTATTGGAAAGGGATGAAGCATTTAATTAAGGAATTTATTGATCGTTGTGACATTTGCCAACGCATTAAATCTGAATCAATTTCTCCTCCTGGACTTTTGAACCCCTTACCAGTTCCAGCTGATGTATGGCTTGATATCTCAATGGATTTTATAGATGGGTTTCCGGTATCTGACAGAAAGAGCTCAATTTTGGTTGTTGTTGATCGTCTTACAAAGTATGCCCATTTTATTGCTTTGTCTCACCCGTATTCTTCAAGCATAGTTGCACAGGTATTTGTACGTGAAGTAGCTCGTCTTCATGGGATGCCAAAAAGCATTGTCAGTGATCGAGATGCGGTATTTATGAGTAATTTTTGGACTGTCTATTTTTCTTTACAAGGCACACAGCTATGTCTCACTTCGGCGTATCATCCACAATCCGATGGTCAAATTGAAGTTACTAATCGTACTCTAGAGTGTTATTTACACTGCTTTGCTGGTATGAAGCCAAAGGATTGGTTTAAATGGCTTCCCTGGGCTGAATGGTGGTATAACACAAGCTTTCATACTTCCATCCAAATGACTCCATATGAGGCTCTGTATAGTAGACCTCCTCCAACCATTTTCTCCTATTTACTAGGATCTACTTCAGTCAATGATGTTGATATAAATCTTCGGGCTCGAGACCATACTCTTAAACTGTTGAAATCTCATTTGCATGAAGCTCAAGATCGTATGAAGAAGTATGCTGACAGCCATAGAACTGAAATAACTTTTGAACCGGATGATTGGGTGTTTTTACGTCTACAGCCGTATAGGAAAACAATAGTTTATACTCAATCTTTTTCGAAGCTTTCTCCTCGTTTTTACGGGCCGTTTCCAGTTTTGGAAAAAATTGTGTCAATGGCTTATAAGTTGGAGCTTCCTAATACCAGTCGTATCCATCCCGTTTTCCATGTTTCCTTGTTAAAAAAGAGTCTGGGAGAAAATGTTAATGTTGTTGCTGCCTTACCAGATATCATAGATTATGACAAATGGGAACCATCGGCAATTTTGGAAAGACGAATGTACAAGAAAGGGAATAATGATGGTACTCAATGGCTTGTACACTGGAAGAATCATCCGGCTGATGATGCAACTTGGGAGGACGCTGATGATTTCATTGCGCTTTTTACGGACTATGAGACTTGAGGACAAGTCTGTTTTCCTGGGGGGTGGGATGTTGTGACACCAACTCCACGTTATTAAAATTGTTTCCTTATTTTTAGTTGGTTTATTTCCTTGTTTAGTTAGCAGTTTAAGAGTTATTAAAACTCTAAGTTATTTACTTCTTATGCAAGGCTTTGAAGCTATATATAGCCTGGCCAACTTAGTATTCGATTATCAATCAATATAAACAAGTTTCATTAAACAAGGGTTTCCCTATCAGAGCTGGTGGCTGACCCCCAATCAAAGGGTTTATCTAGTTCTGATTTCTGTTTCACGTAGGTTTTCATTCACTAAAAGTATAGAACCCTAACAGAACGAAGGGGGACAAAGAGGGATCTACTGATAGCAAGGAGCACAGAGTTTAGGTTTGGGATTTTTGTGTCTCTTAGAGCAACTGCAGTGTTGAAGCCAAAAGCTATATTTGGCAATAAAACAGACCGTAATCTTGGTTCTCAAAAGTTAAATTCGCAGCCAAATTCTTAAATTTCTAAACAAAGTTTCTATATTTGAGAACTTTATTTGGCGATTCTCAAATATAGCACCACGTAGTTATAATCACCGTTCATGTTGAGACGTATTTTTAGACATCGTTGACGTCCAAATGCGTTTTATAATTTCGCCTGGAAAGGAAAAGGTATTTAAAAACCCGTCAGCTGTGGACAACTCTTAAAACTTCGTCTACGAAAACATTTTTATAAAATGCGTCTATAAGTACACGCGTTTTATAAATGCGTCAAACTGAGACGTCTTCTTAAATTCCGTTCGAATATACGTATATATAAAATCCGTTTCACTCTAAACGTTAGTTATAAATCCTTTAAACTGGAACGTAATTAAAATCTACGTTTAGTGAAACATTATTTATAAATCCTTTAATATGCAAACTCATTTTATAAATTCGTTTGATATAATACTCTTTCTATAAATCCGTGGTAATGAAACTCTTTTTTATAAATACGTGGTCAATGAAACTCTTTTTATAAATCCGTGATATCCAAAATTAAAGGTTTAATAGGCAACTCATGAACATCCATTTCAAGATGAAGCATTTAAATTAACGTGGCCAAAACCTATGCTCTCAACTTACCCTATACGCTTAAAATTACAGCAACCCAATACAGCGTTGCACCTTAATTTCAATTTCATCAAAATAGAACCAAATTGAGTTGGAGATACACTTAACATTTCAGGAACCACATCTAATTTTGTACCTAAATAGCATAAAACCCTATTTGAGTTTGACCAAATTATCACATTAATCCTTTCCAATTTCATCCCAATTTACACAAATTGTTCAACAATTTCAACAAACAACAATCAAACAACAAACTTATTATTTGAAATACGTCCCTATCACATGATCAATTACATATGTCCCAATTTACGTTCACAAATATATACAAATAACTAAATATAAAAAATAATTGGTGGAGTTTTTTTTTCTTCTTCAAAGCTTACCTAATTTGATTTTTTTCAAACACTTTCTCTTCTATTTACTCTCCATCCAACTCTCCTGTTCAAAGAAACGAGGTGGTGCTAGATAGATTTGGAGGAGAATGAGGTGATGCTGGTGTAGAGTGCTTTGCTTGGTGTCGCTTATGTGGAACTAAAAACGAAAAAAACGAGGTTCGAAGATTTTAGGTTTGCTACGTGTTTTTGTAATTGCTCAATTTTTTATTTATTTATTCCTCAAATTAACGGAGGGGCAAGATTAAACCTACTTTTTATACGACAGAGATGTCTTCATTTTTCTCTCTCTTATTATACGCGTTTATAAACCGCGTTTCCTACTACGATGTTGTTAAACGTAGTTTATAATACCGTTTGGGTTAAATGATATTTTAAAAACCTTGAAGATAAACGCATATTTAAATCCCATTTACAGTCAATCGATCTTTTAAAAACCGTTCATGTGCCACGTAATTATTAACTACATTTTTGTAAACGCTCTTATAAACTGCGTCATCTGCCCAAAAGAGTTTAAAAACGCGTTGCAGAAAAACGGTCTTTTAAAATTCGTTTAAGAAAACTCTTTTATAAATTACGTCTCATCTCTAGACGTAGTGTTAGATTACGTTTCATTCTGCACGGAATTTTCAACTGCATTAAATTATAACGCTTTTATAAAACGCGTGTAACACAAAAAGAGTTAATAATTACGTTTGCGTACAAATGCTTTTTTAAACTACGTTGTTTATAAGATTTTTGTGTACCAGTACCCCACGAAGCCAAATTTCCAAATCAAATGCTATATATGAGATAGCAATTTGACAATTTAGAACCACAACGCTGCAGTTGCTCTTACTTTTTTTTTTATATGATTGAATTCGTATTTACACATGTATCTCATGCGGTCATTTGTTTCAACACGTGGAAGAAGGTGCCTTTTAATTCAACCACCCATTACATTATATACATGCACCCAGAATCGGTCTTTCTATATATATATATATATACGATTATGTGAACAATCGGATATTTGAACAATCGGTTTGTACGTGTCTAGGCAATATCCAATTCTTTTTAATCGGTTTTTTTGGGTATTTATATAAACCGATTGTAGAGAAAGAAAATCACAAAAAAAAATTTGAATTTTATAATCGGTCTATGTTTTAAGTTTTATAAACCGTTTCCGAGAATCGGTTTACAATTGCATAAACTTATACCGATTCTGGGTTGAATTTTATTTTTAAGAAAAAATAAAAAAACAATTCTTCATGTTTTGATGAATCAAAATTAGTTGTTTTCTAGTTTAATTTTATTAAACATCAATTAATCATCTGATTAACAGGGCCGGGACAATAGGGGAAGCAGGGAAAGCCCCACTTCGGGGAAACAAGGCTCAGGGGGCAACAAAATAGTTGTTCTGCTATTTGGGTTTTTGTTAAAAATAAAAATATTTTAGGGGATTATTCATAATTTTGTTGTATACTGAACATAATATTGAATAGTCAGTGCTAAAATGGAAATGTTTTACCCATTCCATCAGATAACCATTACCGGTGGGATTACAAAATAAAAAAAAAACAATACGAGCTTTTAGGATTTAGGAGTGAAGTTGTAAAGGTTTTCTAATTCTCATCTTCAATCTCTCATTCTTCTTTTAATGCTTGTATATGTTCATTCTCTTGATAGTTCGCTATTGTTATTGTTCGATCATTGTAGAAAAAAGTGATCATTGATGTAATTATTGGGGCAACAAAACAATTGTACGCTTCAGGGCAAAAACAACTCAGGACCGGCCTTGCGATTAACACTAATTAATCAGGTATATTAGCCGTTATACAAAATATTTGGATAAGGGGTGTTCTTTTTTACCTTTTAATGACCATTTTTGTCTTCTTGTATCATGCCCCAATTAAATTGGATAGGCCCCAATTTAGCTAGGAAAAAGATTGTATACTTATGGAGGATAAACTTTATAAAGAATTTAATTTGGAACCATATATATTGTCTTTTAAAAGGAATGTAGAATAAATGTGTTTCCTTAATTAATAGATTTTTAGATTAGGTCCCATTAATTTTTTTTTTATAAATATAAAAGGTTTAAGGGTAGAAAAAATACGCCTATAAACAGAAGCTGAACACAATTTTAAAACAGACCAAATTAGAATAGAGGACGGTCTTTCAGAAACTGAGGGAATATCTCCTAAGTACCATCTCTTTGACTTTTAAATATACACCCACCACTAAATTCACCCAAAGAGTAAAAAGAAAACCCAATTTATAGGATAACTTTTGCATCTCCACCATTGACCACTACATCTTCTTCTCCACCTCCACAATCCACCAACACCTTCAATCATTTTCTCTTTTATTTTTGCACACTAAACAAGAAGCCTATTATTGGGGCGTCACATTCCATTAGAAGGGCGTCACTAATAAGACAAAAACGGATCACTCATAAGTAATTTCGAAAACCCCTTATCTCAAATAATTTTGTAATGACTAAACAACACTTATTTAGTTAATTTTAATTTCATTTAATTAGATAATAATTAAATTAATGAATTTTGTTATATACTTGATGAATTCTGGGACAGTTTTTGTGGGAAGAAAAACTAGACAGAAGAAAAAAAAAAGAAATTTTTTGGAGATTTCTTTCAAACTCTAGATTTTGATTCACTCAACCAAAATGAATGAAACAAGTTACCAATTTGAGGTGGGTGAATCTTTGTATGATAGAGAAAACAAGTTTTACATCCCTCATGGTGGAGACCAATAGATGGATGAAGAAAAATTATCTAAAGTACGTAAAAAAAATTGGATTTTTCGACTTACTGGTCCTGTTACGGTTGGGTTGAAGCTTCGTTCCCAACCATAAGCCCTATTTACGGTTAGGTTTGATGAACTCCAAACCTTAACTGATTATTAATAGGATAAAAGACATATTACGGTTGGGAAAATGTCTAGCCAAGCCAACCGTAAATAATTTTGCATGGGTATTTATTGCTCCTTTACGGTTAGGTTTTTTCATAATTCCAAACCATAACTCGAATTACGGCTGTGATCCATATTTAGTTAGACGTAAACAAGACAATTACGGCTAGGTTACGTCTAGGTTGATCAAACCTAGACGTAAACCAAAATCTAAAATTCATTAATGGTATAATTATACGGTTGAATTCAACCCAAACTAAACCTAGGCGTAATAAACCTAGACGTATAATTATATGATTGCCCCTTCTTTTCACGAACTAAACCTAGACGTAACAAACCTGGTGTTGATCAAACCTAGACGTAACAAAAACTTTGTTAAAACTAAACCTAGACGTAAGTCTACATTTTACGGTTGAATTCAACCCGAACCCAGACGTAAGTTCTTCATAATCAAATTTTACGTTTAAAAATTAAACCCGAATCCAGACGTAACACCAACAGAAACGTAACTGAAGTTGATTTGAATTGAAATTGAAGTTACGGGGAGAGGAAGAGAAGAAAGATGAAGAGGAGCAGTTTTTTTTTTTCTTGAATTAGAATACAAAATATTAGGTTTTTAATTTTTATTTTAGTTCAAGGGTAATCATTTTGCTTTGGTGTTAGGATATCCCATAACCACTTTTTTGGACACTAAAAATCCATGTGAAGCCCCTCTAATGGAATGTGAAGCCCCAATAATAACCTTCCTAAACAAAGTAGGGAATGTTATAGCAAAGTCAAAGCCCAAAAAAGGTAAAAAATAAACCTAATCGTGATGTTTTGAATTGTGCATAGAAATTTATGTAATTACGATTCGATTTTGTTGAAGAACTAATCGTTCAATTTGTGCCAACTTGCTTTGCATTGATTTAACGAATTTTATTTTATTTTATTTTTAAATGCGGTGAGGACACTATTGGTATGGCTTCATTAATTGGTGATGATGCATGATTTAGAAGCCATATATCTGATATGTTTCAAATGCTTACAGGTATGGCTTTAAATAGGTCACTGGACCAGGTACGTATGTCATCATATGTATATAACCAGAGATATCTTGGGTTTGGTATAAGTTGTTGTTTTCAGATTGCTTATTAGGTTATGGCAAATTACTCGGGTTCTCTATCTAGAATTCAGTAACTGGGTACTGTATATTAACATTATCATCATATGTTAGTATGTTTAAGCTACATACATAAATGCAGCACCATCTTGAGACTTGAGTTCAAGTCCCACATTAGTCCAAGAGATGGACATGGTCGAATGGTCCAAATTGAACTGACTGGTGACATCAACACTCATATGATAGAGGTAGTTAGGTGTTAAGAGTTTAAATCAAAATTAAACAGCGTACATTTATTGAATATAATCATGCTACTGTATATATACTTATCTTTAAATCTGAATGTGTCAATACATGTCATGCTATACGAATATGTTATGTACGTTTATTGAAAATCATGTTATGCAGGCATCTTTAAAATCCTGGTTACGCCACACTATGCATATACAGTATTACTGCACGGCACACTATCGTTCACTTTGCTTTTCTAGTATATGTAATACTTGAAAGTATTTGATGACATTTTACATTGCTGACTTCTGGATTTCGCTGTCAGGATTGCATAAAAAATTGAGGCCATGGATTTTCCATGAGATTATGGACTTTGTAAGGCCGGAAGAAGAAGCTACTTGTGTTGTTGACTTTATTGTGTCGGGAACCAAAGATCATGCTAATGCAAAAGATATTTTGGGCGGAAGATTACAGATGTTTGTGCTAGGCTTGTGGATGAAATTTATGTATTCAGTTTAGCAGGTCAGCGCGGCAATGACATTCATTCTCGACATATTTTCATCTGATCAAGAACATCATAAAATTTTGTTCTTCAATTGAGGAAAAATAGATAAACTTTTGGAGAGCCTGGTTGTGTGTTAGTGATCTGAGATTAGGTGGATAAAGATCAGTGTAAGGTCTTGCTTTTGCATGTTCATGTAACAACTTTGATTCTTTTAATTGTGGCGTATCTATATGATGGCAGAGCCGATCTTGTAATCTGTAATACCAGAATATCTCTCCAACACTATTCATGTGATATTAACAACGTTTCTGCGAGCATTACTGACAATTCTTCAACAACGCTTCACGAGCGTTGCAGAACAATTAAAAGAAACTGACGATGGAAGAAGTAAAAGAAGAATGTGTTGATCCTGCGATGGCCATCATTCTTGCGATAGGGGATATTGTAACGATCGTGATAAGATTGCAGAGTAGATCCGAATTAAGGGGAAATCTTAGCTGTCTTCCACTATATGTTTTCCTATATAAAGAGCACGATAGATCCAGAAAAGGATGATGCATTTTTTGTGAGCTGAGAGTACTTTGAGGAGAGAGAAACTCCAGAAAGAAAGTTGTACTTCTGAGTTTTGACATTTCTTGTAAATCTTCCTGAAAGTGAATTAATAAAGTGTTGTTGTTCATCCACAATTATGACTTAGTTTTCATAGATTCTTGACAAGGGTGTAGTGTGGGAAATCCTGCAACTACATTTTGGCGTCCAGAAACAGGGAGAATCAGTCTAAGAAATCTCAAATTGCAACTTGAAGATTTGAAAAAATTGTTAGAATTGGAGAAATGGCTAGAAGGAGAAGAAATACATCAGAACCACCAACAACTGTGAGGAGGAGTAAAAGACTTGCATGTGAAGGAACAGGTGAATTAGAAGAATCTTTAAGAATAAGATCAGGAAGAAATAGAACAAGAAATGAAGTAGAAAATTCAAATCAACAAGCACAATCGCAAAATAGGGATGTGGATTATGATAGAGTGAGAGTACACACTTGGAGGTCAGATTCAATGGAAGAAGCAGAAAATCGACAATTAAGAAATGTAGAAGAAGGAGAAAGAAATCAAAGAATGGCTGGAGGATTAGTTCACGTGGGACGTGAAAATGGGACAGTAGATGATCTGAGGAAAAGAACACAGGAAGAAAGGAGATTAGAGGCGGAGGAACGTGCGAATCTAACAAGACAAAATCATGAACTAAGAATGGAGAATTTGAGGTTACAAAGAAGGAGGTCAAGAAGTACTGTAAGATCAAATTCAAGATCATTCAGGGAAGAACCAAGGAGAAATTTCCCAATGAGAAATGTTAGAGAAGAAGTGCAAAATTTAAATGGAGAGCAACGTCATAGAGAAGAAGAGATAATTGGCGATCGTTATAATCTGCGTGACAATAGAAATCAAGAGGGAAGAAACAATCAAATTGAAGAAGAGAATCCAGAGGAAGGTAGGAGGATATTGCATGGGCAAAAGAATCAAAGGAATCAAAGAATAATTGAAGAAGAAATTGAAGGATACTATACTGAACAAGCGCGCCTGGCTTGCGAGAGAGAAAGATTAAGAGCAGAAGTATAAGAGCAAGAATTTCGAGAGGCAGTACGACAAAATAACTATGAAAATCGAGAAAGAAGACGTACACAAAATCGCTATAATGATAATATTCAAGAGGAGTATGATAGGATACAAAGGAGAATAGAGAGGTAGGGAAGAGAAATGAGGTGAAATGAAGAAATTCGCAGAGAAGAAGATAGGCAACTGCGATTTCAAGAGGATGGTGAAAGAGAAAATCGCAGAGAAAGACATGATGATGATGAAGAAGGAGATACGCAAAATCTCGCAAGACAAGAACGCAGAAGAAGGTAAGCTGCATTAAAAATGCCAATGGAAAACTCATTTGAGAATGAGCAAATTCTGAGAGAGTTAGCACAAATGCGAGGAATGATAAGCAATAGAAGAGAAGGAGGTAGAAGGCAACTTGATGAAGCTATTGAAGAAGCTGCGAGGACTCCATTTACTCAAGAAGTACAGTTAAGAGGAATACCTCCAAAATGCAATTTACCAGCATTAACCAGCATTTTTGATGGGACTACTTGTGTTGTTCAACACGTTAAAGCTTATGTTAGATGTATGCTACAGTGGGAGAATCATGATGATGTGTTATGCAAGTATTTTTCATCTAGTTTAACTGGCGAGGCATTGAAATGGTTTGAGGGATTACCAAAAAATACTATAACTTCTTTTGATCATTTACAAGCTACATTCTTAGGAGCGTACATTAGCAACAATTCATCGCGACCGGGTATTGAAGATGTGTTTGGGCTAAAACAAAGAGTTGGCGAGAGTCTGAAGCACTTAACTATAAGATGGAAATCAATGTGCAGCGAAATGGCTGGAAGAGTGGATGAAAGATATCTGATCCTATCCTTCATCAATGCAATGTTCGCGACTAATTTACTGTACATTCAGATTTTCAGAATCAAAAATACAATCACCATGACAGAATTGCGAGAACTGCATGAAGAATACATTGCTTTGGAAGAGAAACAAAATGTGATGGAATCATACCCAATCGTGAACACCAGATGATTGGCGGCAAGTGGAAGTTTGCTCCCTAAAATGATAAATAATGTAGCGAGCACCTCGCAATCACAACAAGAGAAAGTAGTCATTGATAATCAACAAAAATTAGTAGCGATGGGCAGTCGAGATCAGGAAGAATATGAAAGGGAGAAGAATTATTATAATCGCGGTGGTAATAATAAGATTCAAAGACTCGATCAACCTCAAGAAACTTATGGTGGAAAAAGGCAGAATAATTTTAAAGGACAGGGTAATCAGAGGATAATCTAGAAAGAAATTAAGATGCCCGCTCTCAATACTAGCATAGAAAAGATTTGGGAAGCTATCATTTTAATGGAAAATATACCCTCTCCGTGGAACATGGGAAAAGAACCCCATCCAAACAATCGAAGTCAAGAATTCTGTCCTTATCATCATTTTCATGGTCACACAGTAAACGATTGTAGGAATGTGAAGAGGATAATCCTGAGGATGATTTATCAGGGAAAGTTAAATCATTTTCTAGTAGGACATCCATAATCTCAGTAATTACCGTCAGCACCAGAAACTCGCAGAGTGAATGCTGTAAAAGGAGCGGAAACATTCGTAATAGAAGTTGGAGCCAAAGCAAAGAATTTGTTTTATAATTCTATTGTACATTCACGCAGAACTATAGAGGATTTCCATGACAATATTTTAAGAAGGGTCTTCGCGAGAGACATAGATGGAAGAGAGATATTGAATATCGCGAGATCCTCGCAATTAGAGAAGTGGCAGAAGAAAACTCTATCTTTCACTGCGCAAGATGTACCTGAGGTTGGCGAGCAGCACGATAATCCACTGGTCGTACGATTAGAGATTAATCCAAAACAAATGCAAGAAGAAGATGAAGAGAATGATAGTAAAGTTGAAGATTCTTGGGCCATCAACAGAGTCTTAATAGATACAGGGAGTTCTGTTGATATCTTATTTTATCATACCTTTAAAACCATGGGAGGAAGAGACGAAGATCTAATTCCATAAACATACAAAATCTATGGTTTTAATGGCACAACTAACAAACCAAAGGGGGAAATTGAAATGAAGATACCGTTAAAAGGAATATCTTCAAAAATCTTATTATGTGTTGTGGACATCGAATCACCTTACAATGCCTTGATAGGACGACCCTGGTTACACGAGATATTGGGTGTAGCATATACTTATCACCAGTGTATCAAATTTCCTCATCCAAAAGGTGTCGGAGTTATTAAAGGAGATTGGGGAGAAAGCAAGAAATGTTATGAAATTGATATGAAGTCTTGTGAAGAAAGAGCTGAAGAGAATGGCAATTGGAAGTGCAAAATTAAGCAACGACAGAAATGTGAAAGGTTAATGATTGATGCAATAGAGCGAAAAGAAGATGTGAAAGCTGATGACGAGCGTCTCCCATAAAAAGAGACAATAGCAAAACGTAGCAGAAAAGCAGAATCAGAAAATAGTAAGTAAAGAGGTAAAATGATGAACTTCAGAGAACTCTGCGAATAATTTGTTTGAAAAATATGTAATTAAACAAGATATTATGCTTGAAAGAATCACAAAACTTTACCAAAATGATCAAAGTTATGAAATTCTATCAGAGTTACAATACTCGTGAGAAACGCGAATTAAATTTCGCAGAGACATAAGAATGGGACGAACTTTCATGGCATGCACCCTAGTTCGCGAATAAAATTTCGCAAGAGGCAAATGTAAGACCTAATAGCACGTCATAAAAGGGGTATCTCTGGACATGACTCAGCGATAAGGTTATACCGCTGCTGGAACCTGAGTCATGCAGACGATGAGGTTAAAGAAAACCTATCCGGGAGAGAGATCTTGGATTTCCAACTATATATGGTTATACCCTGGTTGGACGACTTAGAATCTCTTCCAAGAAGTGCAAGGTATGACCAAGGCGCCGAGGTACACGGTTGAGCCATGGGTTCCCGGAGCGTACGAAACTCTCTTGCCATCCTTGGTAAGTCCTGGATACAATGCACTTGGCCTGAAGAAAAGCCCAACTAGGGTGCAGTCTTGTAACTATAAGCCATATAGGCATAAAGGACAAGAGGCTGCGAACACAACTGGTTGTTGGCAAATCCGGATGGGGGGAGATAGCCTTGTATGGTCGATGTGCCCTCCTTGAAGGGGCAACCAAGGGGAAGATAAGGGCGGCACCCTCCATTAGGGATCTGATAAGTGTCTTAAGACGGCAATGTCATGGGGCTTTATGATCGCAAGAACATTTAGGCATGTCATATTGTCGCGTAACGTAAATGATGCAGAGGCAACAAGCCACGAGAAAAATGTTAAGATGAGATCAATGGGTTTTTACATGAAAGTGTAAAGACGTCCTGCGATTTCATCGCAAGACGATAATATCACGAGGCTTTGATCTTACGAGAGAACTTAGACTTGTCATATTATCGCAATATAATCAAAGAAGAAAGTTAAGGCAAGATCAATGGGTCAATACATGCAAATGTAAAGACGTCCTGCGATTTTGTCGCAGAAAGAAGAAGCGTGGAAAAATAAGACCTTTAATTAGGAAGGCACAATAAGACCACAAGATTACTGCGATAATACTCGCAGATGTTATAAGAATTGCGATTTCACGCAACTATTATTTGATGGTAAGATCGCCAATAATAAGGTAAAATTTTGATTTTTATTTAATCTTTAACAAATTTTTATACTGCAGATAAATAATAGAGGCAAGTATGGGAATGCATGAGAACGATGAAATTATTATTCATCTATCATATAAAAATTGCATAGATACAAGCACGCAGATAATTAAAAAAATAATAGTTATATTGATTGATTAACTTGCAAAAAAAGAACTGTTTTCTGATTCTTACAGGTAGAAACAAAAGAGGCAAAAGAAATTTACAAATTAACGGCAATATTACAGAAAAAGGAGAAAGAAAAATAAGAACTAGTTAGATCCATCGCGATCCTCCTTATCAGACTTCTCTTCATCGCCAGATTCTTCCCCTTTATCATTATCATCATTATTTTCTTCTCCATCAGACTTTTTACCTTCGTCATCACTATCATTTTCATCCTCATCAGAATTTTCAGCCTCACTATCAGAGATGTCAAGACTTGAAATTATCTAAGGTACTTCTTTCGCAAGATCAGGGTATACAGAAGGAGAAATTCCATGGTCATCACAGACCAATTTAACAGAATCATTGCGAACGACAATGAGAGATCTATTGAAATTCACGGTGGTGATGACAAACTGCTTCTTCAGTTGTGAATATTTGTAATTGCGAGCAGCAAGAGTGTTCGCGAGCTGATCCTTTTCCTGTTCAAGCTCCTTGATTCTTTCAAGATAACCTTTTTCATCTTCTACAAGAATATAACAACAAGTTAGAAATTTCATAAAAGAGAATAATGAAAACAATAAATTAGCGAGAAGAAGAGTAGCCAATAACCTTCTCTGTTAGAAATCATATCTCTAATTAGAGCCGCATGTTCGACTTGAAGGCTAACATTTACACCTAAATCATTTCTGGCATTGTCAAGAACCTTCGAAGCCCAGGCAAACTCATCATCGCTATTAATAAGGAGACGAGATCGAATTTGAGTCTCCCTCGCAAGAAGATCTTCATTCTCGCGGATAAGTTTATCTCTAACCTTTTGAACTTCAAGGAGAGTTTTATGAAAATCTGCTAAGGTTTTAGATCCCTTTTTTATGGCGAGATCCTTCTCGTCAATAAGATCGCTATTCTTCTGTCTTAATTTATCTATTTCTTTCTTTGAATCAAAATAAAGGCGTCTATATTTGTCAGTCAAGCCTAAATTGAATATGTGTTCAAGTTTTAAGAGATTAAACTTGGATCTAAGTTCATCTATGGAGAGGGAGTTAATATTATCATCTGAGAAGTTACTCAAGGAATTATTAATACTAGCGAGAAGAGTATGATCATCTACAGGTTCCGGGAAAGTTTGAAAGATTATAGCCTCGTCAGTAAGACCATAAACATCTGCAAGTTAAAAGTGATTGCTTGAATAAGCCGCGATAGAATAAAAGGAATTAAGAAAGATGGGAAATCAGTCATACCATAGATTTGTTGGTTATCTTTATCGAGATTAGCGATTTTTTACTTATCAACAGAAGCTTCCGTCTCCATCTGCTTATTTTTCTTGCGAAGTTCAATAACTTCAGACTCTAGTTTTTCCTTATCTTGGCGAACTTTAGCTGCTTTTTCTTCATCATTGACACATCTTTTATCTAAGTCATAAGCAACAGCAAAAGAAGCTCTTCCAACCTGCGATGAAAAGAAATAAATTAAAATCTAGCGATAGAGAAAATATGAACAAATTGAAGAAATGAAAACATACCAAAGCACCAAGAAAATTCAAGAGACTGGGAGTCAATGATCTTGAGATTCCTTGGAGAGAATCATTATATACTAAGATAGGAGCATCGCAAACTTTAGCGAGAGCTTGGGATGTCTTTTCAATAACTTCATCCTCGCCATTAGAGGTCATGCTATGGGAAATATCGCTGAAAATTCTGGACAGATGAGTCATTGAGGAATCAGAAGAAGAAGAATTTCTTATTGAAGGAAAAACGCCAACATTAAACTCCTCGTCGATATCCTTATCAAGAACAACACTGGGATTCTCTGAAATATTTTGAGGAGTTGAAGAAGAAGAAGGTTGAGTTTTTAATTTCTTTAGCGGAGGATCGCTAGATTCATCATTGCGAGGGGCAGAAGATCTTCCCCTAGAAGAAGTAGTAGGCTTCTCCTTTATAGATTTCCCAGATGGTTCCTTTGGAGATTTCTCCTTGATTTTTGGAGGAGGCAGTGGTTCTAATTCTTCGATTTCCTGCGAGCACATATGAAGATAAGAAATAGGGGCAACAATATATTGTTAAAAATTTTGAAGAAATATTTCTTACTTCATCTGTAAAAGATCTCAGAGCCAAGAGAATGCTAGGTTTCCTAAGATTTTGATAGCTGAGTTTCATTCTATCAATCTGAGAAAATCAAAAAAGTTAGCGAGAATATAAAGAAGACAATAAATAATAATAACATGAAAAGTTGAGAGAATATACTTCTTTAGATCTTTCAGGCCAGTAGAAGACCCAGGGTTGATATTCTGCGAGATTCGCGGGAAGTTCGCGAGAACCAGATATATAAGAACCTTCAAGACTTAATGGGAAGATGAACCACTTATCGTCGCTAGAATGGCGAGGACCTTGGTTAGTAGAAGTATGGAAGTCAATATCCATCATAAGAGCATTGTTACCAGTGACCTTCTCTTTCTTCAAACGAACACCCCAACATGTACTATCCCTCTTCATAGGGACAATACTATAGTTTAAAAAAAAGTTGTCCACAGTATAATCGCAAGAAACAATGGGGACATCTGCGAACAAAGGATTCTTTGGAGCTTTGGGGTAGCGAGTTCCTTTACCAGCACCACGAGAAGCATATTAAAGTAGTAATATGATGCAATCCACACCCAATTGGTATATTGCTCGTGAGAATCTCTCGTCATAAATTATTTGATAAAACAGCGGAAGCTCAGGATCATAAAGAGGGATGGGAAGACCAGCTTCAAGTTGTCCTAGCGATACTATGATTTTTTTCGCGAGAACATTGATCATCAGTGAACAGTTTAAGGGAAAGTTCTGATTTAGAATCTTGATCTGGAATTAAAGACAAATTAAAACCTTTAGTTCTAAGTCTCTCGCGCATTTTATTGAAGGCCTTCAAATTTTTAGCACCAGCAGCAACCATTTTAAGTATGGGAATGAAGGAAAAAGTTGAAAAGAAGAAATAAATCACAGCGGTTATAAAAGCGCAATTTGCGGAAGAACAATAAAAATTGCAGAGAGAATATGGAGAGAAGGAAGAAGAAAGTAAAAGAGAAAAGAAGAGGAATGAGAAGAGTATTTATAGAAGAAGAAAATTCTCGAAAAGGATGAAGGCAATTAATGCAAAGGAAAGACGTGGATGGTCAGATCGCAACGGTTACAGAAGACGTGTCAAAAATTTATTGGTAGAAAGAAACTCGTGAAAACGTGTCAGAATGGTAAAGCAGAAAAGATAAGTGATTATGGCATTCTTAATTCTCATGATCTTCTCTTCTTCGCAGAAAAGACATGAGAAGAGGCAAGATATAGTACCAGAATATCGCTACAACACTATTCCTGCGATATTAACAACGTTTCTGCGAGCATTACTGACGATTCTTCAACAACGCTTCACGAGCGTTGCAGAACAATTAAAAGAAACTGACGATGGAAGACGTAAAAGAAGAATGTGTTGATCCTGCGATGGCCATCATTCTTGCGATAGGGGATATTGTAACGATCGCGATTAGATTGCAGAGTAGATCCGAATTAAGGGGAAATCTTAGCTGTCTTCCACTATATGTTTTCCTATATAAAGAGCACGATAGATCCAGAAAAGGATGATGCATTTTTTGAGAGTTGAGAGTACTTTGAGGAGAGAGAAACTCCAGAAAGAAAGTTGTACTTCTGAGTTTTGACATTTCTTGTAAATCTTCCTGAAAGTGAATTAATAAAGTGTTGTTGTTCATCCACAATTATGACTTAGTTTTCATAGATTCTTGACAAGGGTGTAGTGTGGGAAATCCTGCAACTACATAATCAACGACATGCATTGATTCCCTAGTTTTAATTTTTGTCCAAGTGAAGTACAAATTCATTAGAAAAAGTTTGCATTTTATTTAACCATTTATCAATAGGGTAAAGGGGTAAAATGCCCCAATTTGGACCACCAAGAAACAAAAATGCCCCAGACGTTAGGCAAGAAAATAAAATGCCCCAATCTGTTAGATTTACCTATTATAGTCAAGCCGGGGCATTTTGGTTAACTTTGACTGGTTAACTCTGGGATGAAAAGTCAATTTTTCCCTTCAACGGACACAGCCGCATAAAATGACGTTACCCATGTGAGACTGACATTATAGCACGTGGGAAAAACCAAAAATGACACGCGTTCAACCTAATCGGTCGACACATGGAACGGAGTGCTGACCTAGTAGACACGTGTACATCATTGACAAGTCGTAGACACGTTTACATCACTTCCATGTGGATAATTAGGACACGTGGACTACCAATGACACGTCGGTTGAGTCATATGTACCACACATGTGGTTCGCACGAATCAAACAATCTTATCTTCTATCTTGGTCGTGTTTCATCCACAGAAATAAAATTATAGAGATAGAGAGAGAAAAAGACATAGAGAGATCGATCGATCGATCGAGAGACAGAGAGAGATCAAGAGAGAAGAAGCTAAGTGGAAGATCGAGAAGATAAGAGATCACGTTTCTTAACCCACCGATTAACAGGTAACTCTTAACCCTAAATTTGTTTTTCGATTTAGGGTTTTCGAATCTGTAGGACGGGTTGGTGATGATGCTAACTTTTTCGATTTATGGTTTTGAAGGACGGGTTTCAGAATCTGTAAATGTGATTCACCACAGTTTTAATTAGGGTTTTAGGGAAACAAAATTAGGGTTTTAGTTGGGTTATTTGTGTGTTTTCAATTAACGAAATTAGGGATTATAAATTTCTTTTTTTGAATTATGTATGTATCTCTCTTTCTAATTAGGGTTTGAATACGAAATTGGGGATTATAATTTGGGGGTTTTCCAATTTTGGCGGATAATTGAATTTGGGAATAATGGTACTGTGCAAAGTAATTTGGCTTGGCCAATTACTTCAAAGATTCAAATTGGTTCCTTCTGATAATGGTATTGTTGATCTGCTTGATTTTGGAAACACTTTGTTAGTTTAGAAGGTTGATTAGGTTTATATGTATGGTTTTAATGGTTTAAATGCACTGAAATGGCACTGTAATGGCTTTATATGTATGAATACATGTTAGCACAGTTTTATGAATGGTTTAAATGCACTGAAATGAACTGAAATGTGTTTATATGCACTGAAATGAACTGAAATGTGTTTATATGCACTGAAATGAACTGAAATGGCACTGTAATGGCTTTATATGTATGAATATATGAAATGGCACTAAAATGGCACTGTGAAACTATATAATTTGCTTTCAATCTTTAATTACTTTTGTTGAATACTGTGTAACTTGTTTCATTTTGGTTCAATGTTTCAGAATGGGTAGTCAGGATAGGGATTTCTGGATTACAGATATAGGTAAGAGGTTTAAGGACCTATATGTTTTTGGTTGTAAAGATGGTACCAGTGGAGAAGCTTTTATGGCTATGCTAAAGTGCAGGTTGGTGGATGAACATGGTATGAATTCTGATTTCTGATAGAATTGATAAAAAGGTTACCAGATATGCCTGGACTGACCTTTATTTCTGATAGAATGAAGGGCATTCTTGAATCAGTAAAAAGATTGTTTCCTTTGGCAAATCATAGATACTGCCTAAGGTAGATTTTATTCTCACAACCAATTTTGTTGTATATTTGTTAAAGTAACTGATTTTTATTCTTGGAATTGATTAATGTTTTCCATGTTTTTGTTGCAGGCATCTATACAAGAATTTCCTGACCAAGGGATTCAGAAACCCAAGACTCACTCAGCTTCTTTGGCAGGCTGCAAAGGCATACAAGTTTCATCACTGGGAGGTATAAAATGTTCTATTATAATGAATGTTCATTTTTTTCAGTCAAGTCTTATTCCATCAAGTGAATTAACTTAGATAACTACTCTAACTTTTTTCTAGGAGATGCAAGAAATTGCAGAGATAAGTTCAGCTGCATATCAATACCTGATTGATGCAGAGCCTATATCTTGGGCAAGATCATGGTTTCCTCATGATGTTGCTTGTGAGCACATCTACTCTAAATTTTCAGAAAGTTTTAATAACATGGACCTCAAGTTCAGAGACAAGCCTCTCACTCAGTTGGTGGACATGTACACACATATGGTGATGGTGTTGTTTTCAAATAGAAGAAAGCTTGCTGCAACCTGGGAATCTGGTGACCTTGTTCCTGCAGGGAAAGATCTCATTCAGGTGATGTGTGATCTTAGAGGTAACTATGAATGTGATCCTTCTGTTGAGCGCAAATTGTATGAGGTTACCAATAAAGCTACTGGCAAAGTGTTTGTTGTTCAACTGGAAGAACAAACTTGTACATGTCGACAGTGGAAATTGAGGCAGTTCCCTTGCATACATGGTGTACTTGCATTGTTTAAGTTCAATCCTGATTGGTCCAAGTGAGTACATTTTACTACACCTGAATGTGGTTATGCAATGAATGAATGTGGTTATGCAATAAATCTGTGATGAGTAATTGCATCTTTTATGTGTGCAGGTACTGTAGTAAATTCTATACAGTAGATTACTATAGGACCCCCTACTCATGGTCAATAACACCATTGGGAGACATTGATGAGTATTCCAATAAGGTTTGATAACCGCCATAACTTTTAAGTGGTTTTACCTTTTTCAATGTCTTATTTTAAATATTTTTGTCTTGAGAATCTTTTCATTGAATAGTATTATCTACTTTTGTACTTTTACTTTATTGTATTATTTGTTTTCATTATTCTCTAGATCTGTGCATTTAAAGTATACTAACCCTAACTTTATTTGTTTGCAGACTGAGATCAACATTTTACCTCCACACAGATTGAGAGATAAGGGAAGACCTTGTGTCAAAAGAAAGAAGTCCTAGTATGAGAAGAACAAGCCAAGGAAGAGAGTAAACAAGTGCAGTGTTTGTAAAGGTACTGATCATAACATCTTAACTTGTCAAGATCCTCCAGTTGGATCTAACCCCAAGAAGAAAGGATTTAGAATGGAGTGTTCTGTTAATGGGGATGAGTTTTGTATTACTGCTGCACCAACAAAGAAGATGAGGAAGGCATTGTCTTTACCAAAACTGCATCAACATCTGCACCAAAAATTGCATCAACATCTGCCTTAAAAAAAGCAACAACATCTGCATCTAACAAATCTGCTAAAGTACCACCATTGTCAAAGGGTAAAGTAGCTTCTACAGCAACATCTATTTCTTCAGCTGGTTCCAAGAAAAAGGGCAAAGCAGCTGTTACTGTCCTCCTCCACTGCACCCAAAAGGAAGGTAACACATCCTACTTCTTCTACACCTTCATCTGCCTGTTTTAACTAGACTTATCATGGTACTGTTAATATTGCTAGCCAATCAATCAACATTTCTGAGCCACCATCAAAAAGAGTTAGAAAGCCTAACTCTAAATATCAGTAATATCAGAAATGTATGAACTTGTTTTGACAGTTTTAGTAGTACTCAGTTATGTTTTATGAACGTTGACAGTATTTCTTTTTATGGATCTATGGTTTTAAAAGTATGCTTTTTAATGTACTCAGTTCTGCAAACATTACATTGATTCCAATCTGTTACATTGCTTTTGTTTACATGAGTTAACTTCTAATTTTTCACTTTACCTTCACTTTGTCTTTAAATTGTGCACAAATTTGATCTTCGGTATTATTAAATTGTTTTTGTTATTCCATAAAGATAGCATCAGATACACATTGGAATTCTTCACATTTTTGGCATTTTAGGTACCCAATACCATAATTCCATGATGTTTGAGCTATGTTTAACATCCTCACCTTAGTTGAATTGCATTTGGGGTTGATACAAAAAGTCTTTGACCAAGGACAGTCAGCAAATTTGTGATCACCAACACAAGCTTTACAACCTCCTTTGTACTGAGGTGGTGTGGTTTTAATACCATCATCAAACCATTCGAAGTATGAACACATAGGATTAGAGCAAGAGAAGAATTTGTTCCCTGAATTAGCACCATCTTTGACCTTTAAAAGTTTCCTAATACCATTATAAGGAACTAATTTACACCTACTATAGATCCAAGGACAATCAATTGATTGATGATTATTTTCGTTGCACATCTCACATTCCTGCAAATTAAAGAAAAAATTAAAGTGAGATTGATGATTATCTTCTTTGAGAAAAATTCTTGATAATGAACTTACCATTTTCATTTTCTCACTTGAGCTAGCCATTGTAACGAATAATTTGATTTACTTCTGTGAAAATTCCTCATTTATAAGTAGACAAAAAAGTTGCTAAAAAAATCGATCGTTATTACAACAGCCGGAATTTGCAACGGCCGGATTTTACAACGATCTGTTTTTCAACGGTCGAAATCTTAGCCGTTGATTTTAAAGTTTGAACACGTGTCGCAATCCTAACTAGGACACGCTGGTCATTGTTTAAAAAGAATTCACGTACGTGTGGGGCATTTTGACAGAAGGGCAAAAGTGACATTTTTTTGCACGTGCGTGGCCACATGCTTACTGTTTTGACCACTTAACCATGTGAAACGGAATATATAACAGATTGGGGCATTTTGGTTGCGTTTTGGGGCATTTTGGTTTCTTGCCTAACGTTTGGGGCATTTTTATTCCTTGGTAGTCCAAATTGGGCCATTTTGCCTCTTTGCCTTTATCAATATCAGAGAACATTTCTTACATATTAATATCATGACCATGGCCATTTATACACCAAATAAGTCTCCGCTGCTAAATTATAGCCATATAAACCATCCGCTCGAACATCATATTCGCAAGTGCCACCGCATCTGTCCATATCCCTTTTGGCTTTGAAAACTTGATATCCTCCTTGTCTAGGCCGACCATTATCATCCCACCAAAAATTACACCAAAAAAGTGTCGTATCCCAAAAATTGACATAAAATTCCCATCTCCAACTGGCTTCAAAAGCCAGACTACGCTCACCTAGATCGTCATCTGCAGATTTGCAATGCATGGTAAGCACTGTATTTGGAGATAATTCATTCCTCACGATTACATTCGTCGGATAATGATGAGCTCCGAAGCCATCCGTTACCGATGAAAACCCAAAAAATATCGTTAAAACAATAAGGAGGAGTTTGGCAGATACAAGAAGACTGCTACTAGTATTACCATTGATTAAGAAACAAGCCATTGTTTGTGGTTGGTTTTCTGCTCTAAATTGTGTTGCAGAGGATACATTTATACCGTTTTGGTGATTTGTAAAAAAAGGAAAATGATAAACATAATTAATTTTGCAATTAAATACCATTGATTTTGTTTTGTCATCAAACGAGCTGTCATCCAGTCACACATTAATTTGGCGAGGCAGAACATAGTAAGTTAATGTGGAAATTTCCGAGGAACCAAGTTTGGTTTGGTTCCTCTCTTCTATGAGCCCATCATTAAGATGGTATATATGAATAACCCGAAATACAAGATATACGGTCAAAAACAGTAGTTTAGATTAAGATGGTATATATGTTTGTTGCAACTGGATTTTGTTCTTTTTGCTAATCAGTTTGTCGTGGTTTTGTTGCGTGGTAGGTGTCCCTTTTCTTTAACCCGAAATGTAATAGGTAATCTCCACAACAAGTTGAAGCCCTCTAAGCTTACATGGACAGCCATGCACAGGAAGCAACACATGAAGGTAATTGCGTGGGCTTCTCCTTTTGTTTAATAAATTTTGTGCCATGGATATGAATATTCATGGAACTTATAGTACGATTCAAGTAAATTGGCAAGCCAATTTGAATTCCAAGTTACTAATTTGTTTTTATGTGAAGTAGGGAGTGTGTTTTTGTTACTGACATCCGTTTTTTTATTGCTTGCAGGACATCGCTGCACTTCTAAATGATTAAGCAATTTTTTTGGGGGGAAGTACTGAGTTTTTTTATTGCTTGCAGGACATTGGAGCGGAGGCACTAAAGAAGAGGCGTCGTGCTACCAAGAAGCCCTACTCTAAGTCAATAGTTGGTGGGATCCAAAAGAGGGCCGAGAAACCCGAAGACAGAGATGCAGGCGCGCATGAAGCCGGTATGACTTGGATGCTTTCAGTTTCATACTTAAACAGCATAGTCTCACATTGAAACGTGATGTTTGATGGAGTTTTGTTTTGTATTTTATGACTTTTTCAGTAAAATCAAGGAGAGAGTTAAGAAGTCCAAGATACGGAAGACTCGGGGTAAGGTGGCCAAGGGTGCCCAACCAAAGGGAGCGAAGCTTGGTGGTGGTGTGGAAAAGCGTTAAGCAGCATTGATCTGCTTTAAGATACACTAGGAATTCTGTGATATTCTGGTTTCCTAATTTTGAATACAGGATCGATTTACCATATTATCAGATGTATTTGTTCCATCTTTATGCCTTGGGGACTTGCTTGCGAATTCCGGTTACAGGTTCATCATATCACTTTTTGGTTCAAAGGCAAGACAGTTGAGAACAAGATGTGCTCAAGTTAAAAAGATTCTTTTTTATTAGAATTGAATAAAACTACATATAGATACCAATAGATGACTTGTTTCATTCAAGAATAAATATTGTCTTAAAGATTCAGCTTTCAGGAGTTAAATCTTGTTACATATAGATACCAAATCAATAATGCTACACCAGAAATTTCATAAGAACAAACCAACTACAAACTTCAATAAGTGCCTGCTGATTTTTCTTCTTTACCATATTAAAATTTCTGCTTTTTAAAATAAAAGGCACAAAAAAAGAACAAAGACAACACAAGACATAGACCACCAACTGCAATACACAGAAATCCCAAGAACTGGTGCTTCCCACCAAGCCAGCTTGTGGTTGAAAGCACCAGTTTCTTTTTACCTTTAAAACTGTAGGAATTGTAATTGTTTTGAATCACAACTGTGATTGTTTGGTTCGCCTCCAAATCTGTCTCAATTCTCCCATAAATTTTTCTGAAATTAGGAAGGGCCGCTAGACGCATCCAAACCATAAGATCCTCATGCTCGCTCAACTGTTGAATGCAAAATTCAGATAAGAAAAACAATAAATTGGCCATGAAATTTCGTAGCTATATGACGTGGGTAGTCGAGCTATAGAATTCAACCAAACCCAGTTTATAACAGTTCTACTATTTTTCCCAAAATCATATGAGAGAAAAGACATTCCGACAGCAAACTTCATTATAGGGTACCAAAAAGAGAGATCTACAAAATGCAAAGCGCAACCAACTTCATCCTAAGAGAGCAGAGGATCTAATCTATGTGGATAAAAAAATTTACTCGCACACCAATCGGTGGAGAAGCTCTAACCCGCCTATACCTTGACCTTAATTATTCATCTTCTTTTTACTCCATCCAAACAAATTCAGCAACTAACCTACCTGGGATTTTTTGAAGCAAAACCTACCCAATATGTCAGCTCAGCGGTTAACCACATTAGATAATGATTGAATAGATTAATTAAGACACCAACAAAACGTAAACATTTTTATTCGGGAACCTCAAAAAGGATGGTACATATGGCAAACAATAATTGCACTGGAAGATAACAAACAACGAAATTTAAAAGAAAACTAAAAATCATCTTCGTCTCCCACCAAAAATTTATGACCGAAATTCAATAAATATAACAAGTATAAGCACAAGTTGTAATTGCAATTAAGCAATAGTAGTCTAGCAAATAGTACTGAATTCAACCAAACCCAGTTTATAACAGTTCTACTATTTTTCTAAAAATCATACGAGAGAATAGACATTCAGACAGCAAACTTCATGACAGAATATTAGAAAACTAAAATCAAAATCCATTCAGCCTAAACCAAATTCTTTTTCAGTGAACTCAAACATAGAATTTTTAAATTACTTTTTTTTTTTTTTTTTTTTTTTTGCAAATCTACAATAGAATTTGGGGAAATCATCACCATGAACAAAGAACTTAAGCAATTTCATCAACATTCGTTAGGGTTTCAACTAGAACATCACAAGAATAATGGCCCAATTTCTCATCTAAATGCTACTTGTGTGGCAATGGACAAGATAATAAGGAGCGTATTTTGTGGGAATGCAACTTCAGTAATGGAATTTGGCATTGGATTGGAGGTATGTTCAAATTTTCCATTCCTACAAGTTTTTATGAAGTAATTAATTGTGTCAAAGATAAGAGCACTGCAGTTAGACAGATATGGTATATATGCACTTTCTCTATAATTGTTAAACTGTGGTTGACAAGAAATCAGAAAATGTATGAAGGAACAATAATTGCATCGGAAAATAACAAACAACGAAATTGAAAAGAAAACCAAAAATCGATTGATAATGTTACTTACCGGCTTACTGGCATTCAGTTTGGCGCCCCCAATCAAGCCCCCACCTTGGAAATTTTTCGGAAAGACATCCTTCCCAAACTTGCTCTTTCGGTCACTTTTCCAAGCAATGTCGGTCTTATTCACATTTATCAGCGAGTTATTCACATAAAACGCGTAGGTATCATTAAATAAGCTCCAAGCAATCAAACCACAAGGGACGATACGCCTGTTATTAGCATTAAATATTTCATGCTTGCATGTCTTTGTTTCATCCTCATACACTTTGCTCCTTAACTGCTTGTTACTTTTGTCCTTAGCATAGCTGCAGATATGTGATGTGATGTTATAGAAAATTGTCGGAGGGAAAACTACTTTTGTTAGAGCAAAATAATGTTATCGCAACCTATTAAACAAGATGTACACTTGGGTTCACAAACTTCCATGTACAAAAATCACTATCATCTCTTAGATTCACCAAATATATATCTCCAACTTAAAGAAAAGGAAGACACATGACCAATAAAGTTTCTAGTGAATTATGGCAAAAGAAATCATTAACAAGTCAAAAATAAAATAACTCATGCTAAAGAAAATTAGGCCAGCAAGTAAACTCACTGGAACCTACTACTAAAGTGTATGACTATTAGATTCACAAACAAAATTGTATTACGAAACAAAGAAAAAAGCTTATGACATGGGTAGCATTCATCAGCATTCACCAAAATGTTTAATCAAAATGCGAAAAGTCCATAACTAAAACATTATTTAAAGAACTTCATTTCATTTCCAATATAGCATAGTAGGACTAAAAACAAAAGCAACATCTCGGACACATTTGCAGTTGTTTACCAACATTATACCCATAAATCATATGTCATCGAATCCCATTAAATCATCTGAGTGTTTTCATCTTTTTCACTCATTCTTGTAATATCAGGAAATGCGTGCCAACAAAAAATCTACATGAATCCAATTAAATCATCTGAGTGTTTATCGCTACTTTTGTTAGAGGGAAATAATGTTATCACAACCTATTTAGCATTTGCTATTTTTAAATTATGCTGTTGGCTCTCAGAAGGTATCGAAATCCAAAGTCCGAACATACCATGTCTCCCTAATACAACTTTTTAGTTTTATCTTATTCCACAGTGACTCTTTTTCCCTCACACAAACAAGCACACCAACCAACATCAATGCATATATAACTGAATCACATAACAAATGTTGTTCGACATTGTATTTCAGACTCGATACAATACTGATGCTCTTTCTCAGTTAGTTTGGAAGTTTATGTGAACAATTCAATATCAAATATCAGCCAAAAACATATTCTAATCAGTCACTGCGGTTTACAAACAACTCTTCTTGGAGTTGTATTGGATAAAACAAAAATCCATGAGAATGTGCACCCACTAGAGTCCTTTCCCCTACACCAACAATATCTCGGACTATCAATTCACTAATCTTGTTCATCATCACAACTGTGCCATTAACAACAATCTATTTTAGAACCATTCAACAATAAACAGAAAAACGATTGATCACATAGTTCATAACATGGGGAGCTAAGTCAATCTTATTTCAACTGTTTTGAGTGATATACACAAACCAAATAATGTTACCGCAAACTATTAGAGAAGAAGTACACTTGAGTTCATAAATTGCCTAATTTGGGTCATAGACAGATTACGTCTTGACAAGATGAGAAATTTAAATCCAAAATTTAGCTTCTACTAACGGGAGATACACAACATACCGAAGATGGTTCTGATGGAAACCATGAAGCTCATAGTAGACAAACACTGGGCTCTTCATTAGTTTACGCACCTGAAAACAGAGCGCAACTTTAGCATTTTCTTTTTATAATATACAACGTAATAATGGTAGCACTGAAAATAGGAAATCTACTCACACTTATCTTTCTGATGCATGTTTTGCTTGTGTTAGTACTTTGTATGAAACCAACTTTGTTGTCCCTAAAGTTTGCTGGAACACAATCTGAATCATAATGGTCCACAATTTCCACAACCTACAATTAAAGAGAAATCAACAATTACTATGTTCACAAAACAAGAAAGAAAAGAAAACTGGCTACTTCAACAGAGTTTAAGAAATAGGGGATTTCTTCATCTCATTTTTCTTCTTTGACTGACGTGCATTTTTCATGTTTTCTTCACATTTCCAGAATTCATATCATGGTTAGAATTCATATAAAGAAACTCCCTTCAAGAAACCAGTTGAGCAATATACAATTACTTTTTCTTTTTTTGTACAAAGAAAGGGCAAAGTTTGATAAACATGCACATCAAGAGTTGCACCCAATTACTATAATTGAGGCTGTTTGAGAAATTAACTTCATCTTCACTTATCTTTCTCTACAAGTCTATGTAAATACTAACACAAGTTACCTTAACAATGGGTTTTTCTTAGTTTGACGCAAAGATAGTTAAAGAAACCGAAGAAGATTAGTTCTTGATTGAGAGGACTGTAAAGGATAAACCTTCGGTACAGAAACAGTTGATGTCATCAAAAAGAAGAAGAAAAATTGGCCGTCATGATAATGGGAAGAACACAGACACCAAAATCTGAATCATGATTTCCAGAAATGAGACAAGCAATTTAACTAAGTTTCTTACCTTGGACTACGCATGCAAAATGATAACACCAATAGGGATGAAGACGGCGCCTATCACCGCGAACACTGCGACAATCTGAAATGTACTTTTAAATTATATCATCTTTTCAAAGTTATCACCTCCTAATCTTCCAAATTAACACAAACGGTCAATTATTACCATTGCTGGTGTTAGCCTAGGCTTGTAACTACGAGACTCTTGTTGCCAAAACTTTGAATCTGCAATACAAGTAAGCGTTTCATTTTTCACATGATATTTTAACTACTAATACCAAATATACAAGAGAGAGACATACATTGAGGTTTCTTCATAATGATAGAAGATGAAGAATCTCCTTCTTCCTTCTTCGAATTATTGTGCCTCCTAGTCACAGATGCAGAAGGCTCTCCCTTTTCCATCTTCCGTTATGAATGAAATCAATAAACACTTTCTGTAGAAATTAAAGGCCAATGGCAAACACAGTTAGTGGTGTCTATATATATAATTTGCTAATAGGGTGTTTGGATACACCACTAGAAGTCGAAAAGCCAAACGGATAATAATCATAAGACGAGAAGATTACAAGAACATCAAATCTGACACATTCCTTTCAGAAGGGTGGTCCTCAACAGAATATACACTAACAAGGTTATTAGACCAAAAAGAGCTTTACTAATATGCATTATCATCGTGGCCAGTTATACAGAGTGCTACTTTCTTGCTACAAGACTTATATGTTAAGTTTTGCTTAAGACTGAACCTAATACAAAAGTCATATACACATATTTTCAGAAATTAATGACACCACAAAAAATTATGTACACTGTGCACAGATTAAAACAAACACTTTGGCACTCCAACCTATGTACTAGAAGTCACTCACTCAAGCCAAACGTAGTATTCTCCTTCCGTATCCTTTAGTTCTTTCTCAGCTGCAGTAAAAATAGTAATTACAGATAGAAAGTAGAACAAAGGAAGAACATAATATTACCCAACCAAAAGAATATCATTATATCATTGACTCATTAACCAAACTATCCTCATGAAGAGCCCACCCAAGGCATGAGATTAGTATCAAAAAAAAAAACCAAACAATCAAGTGGAGTATGCATAAGAATGGATCTCCTAAATAAACTGAAATCAAATCTTGCATACTTCAATCTATGGAATCCCCTGCCCCTTACTACTATAACAAGCTATATTACAAAAAGATGAGTTATTGCAATTAACCCATCTCTAAACTACAGTTACTATTTCAGCGAAGGTTTTCAATCTATGTGTCGATTACTCTCTATCATTGTGAATTCCTTGTTTAAAATCCCTACATCTCTTCTGGTTCAATCCAAAGCTAATTCAAAACCCATAAATATAACCAACAAAAGGAAATCAGTGTCTCTATCATGGAATTGAAAGTTAATTGCTCTTCTGAAAACTACTAGCCTACTGATTTAAACCTAACCACAGTCATAAGTATCTCTAATACCGAAATCAGATCATGAAAAACAAAAATTCAAGCATAACTTAAACTCACCTCAATTCAGATTGAATTTCACCTCTCTTAATCTTCTTCTCATTCAAATCAATTTAGGTTCCGCGATTCAAAGCTATATCCTCAAATTTCTCTTCCCAGGAACAGATGCAAGATTTTTCTCATCAAAGTTCTCTAACCTATTCAGCAAAAATTATAATTCCTTTCTCGTCTATACCTAATTTCCCCTCTTTTCTATCTTCATTTTCCTATTTTATCCCTGGTACACATACATGTGTTGTCCTAAGAGTAATACACATCTTGTTTTCCAACCAAGCATTCTTTGTTTTATTTAATCCAACTAATAACATGTAATGACTGTCATGTATGATATGTGGGTGCAGGTTATGTGAGTGTGCGACGTATTCGTGTCTAGTGAGTGAAAATCTGAGACAATCGAGTATTTTACTCATGTTCTTTCCTCGGTAAACAAACTAATTCATCGTTACTACCAACATTTTGAATGTAGAAGGAACACTAGCAATTTTAATTCATAACAATAGCAATTTATAACACTTCCAAAAGCAGAAAAGTCAGAAGTGGTTTGGGTACAAAATGTCAGAACGACTTTTAGAAGCAGAAAAACCAACTTTTAATTAACAACTAATGGAACAAATTTGTAAAAATCCATTTGTATCTGATTATTTGCATTTGACCGGTACTAGTCAAATTGAAGCAGAAAATTTTCATGCTCGAAAATATAATGACCATACCTCAATAAAACAGTTCTGGATGCTGAGTTTGTATTTCTGGTTCTTTATCCCATGAGATGGGTCAATCACAAGTATTCGGATAACCCATTTACAACTGACTTCTAGTAGAAGTAATAAAGCAGCTTCAAAATGAAGCAAAAACTTTTTGCTTCTTGCTTCCATAGAAGTTGCTTCTCCTCGCGTGTAAAAGCGCAGAATTCCTTTGTTCACACTTTCTACACTCAAACAACTGTACTACCTGTAATAAGAAATGCAACAAACTAAATTAAGTCAGATAGAGGTAACAGGAAACATTATCAAAGTGCTAAATAGGCAGGGAATAAATGCACCAGGACCACATAATGCAAGTTCAATTCAAGGCATTAGAGTAGATCAGAAAGTGGACTGGAGGGTTCAATTATGCCAACCATGAGAAGTATGCCAATTCAGTGAGCCATCCCGGAACAGAAATTGGACGATGATGTTTACTGTAAAGTTATCATTTATTCGTATACAATTATTATCCAGTTGATGCAACTAGCTAATTAGATGAATCTTAAATAAAAACCCTAAATCCAATAAACCCTAAAAATCGAAATTTAATCTAAATTTGGGGAAAACGACAAGAAATTGAAGTGTGTTTGATGTAATTTACCTCTTTTGATGAACCCTAGCTTCCATTTGTGTCTTCGACTTCCTTTAAACATTGATTGTGATGGAAATGGAATACTTAGCCAGCCATAGTCCATCTGTATCCCACTATCGTTAAATCGGCTTGATCAACTAACAATAAACCCTAGATTTCACTCATTTTTCCTCTTCAATTTCACGGCAGCTGCGTTCGTCCCTCTCACCCCCCCCCCCATTTTTATCTGTTTTTCTTTTTTTCTTTCCCTTCTCTTTTCACCCAATTCAGCCTAAAAATGGACAAGGAGAGAACCAAATAGTGCTGTAGCCAGCTGGTGAGGGTGGAAAGGTCATTTGACATGTCCATGACTTCGAAACAAAGTCCATGGGTTGATTTACTTCAGAATTTTTACCATGTTGCAAGACAGAGTCCATGTCTCTCTCAAGGGATATTTTTGCTTTTTCGGCGAAAATGCCACTTTTCCGATGAAAGTATCAAAACGAGTTGGTATTTGTTGTTGGCTAAGAAGCACTAATAGGGATACAGACACGATATGACGCATACACAGAGACCGGTAAAATTCAAAATCATATAATTTTGTACATATTTATATACTATGAATTAAATAACTTTTTTATATACTAAAATCATAATGATAATGTATATCAAATACATTAACCACCTAAATACATGAAAAAAACTATAGGTTATCCCGTATGTAGAAGAATTAATTATTATACTATGACTTCCGTGACATACTAGATTATTATCCGACTAATAAAATAAAGTATGAATTTTCACACATGTGTCGTATCGGTGTTTGACGCGCTTCTGACGCGGGCACGTCATCAATACCGTCGTCGGTGCTTCACAGGTTATTAGTGTTGTTGGACATTACCACATACTTAAATTGATGAAACTATAAAGGAGTTACGACAATTCTTGGGTTGATACCAATTATTGTTGTTTTATTCTTCTATTTTTCAGCCAAAACGAAACTTTGAACTAATGAACCAAGTATACAGTTCATCATGTAAATGGTTCTCTCATTTATTTTTTTATTTTTTTATTTTTTTTGAAGCATGGTTCTCTCATTTGATGTGTACTGAATAAAGGTTGATTCTCAATCTTATGCCAATAATTAGTAAACTACTAACTAATGCGCATATCGATGGCCACTGGGCTTGCAAATTCTTTTTACATACTTAAATCATTTTGTTTGGACAAAAAATATGCCAGAAGTAGGTGTTTAACCACAAAGGTTAACTAGTGTAAATAACCTAAAATTTTGCAGATTCTAATCTTCATAAATTAATCTGATGTTGTTTTTAAATGGTTCTAAGGAGCTCATTACAGATTTTTGTTGTACTAGAAGAGAGGTGTAATGATTGAATTTTAATATCGGGTTTCTAGATCGGAGATTCATGTCTTTGTTGGCCAACATCTTCGTATCTGTGTATTGATTGCAAATAACAAATTTAAATATACATTTTTCTCTTGACCAGTCTCTTTGGTGCAGTATTATTTCTACATGATTTTAAATTACACGTGTTTAAAATATAAATTATCTTTTTCTAATTGTTTTGCTAATCTATTTTTTGTAGCATTAGAACGAAATCAAGCTTTTATTATTAACCTCCACATAGGTCTCTAATTGATAGAGCGCGCTCAATGTCAAGAGTCATTAAATCCACAGATTCATATTTTGTGCCATGATCCAAGTATTGTATCAATACAGTGCGACAGAATTTCTGAAACTCGGACACTCTTTCTTTTAGAAAATAACAATTTGAAGAATTAACATTAACTAATGTTAGTGGAGATGGTGAATATTTTCTTGCTTACCAATTTTTTCGGGAAGCTGATATGTTGTTTAGATTAGCGCTGACTAATATTGGAAGTTAAGTCCTTCTCTTGCTTAGCCATTTCGTAGCAGGTGTCAAATACTGGGTGTAATTGAACCACATAATCTGAAACCAGTTGTTATTCATAGAGTTTTTATGGTTTGCACAAGAAATCATGTTTAGACTAAGCTAATGCATGTTCAGTTTAAACTAATCTCTGTTATGTTTGTGGCATGCTTATGGTTTAATCATGCAATAAATTCTTGTTTAAGGTTAATGCTTGATAAGGTTGAACTAGCGTGACATGTCTCTTGTCCCTTTAGGTGTCCATTTTAGTCATAAGGTGTCCTCCAACTCATGATGGAAAAGTTGAAGTGACATGTAGCAATCATGACTATGATTCACTTCTAGCCTCATATGTTTATAAAGAAAAATATCTTTTCATCCATGATGGTCTGTTTGGTAACCATTATCTTAATGGATTATCAGCTCATAATCCATTATGCAGATTATAATGGATTTTATATTATAATAATTGATTATTTTTTTAATTATAATTGAAAAAATCCATTATTTACATAAATAGAAAAAAGTTGATTTGAAAATTTATTATAATCGATTATTTTTTCTAACAAACTCAAATTGAATTTTTTTCTTCTTATTTTCTCTAAACTATCAAGAGAGAGACAAAAAAAAACATAGGACTAAAAAAAAATCCTAGATCATTGTTTTTTGTTCTCCCTTTTGAGTTCATCATTCTAAAATAATCAATTATTTGGAAAAAAAAATGTTTGGGAAAATTTATTTTAAAAATGATTATATCAAAATCATTTATCAAGTTATGATTATCTATAATCATAAATTTTACCAAACAAGGCCATCAAGTAATGTGAGGAAATAGACGTTGATAATGAGTCATGAAGGTTAAGTGTCTTGTGTTTTCTATTTCATTGTTCTCAACATGTTTTAGTATGAATAATATGTAGTGTGTTATTCTTATGCATGGTGCTGGTTTCATGTGTTGTTGAGTATGCTAATTCTAGATTCAAAGTATGATTTCAGCATAAGTTTTTTTTTCCTACCGTATTTAACTTTTGATATGGTTATTATGGAGATAAAATTGCAACATTAAACTATTTCACCTAGTTGTTATCTATTCATTAACTAGGGTGGTTGTAAGGTTGAAGTTTTAGATGTATTATTTTACTTATAAAGTTGTAGCCATTATCATATATGGTGATTTGGTACTTCATACTTGATGTTGTGGGGTTGAAAGTTCAGTTGTAACAAGTATTAGGGAAGTTGTACAAGACATATGTATCACAATCAAGGTTTTTTCACATATGTGGTAGATTTGGAATTCTCAAGATAGTGGTTTTCTTGTAAGTATTAAGTCTTATTTTTTTACATTTCGAAAAATTATAGCTTTCATTACTCACTAAGTATTTCCAAATTGGTACTTCGATAGAATGTGGGAATGTTTTATGAGAATTTTTTATATTTCAAAAAATTGTAACTTATATAATTTGTAGTCTCTAGAATGTATTTTATTCAAACTTTGGTTCAATTTTGTCTTTTATAGACTACACCATCTCAGCTAAAAGATATATTTCAGAGATATGCATTAACAGCTCATTAAGATGATATCATTATTTTGAGTAGATGGGTGACATGACTTAGGTAGTGACCTTAGGTCTTTGCTTTGATCGGGGATATCTCTAACCTAGTATTAATATTCCTCTCTATCTAACCTAAATGAATGAGTATCTTTTAATGAAGATATTGGATTGCCGGCTAGTGATTTATGTGATATCATCTCCAACTTTTTTGATCATGCGACAATGTAAAGTTTTAGCATTGAATATTATTCTATGGAGGAATATTAGCCGCTAATTTTAGGAGAAATAATAAATATATTGTTGTAAATTATGAGCATATTTTTTTACATGGGTGAAGTTCTTCACCCTTCTCAAAATCAAAGAGTTTAGGTTGGTTTTCTTAGCATCTTTTTGGAAAACGAAAAGATAATAGTTATTTTAATAGATCGTGCACTTTGTGACCCATGTTAATCGGTCATCATAACAGATGTCATTAAGTATAGAGTTAGGTAGTGGAGATTGTGAACCGGTTTACTCGGTCACGTCTTTTCACATTCCTTTTTAAATTCGAAATTCCAAATCTATGAAATTCTTTTACAATCTCTTTTTCTTCTTCTTTCTTTAAGAGATCTGAAAGTTTTAAGCTCCTTCTGCAGTTCAAGCTTTTTGTTTTTTAAGTTTTACTTCTCCAAAGTTTTTTTATTCTTCCATCTTTTCAAATGACAATGACTATTATTATGTCGATTCACGGTTTGTATTCAAAATACCCGTTTCTTCAATCTGGTGTTTTAAAGATTGGTAATTTGCATTACCTCTCATACAAAAAACCACGTGTAAGTTAGTGCTGAGTCAGCTAACCTGAAATAGACTGAATTATTGACGGGATGAAGTTTTTCTAATTTTATTTTTGTGAGGGGGTAATGCAAATTACCAATATTTACAGGGAAGGTAATGCAAATTATCCCAATATTAAACTAAAGCACCAGAAAGTTTTTGTGTTAGAACGTAATCAAAGAGTTCCTGAAATAAATAATTGGGGGTGAAAGTTTTTCAAAGTTCTTAGTTGATATAATTGGGGGTGAAAGTTTTTCATACACATATTTAATCATACATTGATGTTGTTCTTTGTTGGGACTCATACACATATTTAATCATACATTGATGTTGTGCTTTGTTGGGACAAGTAAGAAACCCTTGCTACAAGCCGAGTCCGATGGAAATTATTTTTATGGTTACGTCCTGCGGATTAAATCCCGCGAGTTCATCCCGACTGAGACATTGAGGGTGGGTCCCACCTTAAACCCACCCTGCTAAGTCGCCGGTTCAGTGGGACCTCAATTTATGTTCCTGTTATGAGGACCTCGGAATTCAACCCGCGGTCAGTGTATCATTCCCAATTATTTTTATGGTCGTTCCTTGATTCCCTTCCACTAAGGTTGGCCCCGCACTCGGTCCAAAAGGTCTCATCTAAACCACTGCGGAAAAATAATTTGAACACCCAATCAAAATCAAACAGGTTCGTTTGTTGGATAACTCTGTCGATGAGTTATCCATATAGTGGCCTTTTTTATCTTGCGAATCAATTTTTGTACACTATCTTGGCCTTTTTTTTTCTCTTGTAAATTAGTATCTCTCCATTACTAGTTTGGATTGACTGAGTTTCGTGCTTATAGCGCGCTTGGATACAAATTTGTTTCTGACTTTTGTTTCTCCAGAAGTGGAAGTTAGAAGCAGAATTCATAAACAAAACTATTTTGCTTCACAAAAAGCTGATTTTTCTGCTTTTAGAAGTCGTTCTGAAATATTATTGCCAAATTGACTTTTAACTTTTTGACTTCCAGAAATTTGAATAGTAACTTCTGAATGGGCATCCAAACGCGCTATTGATCTTCCTAGTTTTTTTTTTCTTTCTTAAAATGATATTTATTGAACTACTGGATTGTGATGCTTGTACTTTTATTTTCCTAAAGTTAAATCTCTCTTTCAGAAGAAAAAAAAAAACTCGATACCTATTTAACCTGGCTAAATTGGGGCATGCTACTAGATGACAAAAAAGGTCATTATAAATTATGTTCACAACACCCATTATCCAACAATTACCTAAGTACCTATTTTACCCCTGATTAATTAGTATAATCGTATTAGGTGTTAATTATGGTTTGGATGTGAGATCAACTAATGTTAAAGAGTTATTCAAAACATCAAACAACTTGATTTTTTTGATTTTTTTTCGGGAAACAGTACTCATAATCGGTTTACGTTCATGCACGTGTAAACCAATTCTGGATTGGTGTTTCCAAAATTAACAGAGGACTTCTATAATCGGTTAACTTTGCCATAAAATCGGATTATACATATTACATGTATAAACCGATTATTTTCTTTCATAATAATTTTTTTTTCATTCATTTCATTAATGTAGGATGCATTTAGCGCACGCATCAAGCCTTTAAACCCCTAGGCGACCCTAGTGGACGAGTTATAGTCTCGTGAGGGTTTACATAGAGGTATACCCACGAAACCTATACAAAAACTTCTAAACCCATCCATCTTTGTCGGAGGAATCCGACGACGATACACCCTCCATGAAGTCCGGGGCATACTCCGAGATTTTGGATATATCATGAAGTGATAGCTTGCATCAAATGTGAATGCTAGGTGAGCTCTCAAGTGTAAAATGCTAGATGTCCGAAGTCCATATCTACATAAAAAAAAATCAAGTTATCAATTGGTACATAACTAAACATATGTAATCCGATTCGATTATGAACAACAAAACACACAGGAATGTCAAACATAAACAATCGGTTTATGTGATACATGTATAAAAACCGATTGTGGAAAGGAATCTGAAGAGACTATCTTAATCGGTAAATTAACAAGCACATAAAACCCGATTATGGGATAACATAGTTAAAAAAAATATCTTTACCCATAATCGGATTAATCTAAAGCACATATAAACCGATTTTGGTGATGTATTTTTATATTTCATTTCTAAACCTAGAATCGGCTAATGTTAATCATCATATAAACCGATTATTGTGCATGCTCTTCATGGACAAAAATCGAAGACTTAAACATGTAAATCAATGGATAAATGCGAATCATAGAATGGGTTGATGGAGATTTACCTTTTTCTTGGTTGAATCGAAGATTCGTTGGAGAAGAGGATGAAGATTCTTTTTGATTAGGGTTTTGAGAATTTGGAAAGATTAAGATAAAAATAGAAAGTTTTTTAGGTTTAGGTTTTTTTGTTTTTGGATTTACTGAAAATGGAAAGATTAATATTTATATGAGATTGTTTTAGGAATTAATGTGGGGATAAATTAGTATTTTTGAGAAGTTTGGTAGCCCATAGCAATTTGGTGGAGTGGGAACTTCTGGGAAGGAAAATTTGACAGGCCCCAATTTAGCCAGGCTATTTAATAGACACTACTAGCATTAATAAATGTACATAAAATAAATTGACAAGCTACACTCTCTAATTTTCTTTAATTAGAGAGTACAGTATCACAAATCACAATAACAAATAATGTCAATATCAATCGAGGTAACTTAACGGTACTTTGTTTTTTTTTTGTTTTTGTTTTATTAATCTTTGTCTATTGTGACTCAAAATCCGCAATTGATTTGATCCTAAATTAACACCGAATCACGGATCATTTGATCATCGTCTACATTCAAATTTGTTTGGTTCCACTTTTGAGCATGCAAGGGAATGTTCATCCACAACATTTGGTGTTTTTCTTTTGGTCAGTGGTCCCTGAATAAACGAACAGTGAGAAAGAGAAATGACATACTGGCTCACCGAGAAATCATAAAATTGTCTCATTACTGGCTTTAGGATTAGTTTGGGGATGGTACTAAGGCTGCACAAATAACCTGGTGTACCGGACTAGAACCATACCAAAAGAACCGGAACCGGTGTAGCCAGTACAGGGAACGGGAATGGAAATGGGAACCGGTGTAGAATGGGTACATGGATCAGTTCTCAGCAAATTCTCTGCCAGTACCGGACCAAAAGTACCGGTTAATAATACCCGTCTAGATAAGTTAATCCTAGACGTATAATCTATGTCTTATTTCTATTAACTTCTTCCTTTTCCTCTCGACTATCAACTGAAGAGTGAAGAACAGCTTTGCAGCAGCCTGAAATTGAGAGATGGAAAAGTGATATGGGTTAGGGATTCTCTATGAATCGAAAAATTGAAAAGGTGGTTGGATTTTTTAGGGTTCGAAATCTGAGAGAAGAAGAAGAAGATGAATCAGGAAGATAAATAAGAGCAAAAGGGGATCTAGTGAAAATAGATAGATGGAATTATTCTACAAATACTGCTGATGGTTTAATTGTCTTGATGATGATGAGTGATTAAGGAATTGAAGAGGGTTGAAGGAATCAGGAGAGAGAATGAATTAAGGTTCTGATTTTCATCTGCAATAGAGAAGACGAAATTTCTGCTGTTGACATGAAGTAGAGCGAGGAGTTATGCTCGAGATTCAAGCCGATTGAAGAACTGAAATTGAAATTAGGGTCTTTGAGATGAAATTCAAATTGGGAACGAGTTAGATTATGAAAGGAAAGAAGATGATATAGGCAATTATAGGTTATGATGTTATTGGTTTGAGGTGTTGATGCTAGCTCAGAAGTGGATGCAGTTGCAGTTGGTAGTGATGCTGGATGAATTGGTTTTAGAGCTGACTTGATGTGCTAGAGATGTTGGTGTTGCTTGCAGTTTGATGCTATGCAGGATTAGATGAATGTTAGGTCAGGTGATGTGTGTTTGTCTTGAATGGGATTGGAATCTGGTGGTTCTGTAAGAAGAAATCAAATGAATGATTGAATATGTGGTGGTTTTGAAATTGAGAAGATGAAACATACAGCTACAAGGAATGAAGGAATTGAAGATATAAGAAAAGAGATAGGGTAAAAACCTGGTACCGGAGTGGAACCGGCCAGTCTTACCGGTAAAAGTACAAGTCCAGGTACAAGTACAGGTACCGGTCCTCAAAGTGAAGTACCGGTCAACACCAGGTACAGGGACCGGTTCCAGCAGAAAAACGGGCCGTACCGGCTCATATGCAGCCTTAGATGGTACTAGTTTATTGCAACGGAACGACTGTCATAGAAATGAAATTATAAACATCCTTTTCAAGTCTTAACCACGTGAACACATGATAGTTAAAATGGAAAAATATCATTTAGTCCTTTTATGCATGGGCCAATTGATCACTAGGTAAATCGGACTAGACTCATCCCAATATATTATTTATATGACTAATAGGTATTTCCTACTAGATAAAAAAGCTGAACAGCTGATCCCCGCATAAACCATCACCATTTCCTGTCCTTTTCTCTCCTTACAAGGTGGGTCTCAGTTCCCATATTTCCACAAGGCGGTACGAATCTGCTACCATGACGCCATGACCTGATATTTGTTGGTTAGTAAAAGTTTTTCTCATGAAGCATATTGATTAGTGATGGACCATTATTTTCCCCAGTGCTTCCCCACATACCGAGAAATAAAACCAGGTAAAAATTGCCTCTCACTGTTTTCTTTTTCTTTCTTTTTTAGTTTGTGGGTCCTAGTGGGCCCAGCCCCTCGAGAAACGTGCATGGATACATTGTGTGTGACGGTTTTTTGGGTTTTTTTCTCGGTCTGTAAAAACTTTTTGTATTTGCCCTCCTTCTTGATGTGATTCTCTGCTTCCTGATCCAAAATTTACATCAATACGAAATCTGTTTAGCAATCCAAAAATCGACATGACAACTTACTCTCCCACTGTACCCGAGAACTAACAGTGTGTGTTGTGTCCAAAAATATGCCAAGTGACCGTAAACTTACACCATTTGCCCCAAGATTAGGCTGTTGATCGGAATCTTTCATGTTGTCTACAATTTTATTTTTGGCGCAAAAGTTGTCACCATGTCCTGACTCAAAATCCTGCCCATAACACAATATTTATCGCTCCAGTTATGCACCGCCATCTCAATCATGTATAATGATACAATATTTGTCTCTTCTCATGTGCTGATGGCGGTAGATATTTTACCTCAGTTAGTTCTTCTCAATCCAGATTCAATGCTCGTCATTATCCTTTTCTCTTCGGGTTAACATCTTGAGATGACTCCAGCTACATATTTTAACCTCACAATCCCGATAACCAATTACCATGTAACCGTCTTACCAATATGTAACTAAACTAAACTACCACAAAATTTGAATCACAAAATACCACTTTTTCTTACCCTTTCATTATTCTTTTCTAGAATTTCCTATTTTATCCTTCCTCTCTATTGTCTCAGCCTAAAGGATTTGGGCTTAGTCCGTCTATTCTTCTTCTTCTCAAATCAAAAATCAGAAACAGAACCCTCGACAAAAAAGAAATAAAGAGAACTTTGGTGTTTAGTCCGCTAAACTTGACCTGGGTTAATGATTAGTCCAGTGGGAGAAGTTATTTACTCGCTAGTCCAAAAAAGGTTTGAAAAGAGTAAAATTACTATGCTAACCCTAACATATAGTACTATGTAAAAACCTCTTTTATGCTTTCCATAAGCATCACTACATACCAATATGTGTTATATTATGTATTGATATTATACATATGTTACTACATATTAATATGTTATGTATTGATACTACATATTTAGTATCATTATGTTATATATTGATATTACATATGTTACTACGTAGTAACATATTAATATGTATTATATTACATATGTTACTACATATTACATATTAATATGTATTGATACTACATACTACATATTTTGTTACATATGTTACTACATACTACATATGTATTGATACTAAATACTACATATGTTACCACATTACTACATATCAATACATATTAACATATGTATTGATATTGTTAAGTATTGATACTACTAAGTATCAATACTAATATGATATTATATATGTTATGTATTGATATTAATTAGATCTTAAAGGGTATTTTAGGCATTTAGAAAACACACTTTATAATCTCCACAAAGTTTTTAGACCAACGAGTAAATAATCTGGTCCAAAAAAAAAACTGGATTAACCAGTAATTCCTAGGGAAAAAAAAAAGAGAACTCAAAAATCCCAATAGGGCCAAAACCTTCTATTCTTCTTTCTCCTTTTCTTCTTTTTATTTTTTTATTTTTTCCCTCCCTTCCCTTCCCTTCCACCAGTTTCTCTCTCCGGCAAAATCGGATGTGAGAAATGTCGTTTTCTGAGGAATCTCAAACTTCCCTCCCTTCCCTTCCCTATAAGTATCATAACTCAATTATTGTGAGACTGCTTTAACCGTTTCTTTTATCAATAACATTAACCATTTCTTTTCTCACAAACAATTACAATTCAAAGAAAAGCACAATGGCAGTGCTCTCTAAGATTTCTTGTGTGTCTGCTTTAAATCAAAAAAAGGAAAACCAAACACGGCTATTAAGACTAAAAGTAATGTTGCAGAAGCAATGAGGTGGGTGCAGTGCGCTTGGGAACATTTTAAAAAAATTAAATAAAAAAGCCCTGGAAATCTTTCCATTCGATAGGGTCTTTCAGGAAGATGATGATGCGCATGATTTTTGAAAGAGTAGTACCCGAAAGTGATAGCGGCAAATTGGGCAGCGACTCTTTCCATCAAGGGAACCGGTGATGCATCTGGTGTGGAAGACATGAGTACATGGTAGCTCTAATAGGCAAATATCATCTCCATCATTCTTCTCGTCATAGTCTTGCAAACAAATCGAGCATTCACCCGAGCCGTTGGCTCCATTGAATTTCTTCATCTTTAGTAAGCTAAAAAATATTGAATAACTACGTGAAAACAATTGCTCTATTTCAGGGGTTTGAAGGACGTTGACATTAATATAATCATGACAATGAACATCCTCAACATTATCGTAATGATAAAAAGTTTCAAGTACTTTTACGACTTGTATAGGTATGCTAATTGATAAATATACTAGGCTTTTTTCTCCGTCAAGTCGCAAATAAGGGTCCTTCATGTAGTAGGATTTGATTTGTTGTTTCCAGTCATTCAAACAAGATGTGCACGGGGTTGAGCAAGGAACAAAATCTTCAATAGCAGACACGAGTGAGTTAAGATCACAGTTACCTAACATATTCAGAGATAAAAAATCATCAATTTTTATAGGAATCAGTTTCACGATTGTAGGTAATTTTTCGTAGGAGAAAGTAACTTCAGGAAGAACTGTGGCGGTTGGGATGGTTTCAGCATCAACATCAGCAGCCAGCACTATAGCTTTTGTCTCTCCTAGCATAATCATTTCGTTGTATTGTTCTGATAAATTAATCCCAGAAAAATAAAAACAGTCTTACACATGAATGGAAGAGGTGGCCCAAAAATTAGCCGTCTTCTTCTTCGTATATGACAATAACAATCGAAAAAATTATAGAACTCAAACAGTTGGAAGTAAACCCATGTCGAAGATACTGGTGCTAGTGCTCGAACAAGAAGAAAACTGTTGATTTTGTAGGTTCAGACGAGATGAAATCTTGTTGCCGCATTTTAGGTCCTTTGTCGAAAAATTGTTGTGAACTTTTTTGTTTGGGAAGATCCGTTTTCTTCTGGTATTTGCGCCTCTCTTTATATGTTCTCGACCCTACAATTCTCAATAAGATATACAATTAGACATCAAACAACTCAAAACACAAACAACTACTCAATTACCATCAACTATTCCCATTTATCACGTTAAATTAATACTCCATTTGTCCTAAAATTTATGTCCTCTTTTTTATTTTCGTTTGTCCTAAAATACTGGCCAGCTTATGTTTATAGTCATATTTTTTTGTCAAACTCTCAAATATACCCTTCAGTTTTTTATACTACTATAAAGTTGTTTTTAAACATAACCAATCTAAATCTTAAATGTTATATTCATCGATAGGAAACAAATTTATTAAATAAATCTATAAATATTTTTATTTTTATCTTCTATTAAAACATTTCTATAAATAATAAAATTACCAAATATGTATTTTTCTTACATGCACTATAATTCATATACTCCTTTTAATTTTGGTAATAACATAGCATTTAATAGGGGTAGTTTTGTATACTCCTACAATCTCCTTAATATCTTGACTTAATCAAAGCGGACTAATAATTTAGGATAGAGGGAGAAGCAAAGACAACACTATGAAATGTTTTCCTATGAGCAAAACATACAAACAACAAATTCTATATACAATTCCCTACCTTTCCTTAACTTAATAATCAAATCATGGCAGCTTTTAAGTTAAGGTTGAGAAAATATCACAATAATATTGCTTTTAAGTCTTGGTAAAATGTACTTTTAAGTAGGTAAAATTAACTATGCACACCGGCATAACAACCACTGAATCGATTGATTGTTCATTTTGTATGCTCTAACTTGAGTATTCTCATCAGTTACGGACCTTCAACAACAAGATGTTGAAAAAACACATGCAGAACCGTAGAAGAACTCGAAGAATGAAGAATTCAAGAGTGTTGAAGATTCAACAAATCAATATGCATTATCGAGATGGAGCTGGAAGTTAATTTATTTTCTAAACCCATGTGTAATTGATAATTTTTCACTAAGTTGACAAAGAGGATATTGTAAGGGAACCGACCGGTCAAACTCACAAGTTTTAGTATATCAAGCTTGTTGTTAGTTGATCAAAAATATATCTTGATTTATAAGTCTACTAGAGCCAGTCTCGAACTAGGAATAAAACATGGTAGTCGAGCATCAGAATTCACCAACTGGCCTTAAAGATTGAAGAAATCAGCGTCAAACATAAACTTCAACAACAAAGGTATGTGAAGACTAACTATCATATTTACTCATATTATCTACCATTCTATGTACCGTGACATGTCGTACGATTCTAGTATTAGGATGAACTTTGCAAAGAAGAATTCAAACATAAGGAGTAGTCAAGTTAGTTCTTAAAGTTCACTCATTGTATTACTCATTTTATGAACTTGAAATTATATAAATAAAGGCCTAATTAATAAATTTCAATTAACTTGTGTACACGAACTTATTTTCTTAGTTCGTGAACTGGTTGATTTTGAGATAGTACTTGTTATCATTTAATTCAACAATGCACGAAATTATTTATGTAGTACGTGAACTGGTAGATTTTTTATATTTCATGTACACCTTTTATTTTCAAGTTGTCAATTTCAAAAAGTTTCTGAGTGATGAGACGACTTTAAGTTCACAAACTGTTTTGCTAGTTCACGAAATGATTTGTTCTTATGATAATTAAACTTCAAATTAAGCTTGTCTGTTCCAGAACTACTTAACTATTGTTCCTTAGAAAACCACTTGGTGTATAACTTATACTCACGGTTGCACACATCTTCTTTTTGATTCAAGAAAAAATTCTAACATGCTTACATGTATAATTTTTATGGAAAAGTTTAGCTTTTGCTTGGTTAGAAAGCACTTCTTAAACATGGAAACTAAATCTAGATTTGTTTGTAAGCTACAAGACTTATTCATCAATATAAAATAAAAACTTCATGCAAACTAAAATATTAATCCTAGTAATTAATGTGTCCTAGTTGCAGCTAGATTCGTCAGTTTTTCCTATGGTAAAATTGTATTAGGTTACGACTTTGAAAGACTTCACTAAGGGATTCATGAAGCCCAGTCAGACTATTTTTTACATGATAGTTCTTGTTATCCGGATCTTGTTCTTATCTATCATTATAATTTTTGAATTGTTGATCGGGAACAAGATAAATATTAATCACAAAGTGCTTTTCATCTCAGACTTGATGATTCCATAAGAGAGATAATCTAAATCACTTCTAGTTTGATTTGTTTAGATTGTTCTTGTAAAGTAGAATTGATTAGGGATCTATATAACTTTTGAAGAGAGTATGTTGTATCTATATAAATTTTGAAGAGAGTAGGTTGTCCTAATAGTTGAGTTTGCTTGATAACTTATTTTATCGAAGATCCCTCATAAGTATATAGATTTACATACATTGATTGAATATCTTTCTAAAGGAAAATCAAATAGGCTTTCCGTCAGAGAAAAATTAGTCAAAAAATATTCACTTAGGTTGAAGCAATTCTTAGGCCCGTGAAGGACGCCAACTAGGGGAATCGTGTTGCATAGGGTCTTGCGAGATCCAAGAAACGTAAAGGAGCATAACTAAAATTGAATTACTCATAGGGACGATTCGGTCTCAGCTACATTCTAGTTTGATGTCTGATAGTAGGTATTAAAGCAATGCTCGGTCGAACTCACAAACGTTGCTATCTCAAGCTTGTTTGTCAATATTAGAGATCAAAACTATACGTCTTGATTTCTAGTCTACTTATAGTGATGTCTCGGACTAGGATAGATTATGTAGTTGAGGATTAGACTTCACGGCGTTCATCAATTTAAGACGAATAACTACTAAGGAGAGCTTGTATAATTTCATCAACAAAAGGTATGTGGAGACTAAAGCCCATCTATCACTTAGAAAGTCTATTTCTACTCTATCTCTTATATTGAGACAAAAGTTGTATTACTATATAGTTGTCGATTATACACATTTGATATTTCTAGTTGAGATTAACTCGCTTACATATTTATCGAAATATGTGTTGTTAAGCTTTCGCTTCGACTATGTTCATCTTATATTCTTGACAAAAGTCAAAAGATGAACATGTAAAAATCGCCGAGTAACATCTTACATGGTTTGTGTGATACAATCATTTGGTGTAGACTTGGAATGTTTCATTACGATTATTTCAATAACTTGAAAATTGCTTTGATGCAAATAGTGTGTTAAAACGTCTATTTTCATCATCTAAGAAAAATTTCAATGATTGAAATAGAGTTTAAAATACTTAACCATCATTGGATTATGAACATAGTGTGCATTCTTGCATGTATGTGATACATGACCGGAACTAAAGTATGCATACCCGTATGAGTACTTGTAGTTGTGAAATTCCGTGTACCAAGTACACATACCGGTACGCATACTTGCGTAAGGTATAGGTCTGAGAATATTTGCTGGGTTTTCGAAGTGTACTGAAGTATGCGTACCCGTTTGCATACTGGCGAACATAAACCCATACCGGCTACTCAGTTACGCGTACCCGTATGCATGCTTGAGTGGTTAAAGTTCTAAAATCGGTTGGCTCATGAACTAATACATTTATATATTAAGGGATGCATTCTTTGCAAACCGTGGATATAATGTTCATGAATTGGTTCGAGTGAATCAAACCGATTTTGCTTCAATTGTGTTCTTGTATACTTCTATGAGAATATATCAATTGAACAACTCTTTAACTAGTTTCATTTGAGTCATTTGAACTAGTTATGGTTAAGATGAATAAGGTTGATATGAGAATGTTCATATAGCTAACCTTGGTTAACTGTTGTTGAGCCATCATGATGTACACATTTAGGTATGGTTGCTTAAACCTAAATGATGGTACATTTCATTTTTGTATAACAAGCTAAGTTCGATCTAACGGTTGAAAGATATTATCTTGAATCTAATCAGGTTTTCATCTAACAGTGAATATTGAATGCTTTGTTACCAAGGTAACTTAGATTGCTAACCTTGATTTGAAAACTATATAAAGAAGAACTATAACAACTGGGAAACCTAATCCACATACCTCATGTGTGATACTAGTTGTATTATCTATAGTCGATTCTCCTTTAACCTTAGGATTTTCACGAAACCCTGTAGGTTAACGACTTAAAGACTTCATTGGATTGTGAAGCCAGACCCAACTATTTTCTCTGTAGTTGCGTGTTCTGATCTTTCCCCGTTCTATCGTATTGAGTATTATCTTCTCTAAGACTTGCTCGAGATTTATTATCCGATAGGAAAGATAAATAGTAGTCACAAATATCTTCGTCTGATCGTTTGTGATTCCATAATATTTTGTTTCGCAACCATACGATTAAGATTATTGTGAGGTGATTGATAAAACTAGGCTATTCTTCAGGAATATAAGTATGGTTTATCAATTGGTTATGTGCACCTTGATTTATCAAAAGACGGAACAAAACTCGTAGGTATTTCTATGGGAGACAAATTTATCAATTCCGATAGACTTTTCTGTGTGAGACAGATTTGTTTATCAAGTCTTCGACTTTGGGTCGTAGCAACTCTTGGTTGTGGGTGAGATCAACTAAGGGAATCAAGTGCGTAGAATCCTATTGGGGTTAAGAAATGTAAGGAGCGCAACTATACCTTGATCAGTGTGAGATTGATTTGGACTCAACTACATTCCAGTCCGAAGTTCATTGGTAGTAAGCTAGTGTCTATAACGGCTTAATACAGTGTGGTGTTCAAATCTGGACTAGGTCCCGGAGTTTTTCTGCATTTAAGGTTTCCTCGTTAACAAAATTGTTATTTCTTTTCTGCATTATATTTTGTTATATAATAGAGATATCACAGGTTGTGCGTTAAGTTCAATCAGTTCTTGAATCTGACCTTTGGGTTGTTGATTGAATTGATTGATACTTGGATATTGGTTTGTGATACCGTCCAAGTTATTTCTCTTATTCAATCGGGATCGCAAATTCCTATTTGTTTGATTACAGATTGAATTGAGAAATTGATATATAACTCTTTGATATACTTTTCTATAGATTAAGTCTGACCATCTAGTTGATTTTCTTGAAAGCGTATTGGTGTTTATCTATTCAGATTGCCGAAAAAAATATTTGGTGTGGTTGTTAGACCCCCTCTTTTTCAATTGGTATCAGAGCATGCAAACACGTTTAATACCTCATAAGTCTGTGTTTGTAGTAATCTGACTATATGGATGAGCCTATCTCTAAAAACGTACTAGTTGAGAGATTACCAGATGTTTTTCAAAGCTTGGATTCACCCGAGATAACTGTCACATCTAAGTCAATATCTAAATATTTTCTTGATGTAAAAACTGTTGATAACAGGGAAAAACGCCTATAAGAACAATTGGATGAACTTTCTGATGAAGGTGATTCAAATATTAATAGAGATGTTGATGAGGAAGTCTCAGTATATGTTAAGTTTTTGGATTCATTGAAAATAATGAAGATTACAACTTCTCATGTCACACCTCTTCTGACTCCTCTCTGTCGAGAAAACAAGAAATTGAAAAGGATTTACGGAGGTCTTTATGGATGGAATCACTCATGCGAATCGATCCTCAAATATTCCGAGGAAAACCTGAGTAGAAAGTCACTTGAATGTGATAATTTTTATCAAAAATACTTCTTGTTGGAAGAGAAACTTGCAGAAACTGAAGCAAGGATTAACTCTTAACAAACAAGTTTTGATGATAGAAAAAGCGCTTATCTCGCTCGAGAAAAACGCCTTGAGGATGATTTAACTGCTGCTCTTGATAAAATCAAGATGTTGGAAGATGACTTAAAAAAGTTCAACACTAGTTCAAGCAAATTAACCACAATGCTAGGAGCAAGTAAAAATCATCGTGATACACGAGGATTGGGATATAAGGGAATATATGGTCAAAATATTAGCAAAGAGGTAAAATTTGTAAAGGTTAGTGATTCTTCTGAACAAAAGGTTTCTATTGATGGCAAAAGTGAAATACTTTCATTGGAAGTTAAGGTTCAAAAGGGAAAAGTGTATCAACTTCCAAAGTCAGCACACACTGATCGAGGTAAGAACATTCCTTATATTTTCCACTATTGCGGAAATAAAGGTCACCTGGAAAGGAGATGTTGTTTCCGTATAAGGAATGTGAAACTTCATGATGTTCTTGTTTGGGCATCACAAGAAGCTGTGAAACCAAGATCATATGTTAAGACTAATCCCCTAGCATTATAGGTTGTAACTGTCCAACCTCTAGGAAAATGAATCAGTATAGTGATAAACCTAGATTTTCCTATAAACTTCATAGGAATCCTTTTCACAATCATAATGGTTATCAATAGGATAACTTTGTAAAGACGAAGACAAGATCTGAAGCTCCCAATTGGAGAAAGACTAACTTGCAAAATAATAGTCAATCCAATTCTCTTCCGAGAATTCTTGAAGAGAGTAATGGGAAGAAGGGCCCAGTTATTCCTAAACGCACTCAAAAGTGGATACCAAAGAAATCCAATGATGCTTTGAGTGTGATAAGGAATGATCTTCTAGAAAATTCCATGACTAGGAAGAAGGTAGTATCCATGATGTTGGAACTTAAAAAGTTCTTTGGAAAGATGGGTTTGGATGTGAAAGGTTCTAAAAGCGATCTTTTTCATGATAGTCCGTAAGTGAAACAGAATAAACCGAAAACTATAGATGATGAAAATTCCATTGTTACGGAAAAGTTTGTTTCAGGTGGTTAGGGCTGTCAATAGATGCTAACGTAACGGATAAAGGCTCTGTCGCTGCCGTTGCCATTAAAATTTAGCGGATATCCGTTATCTGTTAATTTCCGGCGGAAATAGGAAATTCAAAAATGTTACCGTTACGTTGGACTTATCGGATAACGGATATTTTTCCGTTACCATCCATTATGTCACAAATCTGAAATTGTGAACCCTAATTTCAGAAACCCTAAATTGAATATTGAGCTTTGAAGATTGAAATTAAACTCAAAGGAAATTGAAGAAGAAAACCCTAGTTTCTAATCAGTAATCACATATGTTTTTTTATAGAGAAGATGATGATTTTTAAGGCAGAGAAGACGATGATTTTAGGTTTTCTCTCTTTTTCTCTGTTGTGCTGATAAAACTGAAGTGAAGAATGAACTAAATGAGATTCATTCGACGAATACACCCTAGGTGTAATAGTTTACACGTGCAGTGCGCACGTTTCTGGATAACGGAACTAAACCTAACAGAAATACACGGTTCCACTACCGTTACGTTAAGAATGGATTATCCGTTAGCTTATCGGTATCGGATATCCGTTTACCTCTATTTAGGATGGTAGCAGTAACGGATAACGGATTATCGGTATTGGATTTTGGATAATCGGTATCCATTAACAGCCCTACTTGTGGTGAGCAAGACATTATTCACCTCAACACAACTTGATTGTGTTGTAAGTGCATCCTCACCAAGGAATACCCTGTTATGTATATGTTGAGGGAAGAATGAGAATTGGGGAGCACCGATTATGTTTGGTAAGGCTATACAATTCGATTGTATTCATCTAAAAAGGTATGTATATAAACTTGAGAAAGATTTGTTCTTTTATTTATTTGATTAAAGTACTTATAATGATCCACGTACCTTTCTTATTGTTTATTTCTACCTAACTTGATATGTGTTTAAGGTTCTTAAATGTTTAGGTTTGAAAATAGTAGTTCGAGATGTTTGGTCTTCATGGTACACATACCAGGTATGCATACCATCATTTAAAATCAAAATCCAGGGATTTTAGTACGCAAACCTGTTTGCATACTGATAGACATATTTTTCTGTCTAATTTGTCTCGATTCTATATTTTGATAGTGCTCATTTTTGTACTTATTGTGGTGTTTTATGTGTGTGTATGTATTTTAGGGCAATAAATTTTTTTGAAAAAATCAGCTTGAAAAGTTACAAAAGGCACCCAACATTTGGATAAGGGCACCCATTGGTTATTTGGCACCCACGGATTTGGACAAGAATTCTGTCTCTATTAACGTATACAATCAGGTGTTGAAACCTGTTTTTATGGATTCTATCAATGAGATCGGATTTCCTTCCATGTCAAAAGTAGATGAACACATTATTCTCAACGGTTCGCATCGCCAAATAATTCTGTAAAGGATTTAGACCTAGTCAAAGAGGTTTGATAACATGTCAAACTTCCTAGAGAAACAAGGGATGTCATTTTTGTAAATAGTTATCTCAAAGAAACATGTTAATCAGAGTATAGAGAAAGAATGTTATACATAGAAGAAGGTAGTGTATGGATCTTGGCCTTCGTGATCTGTGTACTATTCTCTGGAGCAAAGCTTGTACCCTTTTTTATTTTTTTAGGGTTTTTTAGTTAACATCTCAAAATGAGATTTGAGTGGTTGTGGCATCATTGTAACTGTGGAATCATTGTAACAAACCGTTGTTTATGTAATTCTTAAGATGAAGTTGTTGATCATATGTTGTTGTCAAGTCAGTTCTCGTCTCATGTTTGGGAGTATTTCTAGTCAGCTCTATTTAAATTGAATCCATGAGTCTACTCTGATAATGGAATTCGAGAACTGTTATGTTGTGAATATGGGAAAGAAAAAAAAAGAAAAAAAATTGGCTTATCGTTCCTTTTGTAATTATACGGGCAGTGTTCGTTGAACTGAACGCGATAACTATGGATAAGCAGAGGGGAAAAAGATAAAGACCCCATAGTACATTAAGTCAAGAGTCTGATCTATATTTAGGGTTTATAGATGTCCAAAACACCTTATTATTTATCTATTGTTTATGCTTTCTATGTTAGTTTTCTTGTAAATTATGTATCTTATGTTTTGTTTTTGAGTATTTAGGTACTTTGGAGTCATTTGGAACAAAAGAAGAAGAAACAGGGAAAAAGCATCATCTCAAGTGCAACTGTGGTTGGAGGCGGCTTATGTCTGATTAATTGCTTTTATTTCTTCATCTCTATCTGAAAAGCATGTCGGCTTTAGTGATGTATATTTTGTCTGAAAAGCATGACTGCTTTAGTGATGTTAAGACTTTGAAGAGAAGAAGTGGATTTGAGAAGTAAAGATGGCTGATGTTGGTGAAAGAAGAAAGCGTTCATTTGGATCATAAATGGAAAAGTGGTCAATTCACATGCGAGCTATACTTGGAGCGGGCTAAGGTGTGCGAGAAGGAAGTGAAGAATGAACTGTCAGTTTCGCATAACTGACGGTTGAGTTAAGCAAGGAATTAGACTATCGGTTCTATGTAACCAACAATCCATATTTGGAATGGTTAGCCCTTATCCGTCGGTGCATAGTACCAATATCAATTTTAGTCATTACCGAGACCTAAAATTGAGAGAAAATCATTTCTCTAATCATTCATTTCTCCTTACATGTCTGTGTTTGTGGCGGCTGACTGAGAAGAAGATAAGAGCTGCTGATGGAGGTAAATCAGATGAAGGAGAAATTGAGTAACTGAGTTGAAGGAATTGGAGGGTTTCTGTGATGATTTTGGTTTTTAGATCGAGCAGAAGATGATTCTGTTGGACTCAGAGATGAGATTTTAAGGGGAAGATTCAGTGAGCAATTAGGGGGGTTGTGAGAATCTGAGAAATGAACTGGAGGATGGGTTCTTCTCATTTGTAGTTTTAATAGCTCCTAATGGTGAATCAAGGTGTTTGGGTGAGTTTAGAAGCTATAGAATTTCAAAACTACAGCAAGAAGAGATTGGAACGTAACCTGTTTGAGTAAAGGCCTTAATGAGATTTTGTTCATCACAAGGGTTGCTGTTGCAGTGGTGTATGGCTATTTTCCTAGTTCTGGAGGCTGAATTGGGTAGATTGAGCTCAAGCAGTTGGTAAGAAAGTTGGTGCTGTGTGTGTTACTACAGTTAGATGGAACTGGTTTTTGGTCTGTGTTGGTGGTTTTGGTTATGTCACAGTTAATGTTGAAGGGTGATTGAGATGCAATTCTAGTGAGAATGAGACAGTGAAGGCTAGGAGTTGAGTTGGTCTGGTGCCATCATGGCTTGATTAGCAGGGGATTGATAGTGGTGTTGTGTGATAAGAAGGGCCAAGTTGGCAGAGTTACTGGTCAACGAAGATCGCAGGGTTGGTTGAACTGATGACTGGTGCTTGTGTTGGTATTGCAGTGAGCTGGTGGTTGCTCTCAGTGCAATCTAGAGGCTTTGGTGGTATTCAGATATGCTGGTGCAGTCATGATGAAGCTACAGGTGCTTGTGCGTCTTCTTGTGACATAAGTTGGATCAAGATTTCATGGTGTTGTGCCGCTTCGTGGTATGAGAGAAAGTGCAGTGATAGCTACAGATAGAGGTTGTTAACTGGTGATGTCGTAGTTGTTTGAACTGAAATGATGATTTGAGAATATGCGATAATGTAAATTGGAAGTCTCAGGTGGATTATTTGGTTGTGGTGTTACAGGGGTGGTTGAGCAAGAGTTGCAATTGCATTTGCAACTGAACAACAGCTGGAAGTGAAGCATTCGCATGAAATGGAGCTGATGTTGTAAAGATGCTATGGAGTAGCTGGGAATAGCTGTTGTGGCATGGAGTTTTTATGAGTTCCAAGGCAAACCAAGGATATGATGTTGCGAAGAGGGGTTCTGGTGGAATACACTGCACAGTGAATGTATATGGTAGCAGGTTGGCCTGATATGGAGTTGATGATGTGGATTGATATATGGTGGTGATTCAGTGTTAGGCAGTGGTAGATAAGATGGTATGAACTGGTATGAAGTGCATGAAGAGAGCTGAGAGGTAAAGAAGCAATTGAAGCTGGTGGTGATGTTGAGCTCAACATGACCAATGGAGGCAGACAGCGTTTGGTGTGTATGATCTGATAACAGGCTGAGGACAAGAAATTGCAGTTGGAGTTTGAACTGGAGCTATAAGCCGGGGAGTTAGCTGGTGGATGGTGTTGGTTAATGAGCTAAAGAAGCTGGTGATAGCAGTTATGGACTGAGATGATTGCACTAGAACTGCTGTAATGGTGCAATTGCACTGGCTAGCTCAGATGGAGTTGTGCAATAAGTTGTAGCTGCAATTCAAGGTGCTGATGCACTTGGTGATAAATGCAAGTGGTACAACTGCAGTTGCTAAGTTAAAGTTGTTCTTGGTGGTGATAATGGAATGGTGATTTAGATGAGGATGGAGTGTAGCTGTGATATTGCAGGTGCAGTCCAGTTGAGTTGAAATGGACCAAGTGCTGCGAAGGGAAGTGGAAGCAAAGGTGGATTGAAGACAAAGTTAGTGAGCTGTTTGAAAGATTTTATGATTTGTTGTTGTTGATTGCAGTGAACTTGCAGCTGAGATATGCCAGGAAGGTCTAGCCATCATGGCTGGAAGGTTTATGGCTTGTGCAAATTTGTCTCTCTGTGTAACAATCTTGGCATGTGACTCGCTTGGTCTCAACTATACTAAGTTGGTTTATTTTGTATAGCGGCTTAATCACGAGAGTATTCAATTCTGGACTAGGTCCCGGGTTTTTATGCATTTTGGTTTCCTCGTTAACAAAATCTTCTGTGTCATTTACTTTATATTTCGCATTATAATTGTTTTATTATAATTAAAGTAAATTGCACAAACGTTAATTCCTATTTACTTGATATGTGAATCCTATTGAGTTTGGTTAAATACGAACCTTTGTATCAAGTAAACACACTTTGTTGTTGTATTGTCTCGATCTCATATCCATAGACGATCACACAAAGTGTGAACCAATTTGTTGTATTGTCTCGACTCGAGTCCATAGACAATCACTTTCGGAAAGGACTTATAGGAAGGAAAAGTAATAGCTTGAGGTATATTTGGGTACCCTCTCCTTTTCAAGTAGTAGATCCTCATTGATGAGTGTTAATGTAATGAGCCTTGCATACAAAGATCGTGTTGAGGTGGTGCATCTATCAGGACTATGATGTGTTGAGGCGATGACACTTGACAACATGAGTGAGTGATGAGGAGATTGCATGTCACAACACTAATATGAAGATATGTTGAAGCGGTGATGCTGCTACAACACGATAGTAGTGTTGAGGAATTGTCGTCTTAACACTAAGGTGAGGATATGTTGTATGATTATGCTGACAACACAGTAGTAAGTGTTGAGTAATTTGCACGTCTCAACACTAGAGGAGGATGTGTTGAGGTAGTATTCACACAACGATAGTGAGTATTGAGAATTCGTACGTCTCAACACTAATAGAGAGGTGTGTTGAGGCGATATGTCTGACAACACAGTAATGAATATTGAGGAATTTGCACGTCTCAACACCAAGAGGAAGGATATATTGAGGCAGTTTGCATGGAAACATAGTAGCAAGTGTTGAGTAATTTTCACATCTCAACACTTAGAGAAGGATGTATTGAAGGCAGTATACTTGCAACACGATAGCAAGTGTTGAGGAATTTGCATATCTCAACACTGGAAAGAAAGGATGTGTTGAGCGGTTTTCTGAAACACGATGAGTGAGTGTTGAGGAATTTGCACGTCTCAACACTAAGATGGAAATGTATTGAGGTAGTATTCACGACAACATAGTAGTGAGTGTTGAGGAATTTGCATGTCTTAACACTAAGATATTTAAAATTTATTTGATAGGCCTAATAAATATGAAATATTTAGTTTAAGGATAATTACTTAGCTCTATCTCAGCTTGGCATGTACTTCGGCATGATTGGGCTTTGGGTATATTAGGCTCTCATTGAGTAAGTAACATGAGAATTAGTGATGACATTAGGATGACAACTGATTAATATACGGACAAAAGTCCCTGGAGCCTTGATGGGACGAAAAATAGCTCATTGTAAAAGAGAGTTGTTCAACAAGACTTATTTGTGTGTGGAATCTGCGGACAAATGCTTATCTCTCTCCAGGAAATTGCGTCACATTTGCGAGTTGTCCATACATCGGCAAATAATCTTCTGGATTAGACGACTTGTTGGCGACCTCTCGTGTATAGACACTGGCAAGGACATACTCATAGTTTAAGCTTTGTTACTATGTATCCATGAGCAGAACATATCATAATTCAGGTATTCCTTGACAATATGAAGCTTGGCGTGTGTTAGAGCGTCTCTTATCTTGATTTCGAGATTAATGTACCCATAGGCATCAATCGACCTTCCTTATGAGTTTTCGTTCATAGTCGATCGGTGAGCATGTTCTATCTCACGAGTCTTAACTGGTGACAATTTTGAAGTAAGAGGCAGCGTCAATAAGTGGGCTTTCAAGCTCGACACCTTTGGTGAGTATTGGTTAGGAGTTCCATTACGTTTACTGATGCATTACCTTCCAAAGAGAGCTGAGATTTTGGGGTAGCTTCTCAATTGAAAACAATCGATGCATCGACATAACACGGTTGAAGGATAAAAATATATCTCGGCATTGAACCTTGGAAAAATAGATAATCTCACACATGCTCCATCATAGATTATGCGGTTTTGTGAATAGAATCCTGAAAGCATTAATGAACAACTCCACCAATTGATGTTCGAGTACATTTGGATCATGATAATCTAACGCCTAAATTCAATCCTTGACATAATCATTCGGATGTTCGTTGTTTGCTCCTTTTGAGGTTTTGGAAAGAATTTCATGTCTCTACATTAAATCAATAATGGTAATGGGAGGTTGTTTTCCCTAGCTCCTCCGACCTCTCATCATGGCGAAGAAGTGATAGCAACCACTGGTGATGATTGGAGGCGTCATGCTCGCAGAAATATTAGGAGTAATGTGCAGCTCAGCTCTGGTAATAGGAGGCGTCACGCCGGAGGATGCTTCGGTGCTATTGGTGTTGGTGCTAGAGATGTAACGTCATGGGATGTGTTGATCTGCTCTGCGAGGCGATACATTGGTGTTGGTTATTCCTCTTTGCTCGTTACGATACGTCCATATACTACTGCATGCATCGTTGTTAGCGTGAGGCACGCAGACCTTGGACAAGGATTCAACATTTTTATGTCATCTCGAAATTGGTGGCGTTCTCGAGAAAATGTTTCATTGGCTCTTACTAACCAATTTTCCATACTCTTCTTTAAAAGACAAAATATCTCATTTTGCATCTTGACAATATCATCTTTATTTGTGACAACATCTTCTAATTGTTTTTCCATACCTTCCATGGTGATTGGATTTGACGTTAACGGCTTTAGAAGTATTTGGGATGGCCGGTTATAACTCATGAAGAGAAAAGTTGGGATTGTGGATTGAAGTGAATTCGGTTAATGATTGAATTTATACATAAGATCCACCATCTTGAGTTTGGGAAGATTGGAATGAAAATTGAAATTAGCCTTACAACGGAGATTAATCTCACTTGCATTGATTGAATTGTTTTAGGGTCAAAGCTGATTATGCTGAAATGGTAAATTTGGGTATATAGCAGAAACAAATCAAAACCATAAATAAATACTAACGCATGGAGTACTTTAGATTGAGAGATCAATACATGCATTCAGCCAAAACCAAGAAATAGCTGTTCGGACTTGCTGGTCACAAAGTAAATGAGAAGGTTGATCTTAGATAGGAAGCAAAAAAGTGTTGAGATCAAAAATATTGAATTTTGAAGGTGTGGATGTTTTATGACTTGTATCATAATATGGAACTTGCTTGCGAATGTAAGCAATCGGTTCTTGGTGTTTTTACGATACTCGTGTTGATAACCTCGTTTTTGTTAAATGAAGTGAAAACCTATTTATACAAGTCATGATTAGGAACATCGATTCGTAGGAAGTGGAGCAGTTAAGTAGTGGAGAAGTGGAGTCGTGTAAAAGTGGTGACCATTATGTTTCCATCATGAGGAGCTGATTAGCTTACACCACTACTCAACTTCTCATTAACCGTCCTCCTTTCTGATATTTTCGTAATGGTGCGCGTTCGCATCACACATTGTAAACCACCATACCAATACCACGATAGCATCCCGATTTGTGACATGTTTGATGTCTCAGAATATTTTAGTGAAAAATATGTGAATTCTTGAAGTGGGTGCTTGTGTGCGGACCTAGCTATTACGACCAATCGCACGCCATCTAGGTGGTGGGTAATCATGTTTGGTGAGCTAAGTCATGAGACTTGCAGTAAGAAATGGCGTGTAGCGTCATTAAGTTAATCTTTGGTTGGTCACCTAAGATTTAACATAAGTAGGTCAATTACTATTGGCGAATTTGGACGACGAAGATTGACTTCATGGAAGAGGTGGCCATTGATTATAGCCACATCGTTGGAGCATGCCAATTTCATTGTGGCATAGTGGCGCTCTAGGTGGAAAAGTGGCATAGTTACATAATGGTGCATGCATGGTATAGGGGCATAATTGGAACTCTGCGATGAGCGTAGTGGCGTGATTGGAGCCTACCGTTGGCATAGTGGCGTAATTGGAGCCTACCGGTTGCATGGTGAGTGAGCGCCTTCACTGCATGGATGCGGCCACTATATCTTAGCGTATACTACCATGGATACGTTGAATAAATAAATTATATCAAGGCCATAATAAGGAACAACCATGGATGGGGATAGCCATGGTGGCCATGATATGGCGCAAATTTATGGTTTTAGGGTCCCACGTGGATTGTAGCATCTTGTGGAGCAGAGGTAGCATAATTTAGGCCACGACTAGGCATTAGCATGGTTTGTCTTTATTTAATGCGTGTAGGCGGGTATAAGCGACTACGATTGGTCAGATAGGAAGAGAGTGGAGAAGCAGACGGACCAAATTCACATTCAAGTCATGAGTGACACGTTTAGAGCAACTTGATTGGTTGATAGGAAGAGGTCGAAAAGCAGACATGATCCAGTGTTAGAGCATTGCTCGGTTGAACCCACCAAGCGTTGGTATGTCAAGTTTGGTTGTCATATTTTAGTGAACCAAAACTCATTTAAGAGTCGCTTGATTTAAATGTACTAGAGTCAACTTCGTATAGGTTAGCTTGAAAGTATTAGGGTGAGACATTACAAGTATTGCGAAGACTTGAAGAAGTGAAGAAGTACGGAGCTACAACCACAACATCATCCTTCCACTTGAGGTTAGTGATATTTGACTTGAACTGTTTCATTCCCTAACGTATCTTTCAAGTCGTGCATATTGAAAACATAAAACTACGAAGCATGAACACTCTAGATAGACATAGTATTAAGGAATACAATATGAAGTTTCTTGCTTAACCATTAAACTTTGTATATAAGACATCGACATAATCGTATGAATGCTATTGTGATTATGTATGGGTATGAGGTGAGGATTTCATCCTAGGGAACAATGTTTACATGTGTTTTAAGGAAGTAAGTTCATGATATGTGTTGTGAACCGAAAAGGAAATCGCCAGGCGTTATTGGGGTTGTTCTTCATTGCATATCTTATGAACGACCAATATGTGTGATTAGTATAACCGCTCATGACTTGTTTGTGTTCTTGGTAAAACTATTCACATGAGGCCTGACTTATGTATTGGTATGACTTTTATTAGTGAAACCGATCTTAAGTAATCACCTGGGGTATGATCGGGTTGTGAGTGTCTGAACTTATTACTGGGAGAAGGGAAACCGATCCTAGTAAGAGGTGCAGTGCATCACAAGGGGAACCGATCCTTGTATGAGGTGCAACAAGGTTTATGGAAGAAAGGGGAACCGATCCTATGAACATGTGCAACACGTTTTTGGGAAGGGGGAACCGATCCTATGGACATGTGCAGTGCATACAAGTTAGATACCAAATATATGTGGGAACCGATCCTAGTACCTAGTCAGCCGTATCTTTGGTAAGCTAGTGTAACTATGCACAATACTCACATGGAGGTAGAACCGAAACTTGTTTTGGTAGAACCGTAAACCCATGAGTTGTGATTGAGTGGTACTTGATCAATCACATAGTTCTTGAAAGTCAGATGAACCAATTCTAAACTTGTTTGGAAGTGTGGTAAATCGGTTTCAAGTGAGCAAGTATGGAAAAGACTTGCAAGAGTAAGATGTCGACACACTTTGAACACGGTGCATTAATGCTTATTCTATATTGTTCAAAGATATTCCTTAATGGCTAAGAAGGAAGTAAATCCCAAGATCGAATTTAAATAAGTTAAGAATCTTTTAATTAAGGGTTTTTAATTATATATGGAAAATAAGAATTAGTAATGTGCATTTGCTAATTAAAGATTTTCCAAGGAGATTTCGATCATTATTTTTGGACGAGTGCATTCACAGGAATTATGAAAACCGAATTTGGTGGAGTAATGAAAAATATCTTGAGAATATTTTCGGTTTTGGAAATTCCTTGGTGTCCAAACTTCCTTGTCTATAAATACTTTGAGTTTGCATTTCTAGCAAACTAATCCTGCGTAACATTAGACTTACTCTTTTGTCTTTATTCTTGGTGAAGCCTCTATCGGAGAGGAGAGTAATCTAATTAGGTGAAATCTCTTACGGCCGCTCAATTTAAAGTCTTCTTTGGGATTGAGAAGCTCTAGCGCGACCTGTTGGTGGGAAACTAGATATTGCGGTTTATCTTTAGTTTTCGTATTGATTTGATTGACTAACGGTGGTTGAACTTTGATTGCACCTAGTTTGTTTATGCTTGAGAATCTTCTCTTCTGATATAAGATTCACTCAAACTAGTTCAAGGTTTCGACATGGATCTTTAGACTGTTGTTAGATCTAAAGACGATCTTGTGATAATCCATTGTTAACAGACTCCGTTCTGTGTGTGATTGATCACAAGAGATTCAAGTAGTTGTGTGCAGGTGTTTATTGAAGATCTAAGAAGATTTGAAGACAAAGAAGATATTGAAGATTTCTGACTTGGTTTTATAATCTTTGGTGTGCACAATACTTGTTTGGGAAAAAGAGGATCCAATTATAATCGATTTATCCTTGTGGTATTTTGATTGATTAGTTGAGGAAGATCGGCATCAATACATTTCCTTGTGATTAAAGGTATTGATTGGCTTAATCTTAACGATTGCCTTTGGGTGATTGAACATAAGATAGATCTTGGAACCTGGCAAAGGAGTTTATGTTAAGATAAACAAGGGAACCTTTGCGCAACTCATATCACTTGGTTGAAGAGAGTTGATACCAAACAGATTTGTTGTTCCTTTACTGTTTGGAATACGAACCAAAGGAATTGGTCCAAGTACGTGACTTGTTTACAGGTTGGAGGCGTGGGAATACAGACGGAACTAGGTGAACTATAGGTTTAGTTGCTTGGTCTCAACTATATGAAGTTGGTTTATTTTGTATAGCGGCTTAATCCTGAGAGTATTCAATTCTGGACTAGGTCCCGGGGTTTTTCTGCATTTGCGGTTTCCTCGTTAACAAAATCTTGTTGTGTCATTTACTTTATATTTCCGCATTATAATTGTTTTATTATAATTAAAGTAAATTGCACAAACGTTAATTCCTATTTACTTGATACGTGAATCCTATTGAGTTTGGTTAAGTCCGAACCTTTGTATCAAGTAAACACACTTTGTTGTTGTATTGTCTCGATCTCGTATCCATAGACGATCACACAAAGTGTGAACCGATTTGTTGTATTGTCTCGACTCAGTCCATAGACAATCACTTTCGGGAAAGGACTTATAGGAAGGAAAAGTAATAGCTTGAGGTATATTTAGGGTACCCTAGCCTTTTAATTTCGACACGTGATCATTATCGTATGCTTCAAAAATAATTTCACTTTCTTACTCAACAAAATATAAATGAAGTATAAAGTAAGGAAGAGTTCAGTATCCACGAGAGGCGATTGTTGTTATCAAATTCTAGTTTCTTAGTTACCAAAAGAGGATTTACGATTTTTGTAAAATAAAAGTAAAATAAAAGCAAAGTAAATAGTTGGAAGTAATCAATGAGAGAAAAATATTGGTCAAGGAATTCATCTTCAATCTAAAACATGTGATTGCATAAATGATCAAAATTACAATTTAATCTCTTTTATTATCAAAAGCCTAGAATATCAATAGAGCAAGATAATCTGAAAATTTCTAAGTTCACCAACACACACATTAGAGTTGCATATGCAATTCTACCTAAAGAATAACCTAACGCTTACGCTAATTAAGTTCAATTCCTAGGAGCATTAAGTTTGGGAAATAGGCTAATCAATGCAATTGTCATACATCAGCATGACAATTCGGACAATGGTCAAACTCTACATATGATTACAAGAGTGTATCACTACAAACTGTAATCATATCATGCTACTTGTATTTGGGGTTATCGTCGATGAAAAACCTAAATTAGCTATGGACAAGATGCAAGTTCAATTAATTGGCCACTTAACTAAACAAACACCAAAATCCTATCACAATACATCAATCATGTGATATTAAAAACGAGAGAGATATGAACGAAAACAAGAGAGAAAACTAATACATAACTCATGCACAAATTTAAGAAATATGACTACATCCTTAACCAATAATATAAGATTTAGCTACTCATAGCTATGAAGTTCATCATAATCAATAATCAAATAAAGAAGATGAAAAATAAATACGAAAGCAAACCCTAGTTGCTTCATCCTCCGAAGCTCAAGTAGAATATGTCATATCCAAAGTTGTAGAAGTCTTTATTTTTATAATCCTTTGCTCCAAAAATAGGTTTAGTATTCAAAGTCCATTAGATGAAAATCCACCAAGCCACTGAAGTCAGAAAAACCCATGTAGAAAATATTCCCAAAAAACTGTCGCCGGAAGACTGGGTTTTGCCGAAATTATGCTGGAATCCGGAACCGGAGCTCAGGTGATTGGGAAGGTCAATCTGGTAAGTCAAACTGGTCAAGTCATCGAGTCGACTCAGTCAAAGGCTGAATGAGCCGAGTCAAAGACTAACTCAGTAGTTGACTGATATTGGCCAAAGTTGTTGCAATCTTGCACAGGCCTAACCCTTTGTTGCATCATGATGGCTCAGTATTCTTCAGCTCATGCCATAATTCCTTGTAAACTGTAAGCACAGCAACATCATTTCTTCTCTGTGTCTCACATTCAAATCTATTACAGACTCATGACAATCAACATATTTCAACCATCCTCAGACTGCAACTGCAATACAATCCAAGCCACGTCGCGTATGAAACTTCTCATCATAACCAGTCCACTGCGGTAGCTTAGCTTCACTTTTCTGCAACCAGTTTAATCCACCATCCATTTAGGCCTTTATCCTCCACTGCAATCATCACCAGCTCTTAGTATTTCAATTACCAGAAACCATAATACCCACCACCGCTTCACCACCAATTCCAGCTGAAGCTCATAGTCAAACTGCACTCAACCATCTGCTCAGTTCCCAGTGTCGCCACAAATGTAACTCCAAGCCATTCAAGCCCTAATCACTTTCGTCTAAGCTCATTCTGTAGCTTCATAACTGACTGTATAGCTACAGTTCAGTCCCAAAATCCCAACAAAATGCAACAGAAATATTGCTCTGCAATATCCAGCAATATCGGCTCGATCTAATTCATAACAACCCTGTAATCTACTTCTACTCTAGCTTACAACTCCAACCCAGCAATCCAAGCCTCCACTGGCAACAAATAACCATTTCAGTTCATCCATTCCCATCTTATTGACCTTGTGTTGGCTGCACCAAGCGAACATATGTAAGCAGCACCAGTTCATCACCATTCCATGTCATCTACAGCTTCTAAATCACACCATACTTCACAACTCAGTCGAGCACCACCTGCAATGCTACTCCAACATATAACTGAGCATCAATTCAGCAACATGAGTACCAGTAACACCATTTCAATCTGCTGCCACCTTCTTTGCTCGCCAGAGACCACAGTAGCCACAACGTCCTTGACTCATCAGCTTGTCTAATGACATACCACCGATATCACCATCATAAACCCAACGTTCTCTCTTTCCTTGGCTTCAAAGTCCTATTCCAAACCCTTGGCAAATCTCCCTGGAACCATGGATTGAGAAGTGGCACACATGAACTGACTGCTGCGAAACACGGCTTGTAGTTCATAACCACCAATGCTTCTCTGCCATCAATGTCCACCACAAACATCTATCATCTCTACATTCAACAGCACATGTTCTACAGCTGAAACTCAGCTCAACAACTTGCAGTATATCCTCCAAATCAAATCAGTTCAGTTTGGGACAATCATCCCACCAGAAACCCTGCAACTCCAATCTACCTTTGATTGCAATCCCATCCTGCAGCTTAACTCCCTGCAATGCATCATACATTTCTGCCATGCTACAAACTCAGTAACCTCATAGTCTCCCAGCATCGAGCAACACTTCCACCTCAATAACACCACAGCTAATGCAGCTCCATTCCTACTACAACAACTCATTCTCACTGCCTCAAAACCACAACCGCCATCACCAGCTTGCACTGCATCTCTAAACTCCTCAAGCTAACTGCAACCACCAGAGCCTGTGCTTAAGACCCATCTCCTCAAACCTCCATTCCCGTGACTTGTACCAATCACCAACAGTAGCAAAAAAAAAACATTCTTTACATTCAAACTCATTGTCGATTTCTCCTATTTCATCCTTCCAAACCCTAACTTCATAAACCCATCAATTCATCATTTCCCATCTAAGCAGCCACCAATCAATGGAAATACATCATCTCCACTGATTTCAATTTGAAATTCATCTTCTCGTCCTGTTAGAAACCCTAACTTCAATTGCAGGAGCCAATCGCAACAGCTTCTCAATTTTTCCTTGTAATTTCAGTGGTATTCATCTTCAATTTCTTCTCAACCCTTACTGTTTCTTCCACTGCATCTCAATTCCTCGAATTCTTCCCCTTTTGCGTATTATTATCCATGCCGCCATATCCTTCTCGATTTTAGACAGTGGAAGAGAAATAAAAACCAATGATTTCTCTGAGTTTTAGGTAATGTGTAGGAGTAAGAATTGATATAGACACCCAGCGCTTTAGGATAAGGGGCACAGAGTGATGTTTGGCCTGTCAGTTTGCTAAAACTGACTACCTATTTTTGCCTGCGACTTGATCTCTTTGCTCCTTTTCGCTCCAAACGAACGCCTTCTTTCGCCTTCCAACAACAACATCCATTTTTTACTCCTCATATTCACTTCTTCTCTTCAATGAGAGTCATCACTAAAGTTGTCGTGCTTTTCAGACAGAAAATTTGCATCACCAAAGAGCGACATACTTTGCAACTTCGATCGAGCACCACCTGCAATGCTACTCCAACATCTAACTGAGCATCAATTCAGAAATATGAGTACCAGTAACACCATTTCAGTCTACTGCCACCTTCTTTGCTCGCCAGAGACCACAGTAGCCACAACGTCCCTTGACTCATCAGCTTCTCTAATGACATACCACTAATATCACCATCATAAACCCAACGTTCTCTCTTTCCTTGGCTTCAAAGTCCTATTCCAAACCCTTGTCAAATCTCCCTGGAACCCTGGCTTGAGCAGTGGCACACAAGAACTGACTGCTGCGAAACACAGCCTGTAGTTCATAACCACCAATGCTTCTCAGCCATCAATGTCCACCACAAACAGCTATCATCTCTACATTCAACAACACATGTTCTACAGCTGAAACTCAGCTCAACAACTTGTAGTATATCCTCCAAACCAAACCAGTTCAGTTTGGGACAATCATCCCACCAGAAACCCTGCAACTCCAATCTACCTTTGATTGCAATCCCATCCTGCAGCTTAACTCCCTGCAATGCATCATACATTCCTGCCATGCTACAAACTCAGTAACCTCATAGTCTCCCAGAATCGAGCAACACTTCCACCTCAATAACACCACAGCTACTGCAACTCCATTCCTACTACAACAACTCATTCTCACTTCCTCAAAACCACAACGGCCATCACCAGCTTGCACTGCAGCTCTAAACTCCTCAAGCTAACTGCAACCACCAGATCTTGTGCTTAAGACCCATCTCCTCAAACCTCCATTCCCGTGACTTGTACCAATCACCAACAACAGCAAAAAAAAAAAAAAAAAAAAAACATTCTTCATTCATACTCATTGTCGATTTCTCCTATTTTATCCTTCCAAACCCTAATTTCAGAAACCCATTAATTCATCATTTCCCGTCTAAGCAGCCACCAATCAACGGAAATACATCATCTCCACTGATTTCAATTTGAAATTCATCTTCTCGTCCTGTTAGAAACCCTAACTTCAATTGCAGGAGCCAATCGCAACAACTTCTCATTTTTCCTTGTAATTTCAGTGGTATTCAACTTCAATTTCTTCTCAACCCTTACTATTTCTTCCACTGCATCTCAATTCCTCGAATTATTCCTTCTCTGCGCATTATTATCCATGCCTCCATCTCCTTCTCGATTTTAGACAGTGGAAGAGAAATAAAGACCAATGATTTCTCTGAGTTTTAGGTAATGTGTAGGAGTAGGAATTGATATAGACACCCATCGCTTTAGGATAAGGGCCACAGAGTGATGTTTGGCATGTCAGTTTCATCAAACTGACTACCTATTCTTTGCCTATGACTTGATCTCTTTGCCCCTTTTTGCTCCAAACGAACGCCTTCTTTCTCCTTCCACCAACAACAGCCGTCTTTTACTCCTCATATTCACTTCTTCTCTTCAATGAGAGTCATCACTAAAGTTTTAGTGCTTTTAGACGGAAAATTTGCATCACCAAAGCTGACATACTTTTGGATAGTGATGAAGAAATGAAAGAAAATAATGAGAAATAGTTAGTATCCATCATGGTTGCACCTTTTTGTCTTTAAAGCGACGTTTCTTCTTCTTTTGTTCCAAATGACTCCAAAGTACCTAAGTACTTCAAAACAAACATAAGATACATATTTTACAGAAAAATCGCAAGAAAGCATAAACTATAGATAAATATCAATGTGTTTTAGACACCTATCACCACGCTCCAAGTGCGTGTCTGCGTTTAGAGAGACTGATTGGTCGATGGAAAAGGGGACGGCTAAAGTAACATATGGGCATGGCCATCTGCAGTGGCGCCTCTAGAACGAACCGGTGCAGCCATGTGAGCGTCCACGCCTCCTCTTATTGCTGCTCCTATTTTCCGCGGCTCTCTTTTATTTCATGTTTTCGATTTTGGTAAGACTTTGCTCCTAATAATGTGTGCGGATCAGTTTCCTAGCTTGCCTAGGTTTAGTTTCGACCAAAGGATCTAAGATATTCGCATGGTGCAAAAGACCTAATTTTTGCAAATTAATTAGGCTAAAATTTGAATTTTGTGAGCTATCACAAAATTGAACAAATTTGATAAATTATGTGTGTTCGATACAAAATTTTATAACTTTATCCTGAGAGCAGTTAGAACGTATTTTTCATGGTACTTTCATGAAGACCTTAACTTGGTATTTGGGAAATTCATGCTACTCAATATGCAGTGAACACTAATTTTCATGTCATATCAATATTAAGGGTCGGTAGGGAACATAGCATAGAAAGTATTAATGAGCCTTGCATTAATGAATAATACAAGCGGGATGTTGAAATTTACATAGTGTTTGGGATTGTTGATACATGCACCATTCTGTATAAATTTCATGTAAATATACTGAAGTGAAAAAATACTATAACTCCCTTACTATATGGGTTCAATATATAGAAGCCCCATAAAATGGATCTTTCATGGTCAACTCCATACTTTAGGAAAATGATATTTCTAGGCAGAAATATCAAATTCAATTCAAATCGGCCCATAATTTTATATAATGTATTTTGATATTGACAAAACTACCCTTTTCTATTTAAAGAAGGAAATATCATAAGATATTTTCATTTCTCCATCTTCTTCTCTCTCATATTTCTCTCTCCGGTTGCAGAGAAAAACAATTCTAGTGTTTTCTGAGATTGAGTTTCATCTTCTCCTTTTAGATTCTCTCTGCAACAACGATGAAGAACTTTTATGTTTTTATTTCACCATTTTTCATCTTCTCCATCGATTCCTCGTAATCTCGATTCTGAAGATCAATTGCATTTGATAGAGAGAAATCATATGGAAGATCAAGAAGAATTATTTGATTCGATTATTAACCAAAGAACATAAAAGGAGATTCATCTAGAATCAAATCAACTGCAGATAAGATTCGTCATGTTTATTTTTCTTTCATCGATTTCATATTTCATCGATCTTTTAGATCTGGAAAAACAATGTTAAATCATCCTAGTTTTGATGTGGTTATTTAGGGATTTGATTCAATTTGATTCAACATATTTAGTTGTCGAGCATCAAATAATCTAAGAATTCGAATCAAAAACTTGTGAATCTTAAATTATGGCTTCATCAACTCTTCTAGCTCTCCATTCAACTCGAAGTCTTTTTGAATTGGTTATTGTTTCATCAATTTCATCTTCTTCAAGGTTCTCTTTAGTTGAGATTTCCTCTACTTTTGTTATTTCTCATGTATGTATTGATGTTTTAAACGTAAGACTTACTTTCTCTGCGAGGTTCAACAATTAAGAAAATCTTCAACACCATCAAAAATAAAGAAGCTAATAACTCATCATCATTCACGAGATGATTCAAAATATGATTCTTCTTTTGCTTTCAAAAACTAAAATATTCAAAAGTTAATAACTCACCTGGCTTTTCTTGGATATCCTTGAGCGACAAGTCTAGATTTATTTCTAACAATTGTGCCAAATTCATCAGACTTATCCTTGAATATCCATTTGGTACCAACAATATTGACATTGGAGGGACAAGGAACTAGTTCCACACGTCTTGTCTATGAAATTGATTTAACTCTTCATGCATTGCATTCACCCAAAAGGGATCACTAAGAGCTCTATCAATATTTCTCGGTTCTACTTACGAAAGATAACAACCAAAATTGCAAATACTTTGAAGTTGTCCTCTTGTATTAGCAGTAGAATCTCTACCTCCAATAATAATGTTGGGATCATGATTCCTTTGAACCCAGAGGTGTCCGGAGGGAAGCGTTCTTGTTCAACAAGAGCTGACTGATCGATGCTCTTCTTCGTCACTAGAAATATCAGGATCGATATGAGTTGGGATGACTTCAAGCTGATTACGGGATTTCTTTGACTTTCTCAATTGTCTCAGTTGGAGGCAATTCAGTAGGCGAGATTATCATGATGAAAATTACTAATATCAAAAATAATAACATTAGCAGACTCTATCATAACTTGGGTTCGGATATTAAATACTCGAAAACTACGACTATCAGAGGCATATCCAAGGAAGATACCTTCATCACTATTAGTATCAAATTTCCCCCTATGTTCTCGATCTTTTAGAATGTAGCACTTACTTCGAACACTCGAGATAGTGTAAGTTGGGTTTTCTATCGTACCACAACTCATAAGAAGTGTTTAGGGTTTTAGACCATAGGTAGACACGGTTGATCAAATAACATGTTGTGAAGACATCTTCTCCCAAAATCTTAAAGGTAAGTTTTTGTTATGGAGCATCACCACTGGTCATTTCTTGAATGTTCATATTCTTTATTTCTGCGACTCCAATAGATTGAGCGTAATGGGTGGTAAGTATTGTTGAATAATCCCAGTTTGTCACAAAATTCAAACACCTTAGTGTCCTTGAATTGATTCAACAATCGCTTATAATTTTCTTTAGTTTGCGACCTTGTTAGTTTCGAATTTTATTAACAATAATCTTGAATTCATCCAGGGTTTCATTCTTGTGAGATAGAAATGCAACCCAAGTGAATCTGGTGTAATTATCTACCATAACTAAAGCGTACTTCTTACCTATAACCGTAGGTTGTTGAATAGATCTGAAAAGAGATCACATAAATTAAATCAAATGGAGCTTGAGTGAGACTATCTCGAGATGAATTATGGTGATCTTTCGTTTGTTTACCCTTTTGACAGGCACCACATACACCATCAATCTTTGCATTGATTTTGGGAACGCCTCTAAAAGTTCTTTAGTAATGATCATAGTTAGGAGGCGATAATTGATGTGACCAAAACGCTCATGTCAAAGATGTGTAGATTCCACCTTAGTCAAATTGCAATAGTTACTGAACTGAGTATCCAGAAGATATGAGTTGTTTTTACCACGAGTTCCCTAAAAATTACTTTCCCAGCTTTGTCTATAATGTCACATCCATTTGCATTGAAGCGACTCTATGGCCTTTGTCACAGATTTGACTAATAGAAAGAATATTTTCAGTCATACCCTTTATGTATACTACATCATGGATTTCAAGTACGCGTGGAAGTTTGATCGTCCCCTTCTTGATTATGTAGCAACAACTCCATCTCCAAATGTTACGAGGCCTCCTTCATAGTCGTTGAAGTTACAAACCACTAGAGATCACAAGTCATATGTCCGCTACATCCACTATCAAGAAATAGTTAATTTTAAAGCAAAAGCTCCCATACTAACACTACTATCCTGTTTAGGATTTCTTGTTAGTTTTCTACATATTTTTAGGAAAAAACAGTTGTTCAGTTTTCTTATGAAGATTACTTGCAACTTTTATACTTTTCAAAAGGACATACAAGTAAGTTGAAGGTGATTGTAAGAGTCACGGAACATACATGGACTAACATATTTAACCTCGTTTGAGAAGTTCAGAGTCCTATCGGGTTTTACAAGGCCTAGACCTCGTTATCATCGACTTATGACTATTATTCAAAGAAGAGCGAACGAGTTATTCAAATCTATTTAAGGAATTTTGAAAGATTTCAAATCCTTATACATTGCAATTTCTGCAACAAGATCAGAGTTGATCCATATTTATTCATCTAACTTTTTACGGAGAATAACAAGTTTTTCAGAACTTCCTCTACGATCAAAATTTATTCCTGGTGAAGCGTTTATAAAGTACATATAGTCAGATCACCTACAAACACAGACTTATTAGGTCTTTAACGTGTTTGCCTGCTCTGATACCAATTGAAAAAGCGAGGGTCTAACAAACTCACCCAATATTTTTCTTAGCAATCTGTATAGAATAACTCCAATATACCTTTAAGAGAATCAACTAGACAATCAGACTCAATCTTAATAAAAAGTATATCCAAGAGTTATATCTCAATTTCTCGATTCAATCCAAACTCAAACAAATAAAAATCTGTGAGTCTGATTGAATACAAGAGAAATAAACTTGAACAGTACTAAAGACTAATGTTCAAGGATCAATCAATTTCAATCAACAACCAAAGGTTGGATTTACCAATTGATCTATACAAATGCACAACATGAGATATTTCAATTATATAACAAAATATAATGCGGAAAAGAAATAACAGACAACAAAAGTTTTGTTAACGAGGAAACCGCAAATGCAAAAAAACCACGGGACCTAGTCCAGATTTAGCACCACACTTTATTAAGCCGCTGCGACACTAGCCTACTACAAACTAACTTCGGTTTGGACTATAGTTGAACCCCAATCAATCTCACATTGATTCAAGGTACAGTTGTACTCCTTACGTCTACGATCCTAGCGAGGATACTATGTACTTGATTCCCTTAGATGATCTCACCCATAACTAAGAGTTGCTACGACCCAAAGTCGAAGACTTTAATAAACAAATTTGTATCACACGGAAAAGTCTACAAGAATAGATAGATCTATATCCCACATAAATACGTACGAGTTTTGTTACGTCTTTTGATAAATCAAGGTGAATAGGAACCAATAGATAACCTGGACTTATATTCGAAGAAACAACCTAAAATTATCAATCACCTAACAATAATCGACTAGCGAAAAAAGACATTTCGGAATCACAAACGATGAGGCGAAGATGCTTGTGACTACTTTTATATCTTTCCTATCGAGATAATTAATCTCAAGCCAAACTTATGATTGCACTCAATCACGATAGAAGCAACAAGATCAGATCACGCAACTACTAGATAAAATAGTTGGGTGCGGCTTCACAATCCCAATGAAGTCTTTAAGTCGTTAATCTCAGTGGTCTCGGTAGAAACCTAAGATTAAAGGAGAATTGACTCTAGCTTATACAACTAGTATCACACGGAGGTGTGGGGATTAGGTTTCCCAGTTGCTAGAGTTCTCCTTTATATAGTCTCCAAATCATGGTTTGCAATCTAAGTTACCTTGGTAACAAAGAATTCAATATTCACCGTTAGATGAAAACCTGATTAGATTCAAGCTAATATCTTTCAACCATTAGATCGAACTTAGCTTGTTATACACAAATGAAATATACGTCATTTAGGTTTGAGTAACCGTACCTAAATGTGTACACTTAGTTGGTTCAACAATAGTTAACCAAATGGTTAGCCATATGAGCACTTTCATATCAACCTTATTCATCTTCACCATAACTAGTCTAAATGATTCAAATGAACTAGTTCAATAGTTTTTCAATTGCTTAGATCTTATAGAAGTCTACAAGATACAATCGAAGAAAAATCAATTTGATTCACTCGAATCGATTCACGAACATTATAGCCACGGTTTGAAAATTGCATCCCTTAATATATAAATATTTTAGTTCATGAACAAACCAATTTTAGAAAGTAACACACTTAAAGTATCACATCGGGTATGCACACTTAAATATTTGGATTTGAGTTTGTTTTGGTTTGGTTTCCAAACTCATCAGAATTCACGGACTTGAACTTTCCAGCAGATGTCGTATGGATCGCATACTTAAGCAACCAGATTGAGTTGGTTTTGATTTCCAAACTCAGCAGAAATTCATGATCGTGCACTTCCACGAAGTATATGTATGGTATGCATACTTACCCAGTCTTCATCAACCATTTAGTACACACACAAGTATGCATACATTTGGTTCCTGGTTTTGGACTTATACACTAATCGTGAACACATTATATGCTTATATCCAAAGATGGTTACATGTTCTAAACTCTTTATTTCAATCATTGAAACATTCTTAGAGGATGTTAAATAGAGGTTATTGACACATTACTCTTCATCAAAACAATTTTCAAGATATTGAAATAATCAACATGACTTTCGTCACTTGTAAAGATGAACTTGGCCAAAGTGAAAGCTTACCAACACATATTTTGAGAAATAGATAAGCGAGATAAACTCAGATCTAAATAGAAAATGTGTATAATCGAAGTCTATATAGCAATACAACTTTTGTCTCAAGATAGGAGATAGAGTAGATAGACTTTTGAGTGATAGGTAAGTTCAAGTCTCCACATACCTTTTGTTGATGAAGATCCACCAGTTCCTTGAGTAGTTCTTCATCTTTGCATGATGAACGTCATGGAGTCTAGAGCTCAACTACACTTTCTATCCTAGTCCGAGACTTAACTATAAGTAGACTTGAAATCAAGACTTATAGTTTTGGAAAATAAACTTGACAACAAGGTTGAGATAGCAATGCTTTGAGTTCGATCGAGCAATGCTCTAACACTAGTGATTGGTATAACCGATCTGAACCTATATATATGACTTGGTAGGAACGATCACAAAATAACCATTGTGATTTGGTATGACCAATCACATAGTAGTCTTGGAATACTTGGAAAACCAAATTCTAAACTTGTTTGGAAGTGTGGTATAACCGAATCCAAGAAAGAAAATCCATGCAAATATAAAATAAGTATTTGTAGTGGAAATATTTCAACATACTTTGAACACGAGCAATAACTCTTATCATTTATTGTTTAAAGATATTAGTTGATACTCAAGGTGATCTTATGCCGAAATAAATTAAGAATACTTTAATTAAGGTTTTTGGTTTTATATGCTTTAATTACCAGCAATTAATGCATAGCTCTAGGAATTAAAAATTAGCAATGTGCATTTACTAATTGGAGATTTTCTATTGAGAGATTTGAGAAATATTGGATAAGCATTTATTGGAATTAGTAAAACCAAATTTGGGCATTCATTGCATATCTTGAGAATATTTTAAGTTTTGGAAATTCCTTGGTGTCCAGGCATCCTTGGTCTATAAATAGCTAAGTTTTTATTTCTAGCAAACTATTCTAAGAGCCAGGAACTTTATTTCTTGTTGTTTGCGTGGATCACGTCTATTGAGAGGAAGTATCCGAATTAGGTGAAATCTCTTCGACAGCTCGTTTAAAGACTTATGTGGGATCAAGAACGTTGGTGGGTGAAAAGATGAGGTACCCAAATACCTACAATCTTTAATTTATCCACATATAAGTCCTCTTACCAAAAGTGATTATCTATGGACAAAGTCGAGAAAATACTACAAATCGGTATTCACACTTTGTATGTTGTATATAGATACGAGATCGAGACAATACGACAACCAAAGTGTGATTACTTGACAATAGGTTAGGACTTAACCAAACTCTATAGGATCACTATCAAGTAAGCGAGAGTTAACGTTTGTGTATTTTACTTCAAATTATAATAAACAATTATAATTGCAGAAATATAAAAGTAAAAGACACGACAAGATTTTGTTAACAAGGAAACGGCAAATGCATAAAAACCCCGGGACCTAGTCCGAATTGAATACTCTTAGAATTAAGCCACTA